>BTPG01000003.1:173598990-173996490 GCA_036245525.1 Semisulcospira habei
GCTTTAACGTGATGTGGGAGTGAGTTCCACAGTGTGGAACCCGCAAATGACAAAGTAGATTTAAATATATCAATTTGGGGTTTTGGAACAATATAAAGACCCCTCATGTTCCCATAGCAGGAATCTGATTTTTTAAACAACTCTGTTAGATATTCTGGAGCGCTATGGTTCCACACTTTAAACATCAGTACCCCTTTGTTATATTTAAAATGATTTTGAAGGGGCAGGAATCCAGCTTTACTGAGTTTTTCCTCGGTCGTCAAGTGCGCGTCGGGAAGAATTAATTTTGCCATTCTCCTATGTAAAGAATTTAGTCTTTTTAAGTGGACATCACTGCAACAATCCCACACCGTCGATGCGTAGTTTATATGTGACATGATGTGTGCATTACTGAACAATTTTCTGGTTTCAGTATCTGTGTAATACTTTAATTTCGATAACATAAAGACATTTCTAGAGACCGTTTTACAGACATTGTCAATGTGCATCTGCCACCTCAGCTGATTATCAATTGTGACCCCCAATAGGCGATGTTCGGCTACCTGTTCTATGATGTCGTCGCCGAGTGATAGATTAAGCTTTAAAGGTTTTAACTGGTGCTTTTGGCGTGTTGCAATAATAGATTTTGTTTTAGTAGGATGCAGAATCATTGAGTTGACTTTACACCATGCTGATATATCGTCGAGACTTTTTTGAAGGCGGCCGTTTTCAACTTCACGTATGTCTTTGTTAGCTGTGTGGATTGAGGTATCATCGGCGAACATATCACACTGTGTTGCTTCGTAGGTGAGGCTTAGAGGCAGGTCATTGATGTAAATACAAAATAAAAGAGGATCTAAGATTGACCCCTGCGGAACCACGAGTTTAACATCTTTAGTAGAAGAGTAGGCTCCATTAGCAATTACTTTCTGTTTTCTGTTTTCGAGGTATGACATAAAAAAGGAAACAGCCATGTTGTTTCGAAGATAATGCTTAAGTTTGGAAATCAATATTGTATGGTTCACTAAGTCGAAAGCCTTTTTAAAGTCAAGATAAATTACACCTGTCAGCTGCGAATTATTCATATTTGAAAACCATGTGTCTGTTAATCTGCTCAGAGCCGTATGACATGAGTGCCGAGGGCGAAATCCTGACTGAGACGAATGTAGCAACTTTCGCGATTCTAAGTAATCAGACAGGTGTTTATGTATATGCCTTTCGAGGGGTTTAGATAATACTGACAGCAGAGAAATGGGTCTATAGTTGTTAGGGTCAGTACAATCTTTTGATTTTGGCAGTGGAACGACTTTTGCAACTTTGAGGTCTGTAGGGAATACATTCTTTTGAATACATAAGTTGTAAATATAAGTAAGGGTCTCTATGATGTATGGTACAGACAACTTTAATATTTGTGGGTTGATATCATCATGGCCGGAGGACTTCTTATTAGCTAGGTCACTAATTAGTTTGCCCACTTCGTGCACAGTAAGTATGGGGATATTAAATGGTAGTGTGTCAGTTGTTTTTCTGTTGCAGAAATTAACCAAGTAATCAGGGCATATGTTAGCCTCTGTATCACGACTAGGAGTAGTTATCAAATCCGTAACAGACAAAAAATGTTCGTTGAATGTGTCGGCGGAGAGATTACTGGGGATGGTTGTTGACCTACTGCTATTGCCTCGGGTGATCGAATTCAGTACCCGCCACACTGCTGACACATATTTGTTGTCCTTGACAGTGTTGCGGATAAAGTCTTTCCTCGCGGCTCGCACCATTGACCTCACACGGTTTCGCTGCTTTTTAAATTCATCAAAGTTTTTTTCTCTTTTTAGGTCATTTCGCACCGACATGGCATGCATTATTTCTTTTCCGGTCAGCCAAGGGGGAAGTATCTCACTCTTTACTCTTTATGTTCTAATCGGCGCATGTCTGTCTAATACTCCAAGGAATAATCTGTACCAAGTGGACAGCGCAATATTTGGATCATCTGTGAGAAGAACATCGTCAAAAGGAGTGTTATTAAGGTCGTGTAGAAACTCATTACGACTGAAATGCTTAAAGGTCCTGGTTCAGCAATTAGTCAGTAGAGGACAGCGAAAAAAAAATTCGAAGTCCCTACCTGATACACAAAGTCCAACCCTAACAGAGCCTCGTCAGATGGGATCCCCGAACACTCACGTTACTATAGCTGATGTAGAGTGTCAGACGTCCTTGACGGCTGTCACAGTTCACGCAAACAGGTATACGCCACTCAGCTGCCAAAGGTCACTTCCAGTTGCATCTGTCCGTACACGGTAACATCCACAATTCTCGTGCAACAACGACGAAAGTATCCAACTTTCACTTCTGTACCGGGAAACACCGAGCGACTGAGTGACGTCCACAGCGTCCAAAAACGGCGCAGGGAATGATGACGGTACGTCAAACATGCTATAGCGTGGTCTTCTCATTTCGTATGTCCTCGCATTTATCCAAAACAATGTTTCCTTGAAAGCGTTTGCGAACAACAAGTCCCTCATGGTAGTCGCCATTTTTACCAAGGGAAGCTACTAGATAATGTTGTTGTAGGGGACAGCACTCCCGTGCTAAGCAACGCGGAAATGCCCACCTCAAAACGATTTTATTTTTCACAAAAGCCTGGGAGATCATTTACAGGCGATCATGCAACGATGTGATGTGCATGGGTGACTGCGACAATATGAAATGAATGAAAACGGTCCATAAATATGCCCCATAAATCCATGGCCAGCAAGAGACATACATTCTCATGAGCCCCTGCGGATGCAGGGGCTCATGAGAATTTATGCCTGTTGCATTTGGAACAGGCTGGCTGAAGGCCTGTTCTGTCTGAACCAAACAGCTGAAATTCAGCTCTCCGGGATTTTGAAAAGCTGAATCAGTTTCTAGGACTGAAGACTGTCACCCATTTATGTGATTGTGCCTGTTCGTGTGTGTTACACGGACATAAAATTTGATTACATAATAAGAATCTAAGCACTAGGTAATATTTGCTTTGTCGATTACTTCTCATCTTGTTTTTTTTTTTTGTTGTTGTTGGTTTGTTGGTTTTTTTTTGTATCACAAAAGATAATTACTGTCTGCAAACTTGCTGAGTTCAGTGATAATATTTTCTCCCCAGACCAACTGCTGTTTATGCACATGCAATGCACCCTGCCCAATGCGTACCTCATGCAAGTGCCTGACAGCAACCAACCATACACCAACTGCAAGCTAAAGGGTGCACAAACAAACGAGAGGCAAGTTTCAAAATAATTAGATACAGGGTTGCAACAAATGGGTCCAGCCTTCGCCATACCAATAATCTATACCTTTTTTTTTTAAAAGACCATATAATTATTTTTTATGCCCCCGATCCAAAATACTTAAATGTTATCTAATTTTCCCATTTTGGGGGGTTGGGCGAACTCTCCCCCCCCCCCCCCCCCCCATGATTGATTATAGGAGGCAGATGAAACCAAGCTGGCATCATGCACCCTTTTGGCTGGAGCATTAGGCTTCTTTCATCTCATGCTATGGTTATGAGATACAAAATAAATGTTAGGAAACAGACATATGTAATTGGTATTCTAACCACAATATATTTGATTCATAGTTTATCTATGTTTGCACTGACAGAAAACCATGTGGGATTTGTTTTTGATCACTCCATTAAACAATGTTCTCTATCAGAAAACTGAAAGGACTCAACCCGCAAAAATAAATATCAAGGAAATATATCAGTTCACAACAGCAAGAGATATATCTTACTTGATCTATATTTTGTGACAAAAACATTGTTTTCAAATACACTTCAACATATGGCGTATTTGTTTATGTCTGTACTGAGTAAAACTGTCAAAAATGCCTTTCATTGTGAGGCTTCTCTTATGAGTTCACCAAAATTGTCAAGTACATCAATAAGTGTATACATAAATAAAAGCACAATGACCATGATGATATAGTAAAATACAGTTGATTTTTTTATGAAATGAGTACGTCCATTCTCAACAAGACCAAGTAGTTTATGTATCCTACAGAACCACATAGTCCAGACCAAAATGGTGACTGCGAAGCGTGTGTAATGCAGAGAAGAACTTAACGAAGAAAGAAAGACGCTTCGAAAAAACAGCTACAACACAATTTTATTCATATTATCTAGTAAAAAATTATGTTGTAACTGTCATTTCTAAGCGACTTTCTTTCTTCATAGGGTTCTTCTCTACAGAACAACATACATGTACACTTTTACTTCCAGCACTATATATAACTGTAATGATACATGAGGCAAAAACACAAACAGAACAGAGACAACCATTTTAATTATAAAGAAACAATTTCAGTGATGTCATTGAATCATATGCATGGTATATTTTGCTTATGATGCTGTCTTTCAAACTTGGTCTCTGTGTTTTGGTAAGTGGGGGTGAAATGAGGGGGGGGGGGGGGGGGGAGTATGGAGGGGTGGGGTGAGGTGGGGGGGGCAGTTAGGAAGTTGAGAAACAGTTTGTATCATGGTGACTGCTCAGTTTACATGTTGGCGCTGCTGCCAGTTCCAGCTGACAAACACCAGTGCGTCCGTGGTGTGTGAAAAGCAAGATTTTCACTGTATGGACACTGACAGTGTCACATTTCACTCGCATGGGTACACATGCAGGCATATATATATATATATATGCTAAATTTTGCTATCCACCAAAATGCTAATATTGCCATGACTCCAAAGCAGACAGACAGCCTTCATGGACAGGTCCAACCAGTGAAGAGACAAAAGACTGGCCAGTGTCAAACATGTCACCAAACAGCAGGGGCGTTAGCAGCAACGTTACAGAGAAACTTTGGAACAGCAAAATGCCTGATGCAAGTGCAGAGTGCCCCAATTTGCTCTCAGAAGGCAGCTGCAAGACAAGAAGCAAAGGTCAGTTAGTACATGTAAAGATATACTGCAAACACTGTTCTAGAGGAGTTTACTTGGCTACCAGGTATATGCCAGTATAATCTATTCATCATGAAAACAACCGTAAATAGTTTGCAATGCTGCTTGGTAACATGATATTATATGAATATGTTTTCAGGCCAACATAGCCAAATTTTCCCTGGGGGAGACTAAAAGACGCACTCAACCGATGAGCAGCCCCTGGTGACCATATCATATGTGGGAGTAGAGGTGACACCTTATCAGCGCATCACCAGTGAAGACAATCCGGCCTACTGTTTGTGTGGGAATTGTCTAATAATAATGGACAACAAGAACTACTGAATTTGATCAAGCTGATCGAGTTAACAGAAGAACCAACTTTTCTAAATATTTGTAAGAAGCAGAACAAAGTCAAATTTTGCAGCATCAAAATTTATAGCAGCACATTTGCAAATAAAAATCCCACATTATAATGGCATTCAAAAATTACCAACACTGCATACAGATTTTTTTCAGTTGTGGCATGAGAGCCATATGGGGCCTGGCAACAGAAAACACTGTCGCTCTTGTCAGGTGGCCATAATCAGATGGCGGTTTCCAAGCCCCAATCTAAACTACCTGAGGGCACTATCTGGTTGTGTATGTGTGTGCAACCAACCTCCAAGTCTTTGCTTCTGCTGAAAAACCACATCCACTCGTCGCTCACTCTATCATCTGTACTGCGTAGATACTGTAACAAACTGCAGAGCTTTCCATCAGTGAGGCATTGGGGATACACGGCCACAGAGCATTCCTTTATGAGAAAAAAACAGAATGAAAAGAAGATTTTCATTTACATTTAAAATTTACTTTCTGTCATGGGTGTGGAGATTGTTTACACCTGTTTGTACAAGTAGTTGGGACATGAATAAATGGACACATGCATGTAATATGATACTCCATATTGTGCACTTTGTACTCTCTACACAAGAAAGTATTAAAGTTGAATGTAAAAGAAAAGTGTTGGACATTCTTTGTTTTCAATACATTTGGACATTCTTCTTCATAAATCGCATACATGTCTGCTTTCTGCTTTCATTTTCCATCCTTGTCATAACTACATACTGTGAACAGTGCACACGAACAGGAATTCGGCACCCGACTTGCCATAACAAAAAATTAGTTTGCATGGTCAGTGTCACAATCCTAAATAGTATATTTATACAAATACATGTACTGTAATGATACTGAAAATGACATGTACAATACTGCACTTGTAACAGAAATTGCACACGTGTGTAACATACTATATGCATGCATATTTCTGTTCTGCTACCTGGTATGCCACAGAGTGCCTGTTGCTAGTCTTGGTATACTGCTTGCATTCTTGGTGGTTGAACTAAGTCAAGGATGGTAAGTATGTTGTGCATTGTGTAGCCTTCGTAGCCAATTGAAGTTTTTTTGGGCCATTTCAACCACATAGATACATCCCCTTGACTAACACTCAATGATGAGACTGAAACATATCTAAACTCTAAGTCAAAATAAGTGCGTAAATAAGACATGATACCTTGATCGTGCCTGGCAAGGAAGCTCGTAATGTGTGGTGATGCTTGATAACAGGCTTTATCCATTGTTTCAAGTGGTGTTTAGCCTTTGGCAGCAGCAAAGAAACTGAAAACAGATGGCCAATGAATAGATAAAGCAAAACCTCAAACTGACAAAAGCACAAAAGTGAAAATACACGAGCAGCAGTTTATACTGAGTAGGTTGTTTCGATGACAGAACAGCGTCATGTGTTTTTGTTCTGCATACACTCAAGGATATATCCTCCATGTAAACACACAGCTCAACTCAACTTCATGCAATTTGCTTGCCTTTGTGCAACACATCAAGGTAATGATCCAATAATATACAAATCTATTTGATACTGGAATAAAAGATACATGCATTACAGAGTGGCAAACTGACAGGTAGCTAGCACTAGCTGTTATGAAGACTTGGGAGAGAAAAACACCATGGCACCATGATAATTATGTTTACTGTCAACTTGTAAATATACTTACAGTGTGGAGGAAGCAGTCACATATGTAAATCATAACTTACAGTATTGTGACAGCAATATTTCCATGACACTATATGCTACTTTATGTGTGCTGTGATTGGACTTTTACAAGCAAAAATGATTTTGTGAAATCAAGAAGGTGTACCATACTTCAAAATCAAATGCCACCAAACTGATCATCATTACCTGAAAGTAGCAGGAGATTACAGTAGAACTCTGTCGGTGACAACTTATCGGACAGGTCTTGCTGTCTTCAGAAACTCGATGCCAGTCTGTGCATTCACCAGTTCCATGTCACCTGACCTTGTGGCAGCGCTGCTGTCCAGAAAAAAAGCATAAACACAGTAATGGGGAAAATGAAAAAGAAATAAATACACATGTGTGCATGTGGCTTTCTAAAAATGGCTTAGTCACAAAATAGAAGCACATTTGAGTGTTATGATATGGAACAATATAACAATACATATATGATTTACAGTAAGACTCGCAATAGACTATTTTTATATACAAACATAATATTATAAGTTTTTGTCACTCATATTTCTCCTGTTCCTAAGCCTGTGGTTTCAGGAAAAGAAGAGTGCATGCTGAATATGAGAAATACATCATGTATCAGTGGCAACTAAGCCAACTTACAATAGCCCACGCTGATTGCGAGTTTCATAATGAATTATGTACATACATGTATTGCTCTATTTCATCACACTGAAACGTGCTGTTTTTGTGAACAAATATGTTTTAGGTTGATCCTAGTTGTATATTGTATCCTTATCTATACCTGTTTATTATATTCTCATCCAGACAATTGCTGATGTTTTTATACAGAGAGCAGCTGTACATTTGTTTTCATTCAGACATGCATCTGAACACTTTGTCTGTGTTCAGACAACTGCAGGCATATTTTGTTTTTTTATTCAGACAGCTGTATATTTAATTCTATTTAGACAGCTGTACATTTTGTTCTCAATATAAGCCAGCTGTACACTGTGTCCCAAGCCACACACACACACATGTACACACACACACACACACACACACACACACACACACACACACACACAAAGTTCACAATTTACCTTGCCATTGCCAATGCGATTATATGTTATGTCTTGTGATGGGATTGGGTGGTGTTCCATTACTGATGCATCTTCACTTTCACTTTGTACTAGCTTCACAAATGTATCCACAGAAATAACACACTGCTTGCTGCTCTGTGAGCTCATTTGGTGTGGCACTGAAAAATAATCAAATGACTGGTATTTATATAGTTATGTAATACACACAAGGGTTTTGTACTAGAAAACGCTGTGGCGTTCTGAAGATATTTACACAAAAACAACCGCCATCAACCCCCAAAACAAATCGCAACTAAGAGTGGAAACTTCTGAATTTACATCAAACCTGAGCTCAGAATATATCGCATATTTCATTTATGTATATAACACAAATATGTGTAATAGCAAAGTGCCCAGAAAATATTACAATTATTTATAAAAGAGAGAAAATTTAAAGAACAGTTACAAGCTGTTATGCTGTAGTGACCGAGTAACTACGGAAGAGACGAACAGTGAGGCTAAGATTACCAATCTATTCTTCGTCTTGTTCATCGATGTATTCTGCCAACTTCTCAGCACTGTGGTCTGCAGTTATTTCCTCAGTCATCACTTCCTCCGAAATTATTGTCCTGTACGCCAGAACACACATAACATTACGATCGCTATAGGTCTACCTGTTGTTGACAAGGAAGTGGGCATTAGAGTGGTGTCCCCTGTAATATACATATTTACGAGTAGCTTCCCTTTGTAAACACGACGTCAACTACATTCGGCATGGGTGTTTGTTGTTGTTGGAAATATACTTGCCAACACAAGTAATATTTGTACAAGAAACGTGAAAAGACGACGCCATATCATGTTGGACTTACCGCCACCATTCGCTGGACCATTTTTGGACGTCGGCTCGGCCGTACCTCCGGCCAGTTGGCAAAAGTGAAAGTTGGATATTCTTCGTAGTTGCACGGGAATTGGATGTTACCATGCACGGACAGATGCAACTGGAAGTGACCTTAGGCAGCTGGGTGGTGTATACCTGTTTGCGTGAACTGTGACAGCCGTCAGGGACGTCTGACACTCTACAGCAGCTATAGTAACGTGCGTGTTCGGGGACCCCATCTAACGGGGCCCTGTCAGGGTTGCACTGACTTTCTGTGTCAGGTAGGGACTTTGACTTTTTTTTTTCGCTGTCCTCTACACACTAATTGCTGAACCAGGACCTTTAAACGACCTGTAGGTTGTTGTGGTATGACGATGTTTCTTTAATTTGGGGAGTTTTATAGACCAGCAACAAATCACGGGGCAGTGGTCACTAACACTAAGATCTGAGACACTAACATCGGACACCGCCTGCGGTTTGTTTGTATAGACGTGGTCAATGAGCGTAGAGCTCGGGGCGGTAATTCTGGTGGGGGATTTAACTAGCTGTACTAGGCCAAATAAAGAAAATGTAGTGCCCCATGCAGGATGGGGTTTAAGCATATCTATATTAAAGTCACCAAGAAGAATGACGTCATTTTGCCCTTTATACACTCTGTCTAGGTTAGTAGTAAAAATTATCATACCACTCGAAGTTAGACGCCGGATTGCGGTAAAGAAAATCAACAAATGACGGTGAGCAGCACGGGCTTTTGACCTCAATCCACACACACTCTACTTCAGCCGTTTCTAAGTCTTTACGCCTACCGACTAAGTGTTCGATAGAGTGATGAACGTACACAGCAATGCCTGTTTGACCGTGACAGGAGGAATCTCTTCTCATGATACTAAAATTAGGAATTTTTACGGCATCATCACTGATATTTGAATATAGGCGTGACTCGGTAAGGCCGAAAATGTCGAATGTCTGTGAGAGAGAGCGCGGCGCGCGCTAGAGAGAATTACGTCATATTTAGAGTAGTATGTCAATGTCTGCGTGGTGACGGAGTTGCCTCTTGTACGGTCACCGCCACTGTCTGACTTTCCCTAGGAGTCAAGTTTTCTTTACTGTTTTAATTCTTTTATTAAAAGAATTAATTTTTTACTAAAGAAGTTGAAAGGATACAAGCCGGATAACAAACTCATCCAATGTCTTTATCTAACTAGCAATATCCAAAATTACAAGTAAATATGACAGAAATTACGGACTCAAATCTGGGCCAACTTGTTTATGTCTTAAATGAGACATTCAATTACAATATGCTCGGAGGCTCTCTTAGCCAACCCCTAAGAAAGTATTTCGCCAAGTTTCATGCATATGTGTACAGAAATATCGGAGATTCTCTTGTTTACACACATACGCACATACATACATACATGCATACATACATACATACATACATACATACATACATACATACATACATACATACATACATACATGCATATATACATACATACATATATGCATACATGTATATACATGCATGCATGCATGCATGCATGCATACATACATACATGCATGCATACATACATACATACACGCATGCATACATACATACATACTTACATACATACGCACATACGGCGCTTCGCGCCAAATGTACGTTCAGCAGCGAGATTAGCGTAACTAGACATGACGTAATTTTTATCCTGTTACTTCAATTGTGAGAGGTTTAGGCCTGCCCGCCTTTGACATCATGGACATGCTATTAAATTTGCTCCACCGCGACCCGTCCTAAAAGACCCTTCTATAAATAGAAATGACTTAAAAAAAGAGAACATTCTTCAGACACACACACACACACACACACACACACACACACACACACACACACACACACACAAACTCACTCACTCACACACACACACACAAACTCACTCACACCCACACACACACAAACACACCTATTTGCTACAACGCCGGGCATCTGGATGCGGCATGTCTCGAATAAGTTAACCGTTTGGCTGTCCGTAGCGGTTTTTGTCGCGATGATTCTTGCAGGAATCATCGCGTCAAAAACCGCTACCGACAGCCAAAGGGTTAAATATTTAGATGGAATAACGACACTGCAATGACTTGCCATGTGTAGTGATGGCCTCCGTCATACTGAGGAAGGTGAAGGAGATAATGAGATTACTCGTCCAGGCGACCGTGGCCGCTATCGAGGTGCACGTGCCGCGTGCCCACATTGGGTAGATCTCAGCGTTGATCGTCCACGGCATGGGTGCCATACCTGTCGAATTAACCCTTATCATACTGAGTCTAAAAGCTTCAAATTTGTACACTGTCATATGCAAACTACATTATAGTCCTTACAGATAAGGATATAGACCTATGGCTTTAGCTCAAGGGTAGTGCCAGAATATGGTAGTGGCGCCAAGCTATTCTGGCACTACCCTTGAACTATTTTAATCAAACTTATTTCACACACTGGTGTATTCCGAATAATAAGGGTTAAGCCATCAGAGTTAGTGGAAAATACATGAGATATCACAAGAAGTCACTAAGATCAAGACAAAAAAAGTGACTGCCGAGCGTGTCAAATGCAAAGAAATCCCAAAGAAAGAAAGAAACGCGCGCAGAAAGGGCAAGTACAAAACAGCTGTGTTGTACTTGTCCTTTCTAAGCGTGTTTCTTTCTTTGTCTTAATTTTCTTTGAGATGTTACAAGAACGCACAAATGACACGCCAGGTGAAACATACACCAACAATTTCATAGCTTCTGTTGAAGCTGTTGTTTTGGTTTGTGTGTTATTAACCAAGTTTAGGTCTTAGCATAACTCCTAGGATAAGATACTAAGATAAGATATGATAAGATAAGAATACTCTATTGATCCCGCGAGGGGAAACTGGACGCAGATAGATATATTTTTCAATTTTATGCCAAAGAGATCCAGCCGTCCATAAAACGTGAACAGTAGTGTTAGAAAGGCATAGATCCTCGCGAGCCCCCGCTGGTGCGGCGGCTGATAAGCTATTCTTCTTGCAGTCGGGTGATGTTAAACATCCCTTTCAAGCCAGAGGATGGCTCCCTGCATGATAGTGTAACTATAGAAGAATCAACGCAAGCATTGCACTGCTCCTGCTTGCTATGCCTTGGTATCAGCAACGGCTCCTGGACTGCATGGCTAGACAATTGTAAACTCAGAGGCCAAAGAAACCAACCTGGTGAAAACAAGAAGACGAAGAGAGCCACACCAATGGCGGCAACCAAACTGTAGTCACTCGGGCAGTATCCATACGTAAACTTCATCCAGTCATCATCAGCTCCTGAACTTGCGTTGCATCGTCCGTAGAGAGAACGCTCCTCATTGGCTGACGGCAAACAGGATCCGGAAGTTACGTCATCGTAGCAGAATCCGCAATCATTGTCTTTGACGCAGAGACTGCAAGACCTGTGATAAGAGTGTGTGTGTGTGTGGTGTTGTGTTGTGTTGTGTTGTGTTGTGTTGTGTTGTGTTGTGTTGTGTTGTGTGTGTGTGTGTGTGTGTGTGTGTGTGTGTGTGTGTGTGTGTGTGTGTGTGTGTGTGTGTGTGTGTGTGTGTGTGTAAACGAACAGAGTTTTTTAATTGTCAGAACGACAAAGACTGTTAACGGCAATGCTTTTTTAATTCTACTGCAAAAACTTTAAAAGTTTCCTTAAGTAAAATCTGAAACCTTTCTTGTGGACTGTAAGATGTGTGTTTTTGTTTTGATTTTTATTGTGAAGTCTTCCATGATTAAAATAAACTCGAAGCTGAAGCTTACGTTTTCAACTATTATTTGGTGCAGCAAAATTTCAAACAATTTTCCCGTCCCCCTCTTTGGTACTTACGTGTATTGCGAGTGGCATCGCTGGATGGTGGACCCGTTGCCAAAGGTCTCGATGATGGTGCTGTTGACATTCGCCCCGTACTCTGTAGACAGCTGGAACCCGACGGCAATCACCACCAAACCCATGGTCGTACCTGGAAGTAAAATTACAAGATGGGATGAACCATAACCCGCAAAGTCTCTTTCATATAAGAGCCATAACTCACAATGTCCCTTTTATATGCGAGCTGTACTCGCTTTCAAGGGTCTCTACCTGTTGTCTTTGACCTGATTCTGATTTTGAAATATATTTGAATAAGCCTCTCAAATTTGTCAATGAGTGAGCTCATAAGTCCATTACTATAAGTGTGCAACGCCTATAGGCGAAAACGTCGACGGCTAGTGTCGCGGCCGACGCGCGTTGGAACAGATATTTTACAAGTGTATATTATAAGACCGTGTGTTGAGAGCACACCGGTACAATTAGGTAGGTCCGTCCCTATATTATGAACAGTGGGTAACATCAATGGCGGAAAACGATATTTAGCTATTTCCAATAAGAGCTGCTCTCAACATATAACACGCATAACAAAAATAAAGCATCATCCGGACAACAGTTCTGTAATGTTGGTTTTGTTCTGGAAAGAAAAATGTACTTGTAGCACCGCCAAATTTGGAGCAGGGGTAAGCATAAAAAACAAGATGAGGATTTCATCCCAAAGTCTACCGTATTGTTTGGAGCTCAGATGCGTTTATCTGTTAGGAACATTCAGTTGTTCATATTTGTAGGCTTATACTGCTGATCAATTTCAGTCCTCTCTAAGCCAACCTCTGATTAACACATACGTCGGCGCACACAAATAAAGACGGACACACGGCGCATCCCGCCATTAGTACGCTCTGTGGGCTCGTGTAGCGACAGGAATCCATCTCCTTCTACAGACTATTCTAACCCATCCTCTGATCCACACACACTGGCACACATAAATAAAGACGGATAGACGGCGATTCCCGCCATTCGTAAGCTCTGTGGTTTGGCGTAGCATAGCTATTCTGAAGAAGAAGAATAGCGCGTGCAGCGAAATGACGTCACTTCAAGCTTCACGTCGACATCATTAGTCCCACGACGCCGTGTTCAAAGTGACGGCTCGATGTTATACGTCACTCATCGCAGTACTAACATTTGACGTATCAGAGGATCAGCTTTGCAATTTTCTTGCTGATTTTCATGCCTAGAGCTTACAGGTCACAATTTGACCTAATCGTACCCAAGGGCCGGGATAAAAAAAAAAAAACAGGCTTATGCAAACACTCTTTATAAAAAAAAATCATGCGGGTATTAATGAGAAGTTATGTTACCTGTTTTACAAATGACTCCGAAAAAGTGGTGCAGAAAATTGTTTGATTTTCACACCTAGGGCAAGCAGGTCACAATTCACCTAATCGTACCCGACAGCCGAGACAAACTGTAGGATTATTTATATGTAAAATCATGCGATTACTAATGAGAATATTGTTTGTTTTTTTCGTAAAAAAAGATTCAATTGTTTTAAGATATAATTCGTGAAATTAATCTCGAAAAAGTGAAAATATCTTTTTTCAAAAAATATTTAATAATCACTCAAAAAATTCTAAAGTTACAATGCTGGTTAATGAACTCATTCAATATCTCCCTTTTATCTAGCCATATGCAAAACATCTAGTAAAAATAAGAAAAATTACGGACTCCAGTGTGGATCAACCGGTTTTGTGAAAAAGCCATTTTCCCGCCAATGAACATCTTAATTTTTTTTTAATCGAAAAAAAGGTCTCGAGATAATTCCTTTAGGGACAATATCCTAAAATTTCATGCTTGTCCGTCCTCAAACGCGGGCTCTAGTCGCTGTCTCTCTCTCTCTCTCTCTCTCTCTCTCTCACACACACACACACACACACACACACACACACACACACACACACACACACACACACACACACACGGCGCATTAGCGCCAAAAAGACGTTCTCTAGCGGCAAAGTTTGCGTAACTAGACGTGACGTCATTTTTGTCTTGTTACTTTTTTGCCAGAATTTCTGTCCCGCACGCCAAAAACGTCATGTGCATGCTCCGGAATGCGCTCCGACCAGCTCCATTTCAAAGTTTACCGTATTTTAAGTCCCTTCTATTTATAAAGGGGACTTTTTAGGACGGGTCGCGGTGGGGCGAATTTTATAGCATGTCCATGATGTCAAAGGCGGGCAGGCTAAACCTCTAACAATTGAAGGAACAAGATAAAAATTACGTCATGTCTAGTTACGCTAACCTCGCTGCTGAACATACATTTGGCGCGAAGCGCCGTATGTGCTATGTATGTGTGTACGTATGTATGTAAACAAGAGGATCTCCGATATTTCTGTACACACAAGATTGAAACATGGCCGCGAAACACTTTCTTAAGTGGGTGGCTAAGGCAGCCTCCGAGCATATTGTAATTGAATGTGTCATTGAAGACATAAACAACCGTTTATAGAAAGTCGGTTGACCCAGATTAGAGTCCGTAATTTTTGTCATATTTACTTAAACTTTTGCATATAGCTAGTTTGCAGAAAGACACTTGATGAGTTCGTTAGCGCCAGCCAGCTTTGTATCCTTTCAACTTCTTTAGTAAAAATTAATTCTTTTCAGAAAATAATTAAAACAGTAAAATAAAATAAAAACTTCGCTTCTAGAGAAAATCAGACAGTGCCGGTGACGTAAAAAAAGCAACTCCGTCACCACGCAGACACTGATCATCTAAATATGAAGTAATTCTCTCTCTCTCTCTCTCTCTCTCTCTCTCTCTCTCTCTCTCTCTCTCTCTCTCTCTCTCTCTCTCTCTCTCTCTCTCTCTCTCTCTCTCTCTCTCTCTCACGCCTATGCGCGCATCTCCGAAAGGCATAGATCCGCATGTGCCCGGAGGGGGCATGAACATCTACGCCTCTTGAGGAGGCTTGGAGCGCGCATGCACTCACGCACCCGCATACACACACATCGACGCGCTTTCAGAAGAGGATGCAGGTGTACTTAGTATAGCATTTAGATAGGTAAAGTCAACCTGATTTCACACAAATTATAGCAAGACTGAAATTGTACCGTGAAATTCTAGTTTTGTCACCATTTTCGCAAATCCTGAAGCGAAAGCGAAACTCATATCACGTTAAATATAAAATTACGTAAAAACAAAAAAAATACGTCATGACAAATGACGTCGGATAAACTAATGACACATATGCGCGTATCTCCAAGAGGCATAGATCCTCAAGTGCCCGGAGGGCGCATGAACATCTATGCCTCTTAAAGATGTTTGCAGCGCGCGCATGCACGCACGCACATGCATACACACACATCGAAGCGCTTTCAGAAGAGCATGCAGGTGTACTTAGTACAGCAAGTAGCAGCTAGGTAAAGTCAACCTGATTTCACACAAATTATAGCAAGACTGAAATTGTACCCTGAAATTCTAGTTTTGTCATCATTTTCGCAAGTCTTGAAGCGAAAGCGAATATATCACGTTAAATATAAAATTACGTAAAAACAAAAATGCGTCATTGTGATGAAGCTCTATGCTCGTACATAGTGCTCACACAGTAGGATAAATACGGTACGGTTTTTGTTAACGGTTTGTTTTGTGCCGATAGTCCGTGAGGCCGAGATCCACGTGAAATCTTTAAGACATGTTTAACACGGGGAGTTTTAGTGAGCGTTAGTGAGTTGTAGGCAAAAGTTTAGTCTGTCAGAGCAGAAATACGTTAGTACGGGCATTCTTGTCAGAGGGATCAGATGTATGTGAGATACCTAGCCCGTATTCCAAGACTCTGAAACCTAGAATTCAGAGTGCTTGTAAAGAGTGGAACGACGGACGCCGAGACGTCAGCCACAGGCGGGACCTAACGTAAGGTCATCCCTCCAGCTCTTCACTCAGAGTGAGTCGGATCGGGACCAAGATACCCGGATCACAGGGAGAACTGCGCTACGGTACGAGTACGAGGACGTCCGTGGTAAAGACACAGGACGACAGGAAAGAGCGTACAACGGACTTGCACGCCTAGACGTGAGAAGGACCAACGTAACCAGGCAATAACATCAAACAGGTTGGAGACAGCGGGAAACTAAAGCCTAGCGTGGCCGAGATAGTGTGTGATGTGTATGTGATGTGGATGCTGGGTGTGGGGGAATGTGTATAGTTTGATAATCTTTTAAGCGTTTCTTTTCTTTTATATTCTATAAAAGTTACTTTAGAAAGGGAGCCCGTGTGTTGAGTTTTATCGCATGAATGCGCCCGTCTGAGTCAGTGGCGGTGTATGCGTCTGTTGCGTGAGAGTCTGTACGTGCGACTGTGGGCAAGTCTGCGTGCGTTACAGTGGTGACCCTGACGTGATCTCGGCCTCACGGACTATCGGCACAAAACAAACCGTTAACAAAAACCGTACCGTATTTATCCTATTGTGATGAAGCTCTATGCTCGTACATAGTGCTCACACAGTAGGATAAATACGGTACGGTTTTTGTTAACGGTTTGTTTTGTGCCGATAGTCCGTGAGGCCGAGTGCCACGTGAAATCTTTAAGACATGTTTAACACGGGGAGTTTTAGTGAGCGTTAGTGAGTTGTAGACAAAAGTTTAGTCTGTCAGAGCAGAAATACCTTAGTACGGGCTTTCTTGTTGGAGGTCGCGATCCGTACGCACGAGGAGAAACTTCTGGTCGTGGGTATGGTCGTGGTCGTATGGCGAATTCGGACACTCAGTGTTTTGCGTGTCATGCATACGGTCATTTTAGTCGTGACTGTCCTAGCAGTAATTCAGGGGCTCAGTGTTTCACCTGTCAGGGGTACGGCCATCTAGCTCATCAATGTCCTAACAGTCCTCGTATGGTGGAGGGGGCGGAGCAGCCCACTCACATGGCCAGTTTTGCAGTCCCAGTCGGGGAGGTACCACAGCTGGGCGGAGAGTGTTCAGCTGAGGGAGGTAGTTGCCTGCCGCTGGTGGACGGGGTTGTTAACGGATGTCTCGCTTCTGTTCTCCGTGACTCAGGTACAACGACCGCGGGGGTCAGACGTAGCCTAGTTAGGGAAGATCAGTACACAGGGGAGACACAGAAAGTGATTTCGTTTGGAGGGAGGATAGAAAATTTTCCGTTGGCTAGGACAGAGGTTGACACCGAGTTTTTCTCAGGTGATCTGATTTCGTGTGTCATCGACCAACCAGTAGTGGACTTAGTTCTTTGTAACATGAAGGGTGTGCAGCCAGTCATCGGTAGAGTCGGAGCGATGAAGCGAGCTCAGGTTAATCGCAGTGTAGTCGCATCAGTGGCGACGAGAGCTCGAAGTAAACGTAGTTGGGAACAGAGGGAGCGTGTTATTTCCGTCCAGAATTAGGGGATCGGTCAGCGGGCTTGGCCCACCAGTCGGGTTGGCTGGAGACGGCATTCTTCTGTTGCGGACAGAAATGCCGCTCAGCACCCAATATGTAGGTAGGTCGGAGATTGGAGTCTCGCGATTGTGTGGATTAGGGTGGGCAGTCGTTGGATCGTTTTCATTTCTGGAGGTTTTAACGCGTTAGTTCTGTTTTGCTGTCGCTGTGCGATCTGAGGGTGTGCGTTGAGGCGTAAGGCTGTAATATTTTTGCTTTCTTGTATTCTAGATAGTCAAAGTTAGTCCCTTCGTGTTTTAGGATAGTGTAGTACGTCGAGTCGTCTTAAAAAGAAACTCGGTCGTTTTTTTTTTTCCCGAGGAAGGGGGAATTGTGATGAAGCTCTATGCTCGTACATAGTGCTCACACAGTAGGATAAATACGGTACGGTTTTTGTTAACGGTTTGTTTTGTGCCGATAGTCCGTGAGGCCGAGATCCACGTGAAATCTTTAAGACATGTTTAACACGGGGAGTTTTAGTGAGCGTTAGTGAGTTGTAGGCAAAAGTTTAGTCTGTCAGAGCAGAAATACGTTAGTACGGGCATTCTTGTCAGAGGGATCAGATGTATGTGAGATACCTAGCCCGTATTCCAAGACTCTGAAACCTAGAATTCAGAGTGCTTGTAAAGAGTGGAACGACGGACGCCGAGACGTCAGCCACAGGCGGGACCTAACGTAAGGTCATCCCTCCAGCTCTTCACTCAGAATGAGTCGGATCGGGACCAAGATACCCGGATCACAGGGAGAACTGCGCTACGGTACGAGTACGAGGACGTCCGTGGTAAAGACACAGGACGACAGGAAAGAGCGTACAACGGACTTGCACGCCTAGACGTGAGAAGGACCAACGTAACCAGGCAATAACATCAAACCGGTTGGAGACACCGGGAAACTAAAGCCTAGCCTGGCCGAGATAGTGTGTGATGTGTATGTGATGTGGATGCTGGGTGTGGGGAAATGTGTATAGTTTGATAATCTTTTAAGCGTTTCTTTTCTTTTATATTCTATAAAAGTTACTTTAGAAAGGGAGCCCGTGTGTTGAGTTTTACCGCACGAATGCGCCCGTCTGAGTCGGTGGCGGTGTATGCGTCTGTTGCGTGAGAGTCTGTACGTGCGACTGTGGGCAAGTCTGCGTGCGTTACAGTCATGACGTTTGACAAAAAAATGACGCGTATGCACTGCGCGCGCCCCAGAGTTCACTATGACGCATTGGCACATCTGCGAGGCTTTTTCAGAAGGATGGTTGGTTGGTTGTACATTGCTTAACGTCCCGACAGCAACAAGACTTTCTCAGGACGTGCCTGCACTGCATGTGAAAAAAAATCTAAACAGAATATTGAATGTGTGTCGCCAGCCGGTCTAATACGCTAAATAAACCCAAGACCATTTAGCAACACACATCCAATATCAAGAGCTACCGGCAGCGCAGACAGTAGGGAGAGTTTAAAAAAGGAAATACAGGACCAAGGGTAGACAGAAACACATGCCCCAGAATAGAGGGGAAAACCCACCCTGTGGGGCTGACCAGGGTGACCCTGGGAACTAAAAAGTAGTTAACCCCACCCAAGTCCCCCAGGGCAGACCCGGGTGGGGGGTTTTCAGAAAGATTGATTGATTGATTGTACATTGCTTAACGTCCCGACAGCAACAAGGCTTTCTCAGGACGTGCCTGCACTGCTTGTGAAAAAATAAAATAAAAAAATAAACAGAACATTGAATGTATGTCACCAGCCGGTCAAATACGTTAAATAAACCTAACACATGGGGCTAAATAAAGCTAAGACCATTTAGCAACACACATCCAATATCAAGAGCTACAGGCAGTGCAGACAGTAGGGAGAGTTTTAAAAAGGCAAATACAGGTGAATGGACAAAGGGTAGACAGAAACACATGCCCCAGAAAAGAGAAAAACCCACCCTGTGGGGCTGACCAGGGTGACCCTGGGAACTAAAAAATACCTAACCCCACCCAAGTCCCCCAGGGCAGACCCGGGTGGGGGTTTTTCAGAAAGAGATATTTCAACATCAGAATCAAGTCAAAGACAAAAGGTAGAGACTCTTGACAGCGAAGACAGCTCTCATATAAAAGGGACTTTGTGGGTTATGGTTCATCCCATCTTGTTTAAATACGGTAGACAAAACAGTTGGTTAACTGTCCTTGAGCGCCCCGAACAGAGCCGCGCTACGGTGGTGTTAGAAAAAACGCTAGCGGGGCGCAAATCCAAGATAGAACGCACAGCGCTTTATTTGGTATCGTTGGAAACAGCTTTTCCTGCCCTTTATCACGTTTCAATTTTTAAAAAATGCATTAGATTTTGACGTGAAATTGTTATTCTTTTTACTCATGAGATATGTTATCGGGCAATGATCGCGCGCCGATGAAAAGCTCATTCAAAAAGCTTTCGTTCGATATATCATCTGACACGGACGATCAAATCTTGGATTTGCGCAATGGCTTTGAAACTGACACCCCAACGCACGAACACGACTTCACAATTTCGTCCGCGATAGAAGCTTCTTTCGTCAACGATGACGCAAATATTGCTTGTGACTTGCAGAAAACATTGCGCAAGAACACAAATGTTTATGATTAATGATAGGCAAAGAATTTTTCAGCATTATAAACTAACAGAGATTGATAGAATTGATTATTTGGCCCCGTAGCTTAATTTTTTACTGTGTGTAGTCGATTTCCAGCCTGAAGTTCAATACCTTCTCGTGGGGTATAATTTCTTTTGACCTAAATTACAGCTTTGACAAGTCTAATCCTACTGAAATGCACGCCATATTTATTGCAATACTTCAGAGTTGTGAGTGCGCGCTTAGAGTTATAATTATTATAAGATAAGCGCATTATAAATACCGTAATTATTATTATTATTAGTTGCACTTAAACTTTTCTGAGACAAAATATGTTCAACGGTTTCTTTGAAATAACCGTTTTAATCTACATCAAGAACGACAACTCTTTGCCATGTAGCAGACGAAATCAGAATACCAACTCATTCGGTTTTGACTGCCTAAACTATGAAAAAATAATGGTTTTTTTGTTGTTGTTGATTTGTTTGTTTTTGTGTGCGTGTTGTATGTTTTTATGTTCGTTGTAACGTACATGTAAATAAATCAAACGATACGAACACACATTATTATTATTATTATTATTATTATTATTATTATTATTATTATTATTATTATTATTATTATTACTATTATTATTATTATTATTATTGTTATTATTATTATTATTATATTTTATTTTTGAAGTTTTACACTTTTTGTCAGTTTCTTACTATAGATAAAAGAAAATCGCATTGAACAAAAAATAGAAATAAAAATATTTTACCTAATAAAATGTTTGTTTTTGACGTATTGGCATGTAAACGTAATGTAATGTTCTAAAATGCAACATTGAAAGAGTAATTTTGTTGTACAGTGCAGGATTTTGTGTGGTGTGTGTGTGTGTGTGTGTGTGTGTGTGTGTGTGTGTGTGTGTGTGTGTGTGTGTGTGTGTGTGTGTGTGTGTGTGTAGAGTGGGGGGGGGGGGGTAGAGGGGGTAGCAAATGGCAAAAGAAAAGGGTACGACTGATTTTGTCTTTTTTTTTCTGCACCTGCTATGATGTAACAAAGCAAACAAAAAATCCTGCTCGTTGGGGGCGTGGGGGGGGGGGGGGTAGCTTTCTGGCTGAATCATACAAAATGACTCACGTCGGATGACTTTGGCATACAACATGACTGATTTTCACACCAGATCGGTCAAAGCTGCTCTGGGAAGGCAAGAGAGCTTTAAGTCTAGTGTTGTGAAAAGCGAAATTTTCATTGTAATATAATGAAATTCTGGCTTTTCACCAAAACAAACCGGACTTCCTTCTTTTGTCACTCACTGGGCAGCGGAGCCCTTCACGCGTCGATCCAGATAGACTCTGAGGGTGTATGTGTGTGTGGAGTTGGGCAGGAGGAGCGTACCCAATGTGCAAAAGGCTATCGGGCCGACGTCGGCCGCTGTTGGCCCGCGCACGGCCGTGCGCAGGCCAACGTCGGCCTGATGGCGTTTGCGCAGTGGGTTTGGTCATAATGCAGGTAGCCTACACGAACAACTAAACTCGTCACAGTCATACCGAACATGCTCCAGAGTAGGAGAGGCCGGCGCCCGATCCTGTCGACAATGAACATGCCGCTGATGCCAGCCAAGAAGAGTAGAGCGTTGGGCACGACAGCCAGCCACACAGCCAAGCGCGCAGGGAACCCAGCCATCTTTAGCACCGTGCCGCTGTAGTAACTGTTGGGGGGAAAGAGTTAGTTAGTTAGTTATTGGAGTCTAACGCCGAGCAGGCGACTACAGCCATCTCACGGCGGGAAGGGTAAAAGTCTGGTCAGCCAGATTAAGAGAAAAGTCTTCAAACATGATGTAAAAATCTTAGCTGAAAAAGTCACACGGGTCAATCGGACATCTCTCCAGACTTCGGAAGGTCATAAGAACAGTCAGATTTATATAGACGACAGAGACTTAAATTTTGTCAAACAAATTGGCTTCCTTATGAAAGCTGAAGATTTGTCCGGGGGAACGTCCCGAAACAATATCTTCAAAGAGTCTGCTATATATACTGACTTCCATAAAATACGCGAAAGCACAACACGCCGTGTTTTGAGAGGGTATTTCATTCGTTTGAGCGTCAAATTCCAAGACCGTGTTAAAACAAAGTAACATATGTCACAAGAAACCAGCAGCAACCTGTTCTTAGTCTGACAAGTCATTGATCACGTGACCAGACGCTTTTCATTGTCAGTAACGAGTGTGACACCATTTGCAATGAACCCCGCTCTACATCTGCGATACGTGGAAAAAATCAGACGGTTACTTCTGGCCATTGGGAAACGTGCCCACTCCTGGATGATGGCCAGGCGAAGTTGGGCAGCCGCGGCCGGTCGGGGTCGCAGACGATTTAGACGTCTTCCCAGTTCGTCCCAAACATCTTCTATTGGATTGCGGTCGGGACTAAGGGCCGGCCAAGGCGTTACGTTGATGTTGTGCCGCAGAATCTGCTGGGTGGCCCTGGCGGTGTGCGCTCCTGCATTGTCTTGTTGAAAAATAAAGGTTGGATGGCGAGTGAGAAAGGGCACACCTGGTCGATGTAGCGCTGTGCATTAACACCCTGTCCGCGACCTGGACCAATGTTCTGAAAAAAGACAGGCCCAATAACTTCATTCAGGCCAATCGCACCCCGTATCATGACGTTTGGCCCTCCCCAAGGGTTTCTCTCCACAACACGCATCATCATACCGCTGTCCATGCCGACGCCATATCCTTACTCGACCGTCCGCCATGTCCACACAAAAACGGATCTCCACTGAGAAGAGGATGCTGCCTGCGCCAGTTTATTCTGGTCTGAGTCTGTCGATGTCCTTGTGTAAGTACTGGCCTCGGTAAGGACGCCTGTTTGTCAGCCCGTTCTCCTGAAGGCGGCGCCGCACAGGCGGTGTTGAGGCTGACACGTTGTTGACGTTGGGGTTGCCCAGGCAGCTGCAGAGCTGTGTCAGTGGCTGTTTGAAACCTGTCCTGAAGATGCCTTCGGATAACACATGGCGATCTTGTCTTTGTGTGTGATACGAGGCCGGCCTGATCGTGGTTGATCAGATGTGGTTCCGGTGGCCCTCACGCGGTGCTGCGGGTTGTAGAGTGATTTTATCAAGAAAAGGTATTTGAGTACTGCCAACCGGTTAAAATCGGTCTGTATGGTGCGCACGTGCATCACATGAAGCACCGTGCATCGATTTTTTCATTGCAACTCACTGGCGTAAATGTTGGGTTGTGCACTAACTTCTTACATTGCACGGAAGTCTGGGCCCCCCAGTGACATGTCACACACGTTAACTCTTTAAAGTTAAGATGATTTAGTATGGCAAACAACGTTTGAAATTTTCGCGTTTATTATGGAAGTCAGTATATTTTTTAAAAATTTCAAACAAGGACCAAAGCCAATTGTGCACTCGATCAGAGTAGCTCCAAGGGACGTAATTTTATATTTCAACTCTGAGAGTGCTCTGCTGCACAGAATGCCATGTAATTCCAGGCTGGTAAGCTTGCATTCCGTCATCAGGACATCAGCTGCCCTTTTTGTGCCTGCAAGGCTCACTAGACCTAGAAAGGAAGGGGCATAGAAGAGAAGGAATGACAGACCTATCATTTTGAGTCGTAGGCGGCAAATCTAAATATACCCAATAGCAGGTCCAATGTCTATTGTGAGTATATTCATACCCTCCCCGGGAGTGGGGAGGCCTGGATATAGTCAAGTGGTGTGAGGGCGCCTGGGAGTAGTCCCTATTGCTTTTTGCTTTTGTGACGCGCTAGACCAAACTATTGAGATAAACGTTCTGCCATGTGGATGCAAAAGACACAAAGCCCATTTTTGTGAAAACTAAGAATTTTATTGTGAAGGCAACAGACTTTAAGTCAATTTTCTTGAAAAAGCAAGATTTAAAATTTGACCGATTCAGGTAGAAACGGAAAACGGAAAAACAAATTTCAGAACTTTAGATCATGTTTTGTGCCAGAAGAATGCGCGTGTGATGTAATCAACATTCGATCAATTCCGGCGGGGAAAGTGCGAACGCCATTAAAGTGCAAAACAAGGCAGAAGACCACATTGGCCCCTCTGGTTCGAACCATTTAAACCAGTGTTCCTTGGATGGAGAATGTTATTGGCGTTATATGGGTCATGGTTTCAAAGAATTTATGTACGGCAGCAGTGAGCTTCACATTGGTGTATTAATGATTTGTTCCGTACGGGCCAGAGATTTTCATTTTGATGAATTGAACAAGTTTAAGACTTGATGCATTCGGATACGCGGAGATTTTCATTTTGATGAATTGAACAAGTTTAAGACTTGATGCATTCGGATACGCGGCTTGCTGCAGCGTATCCGGATGCGTAAAGTCTCAAATCATCGTGAATTTAATAAATGTTCTGTCATGAGGCTTAAGGAGAATGTTTCACAGATGTTACACCTGTTGGGACCTGGCTTACATGGCAGTGTTGATGCCGCACCACTGTTGAAAGAAGAGCAGCCCCATTCCCACCACCAGGGCCCGACGTACGTGCTTGGTAGTACAGATCTGGAGCAGCAGTTTCATGCCACCTGTGACGAGAACGAAATAAGATTAACCGATCAGCTGCCAGCAGTCGCAGATTGTGTCAATGATTTTTTTTGTTGATTCAACACCAAAAAGCCCAAACCGACCAATGATAGAGGATACAATTATAAAGCGGGGTCAGCAAGAGGCATAGATCATCATGAACCCCCGCAACTGCGGGGGCTCATGAGGATCTAGCCCGGCTTTTGCAGCTGAGTCTTGTTTATTATGCTGTTGCAGTGAAAGGGTTAAAGTCCAAACTACCCAGTGTCTTTGCCTTGTCCTCATCAACACTCATCTTGATTTCGTTCAGTTCCTCTGTGACATCCTTGTGGCCTCGTAGTCGCATGAGCACGTCTCGCGCGCTATCCACGTGACCCTTGCTGACCAACCATCGCGGGCTCTCCGGCATAAACATGAAGCCCACAAACTGGACAATTCCAGGCAAGGCGGACAGGCCCAGCATGATTCTAGGAGAAATGTGCATGGTTTGAATAATAATAATAATAATTACGGTATTTTTAATGCGCTTATCTTATAATAATTATAACTCTAAGCGCGCACTCACAACTCGCGCACGCATGCGCACGCTTTAGACAATAACTCACGTACCACAAATACATTACGACAGTCAGCTTGGGGTGGGGGTTGTGGTGATATTATAGTGCTAGAACTGTTGGAAGAGGCGAGTTTTGAGGGCGGATTGGAAGGAGGAGAGAGATTGTTTCTGACGGAGGGAGAGTGGGAGAGTGTTCCAGGTGGATGGACCGTAGACGGAGAAGGGGCGGGGGCCGAAAGTGCTGATTCGAGTTTGGTGTGGGGGATGTGGAGGCGGGTCGGAGAGGGTCGGTGAATAGTCTTGTTGCCGAAGAAGAAGAGAAATAAACCAGACGATTCATGAGTCCAGAGTGTTAACCCGTTGGCTGTCGGTAGCGCAGGGGCGGATGTGTGTGTGTGGGGGGTGGTTCCAGGCGTTCCGCCCGCCCCCCCCCCCCTCCAATTTTTTTTAAAATGCTATAACAAAGTCTCTTTTTGGGGGTATTTTGGAACACACACCCCCCTTCTCCCCTCCCCCAGTGATTTCACACACGCGCACCCCTCCCCCCCCCCCCAGTCCCCCCGTTGTTTGATATGTTGGCGAACGGTGAGAGTCTTAACACGCACGTGCCTTCTCTCCCCCCACCCCCACCCCCGCTTTTTTTTTTTTTCCTTTGGAAGCAAGATCTAGCGTCGGGGAGGCCTTTTGTATAAGGTTGAAGGTCCCAAACAAAAAGTTGGAACAACCCCCCCCCCCGCCCCTTCCCCCGAGGTAACTGATCCGCCCCTGTAGCGGTTGTTGTCGCGATGATTCCATCAGGAATCATCGCGACAGAAACCGCTATCGACAGCCAAATCGTTGAATAGCTACAAAAAACATTAAGTTGTCGTTTTGCTTGCCGCCATGTAAACAGTATACGGGCAAACAGAGCAAGGCGACCACCCCGTGGACTATGAAAAATTGGTCGCCTTAGACAGGTGATTTTTTTACACAGGGTCATCAAAGTAACAGAAAGAAGACCATGACACTAAGAATGGTTGGTCTACTTAGACAGGTGGTAATCTTGTACAGGTGGTCACTTTGACAGTGTAACTGTACCAGAAAGGCAAAAGTACAATACTCATAACATGGGTTTCCTATGCGCTATATCTGTAAGTAATCTTATGTTAGCACAAAATACCATACCCATTTTGTCCGCATTTTAGGCCTGAAGCATTAATACCGAGTTTCTGATAGTATTACAATGTAACATATCAATAAAACATTTCATTTCTTAAATTATCGGTGGCGGATCTGCTGCAAACCGGTAGTAGATTAAACTGTCATTTCAAACAACTGGACTTGAAAGCAATTAGTAAGGGGACATAGTTTATTGATTACATAGTTTATTTATTGGGTTCAACTAGACTAAGCACTATGCACTGTTGTGCCATATCCACTAACTATGCACTAGTGTGCACTACCCACTAACGATGCATTAAGCATGGATTTTTTTTTTTTTTTAATGTGTCTTCTCCCTTAACCCTTTGACTACGCGTCTTTTCCGCCGAGAAGTATCGCCAGCAGCGGTCTAGGGATTACAACTTTAAGCCAGTACAGTGCCCTTTTAAGCGACGAAAAGGGTTCATTGAATCTTGAATCTAGAGACTGTCTACGTTGCTTTTCACGGCGACGGGTGACTCAGAGAGGACTAACCTCCATCCGTAGGGGTGCACGTAGCTCAACGCGGCGGCGATAAGACTTGAGACGAGGACCCCTAAGTTAATCAGCATCTGCCACATGGTAGTCAGGCGGCCACGGAGATGGAGAGGGGAGGTCTCCGCCATGTAGACTGGCCCCACTACTGACGCCAGACCTGGGAACACGGGAAAAAGAATACTTTTTTTATGGGACGCGACCTACGTTCTTTCTGTACTACCAAAAAACACACAACCTAATGTCTTTGGTCTGATTCAGATCAATGAATGACTTATTCAGTCATGGCATGTACACTACAACAAAATATATATGCATTATATCGACCATAATAGTTCAAGTGCGCCTAGCCATTCTGGCATCACGCTTGACTGACCTGCCATACTCGAAGTCGCCTGCGATGACATGTCGTCTCCTGGTGTGATATGCACAAAACGTGACCTCAACGTCGGCCTAGTCTTAGCCACAAGTCCTAGCCGACGGTTCTGTAAGTAGGCGAGGATTTGTTTACCAAGGCCAGACCTATGTCTCAAATTAGTCCTTTGTCGTGCATACATTACCAACAGACAACTCCTAACATTGCAGTCTGCGACATCATTGGTCCCATGCCCAACGCATTAAACCCTTAACTGCCGAGAACAACTTGAAAATCAGCACAACGCAACTGCAAGAGGTATATATCCTCAGGAGCCCCCGCGGATGCGGGGGCTCATGAGGATCTATGCCTCTTTCTGAGACCCCTTTTCATCTATGTTCCTTTGACAGTGCTGGGTTCTGTGACGCTGAATTTATAGTCACAGTCATTTTCACTCATAACATTGTCGGATACTGTAACAAAAGTGGTCCCAACAACACTCTTTCTATTAAAAAATTACTTCGCTTGCGTCAGATTCCAAGAAGAAAAAAAAGGTTTCCTGGCGATTTGTTATATCTGAAATTTAAATGTATTTCTTCACCCCTAAAACACTGACATGCTACGACAGGATGCGGATCGACCATGATAGTTCAAGGGTTGTGGCGTCAGAATAGCCTGGCTTGGCGCCTGTAGGCGCCAAGCTATTCTGACGCCGCAACCCTTGAACTATCATGGTCGATCTGTCTCAAGAACTGTGACATGACCTCAAAAAATTTGTGTTTTTGTTTTGTTTTTGTTTTTGTTTTTAATACAGTATATATTATTATATATAATTTTATGTTGATGATGTAATGAGTTAACGCGTATATATGCTGTGAAGGGGCTAGAATGCACGCATGAACAACGACGTACCGATGCCGAGTCCACAGATCATCCTGCCGACCAGGAGCACCTCCTGTTTAGGGGCGGCGCCCATGAGCACTCCCCCCAAGCTGAAGACAACACTCGACATCAGTATAGACCGGCGACGACCAATCTTGTCCGCCAGCCATCCGCCCATCAGCGAACTGATCTGCAGCAACACAGTGGGTGACCGCCGTTAGATTACACTAGAGAATGCAGTCGTGGGCCTTCTTGCCACTGATAGGTATGACCAAGCCATATGGCAAGGCCATACCTATCAATGGCGTAGGAACTCGGGAGGGACAGCTGGCTCGGCCACATCTACACTGGAAGCGGTACGACCATATTATCTTTTAGCCATGATTCTCGCTTTGATTTCGTCCACACCTCCCGTTGGCCCTTCGTACGTATAAAATTATGCTTAAAGGGCCAACCATACTCAATGTTCAGCTAATCAAATGACGTTCAGCAAAGGTCTTGATGCAAACGCAAAAATATTATCATTTACCTGCCGAAAACCAACTAATAGTAATGCAACATTTTAAAGTGTATACTTTAATAGTAATGATGATGATACTACTGATAATAACAATAATAATATACTAAGTGGACAGGACGCTATTATGACCGGCTTGTGTCAGTTGTATCTCGTTGGATTCACACACACACACACACACACACACACACACACACACACACACACACACACCGCACCCCCCTCCCTCACATAACCCTCTCCCCTAAGAACCCCCCCCCCCCCCCCCCGCCTAACCCCCACCACCACTCCCACACCCTCCAGCTTCAGTCGTTTTAATTAAAGATTTGAGTCATACTTTGCAAGGATAACTTTCTACACCACTGGACACATTTTTGTCAAGTTCTGGGCATATATCGACCCACACTAGTTGTCTCCCTCGATTCGCTACCGCTGCAGCGGTAGCGAATCGATGGAGACAACCAGTGTGACATCGACCATCAGATCTTGCTATTTGCATCTTCATCTGGTTCATGCCTCCAGCCGTTGACGTGGTCCACTTACCGCCGCAGCCCCTACAGCGCCACTGACGATGGCCTCAGTCCACACAGTGAGCAAATTGAAGTAGGGCTGCACGTACAGCATGGACCCAGACATGATGCCGATGTCGTACCCCAACAGAAACCCGCCTTGCGTTGCAAAAAACGTCAGCAAGAACATGAATCTGGGTGTAGGAGGTGGCGGCTGTGGTGTTTCATTGTCAGGCGATGTCTTGGCCTCTAGAACGGTAAACAGATTGGTTGGTTATTAGGGCCCTTTAACCCATCACATGCTGAGGGCTATTTATTTTAAACAATTATGGTGTTTCATTGTCAGGCCATGTCTTAGCCTCTAGAACGGTAAAACAGATTGGTTGGTTATTAGCATGCTGAGGGCCATTTGTTTTAATAGTTAAGTTTTATATCAGGCGATGTCTTAGCCACTAGGACGGTAAAACGATTGGTTGGTTAGTTAGTTAGTTATTAGGGCCCTTTAACCTATCACATGCTGAGAGCTTTTTTTATAATAATTGCTTTTTGTCCTATGAAGGTTACATTACAGATGAGGAGATAGATCAACCATTTTAGTTCAAGGGTGGTGCCAGAATAGCTTCGCGCCTCAGGCGCCAAGCTTTTCTGGTACCACCCTTGAACTGTCATAGGCAAATTCATTTCAAGCAATAGCGTATCAAGATGAAAAGGGTTAACGCCAAACATTGACCTTATGAAGGCTACATTACAGGCTCCAAGCAGGCTATTCTGGCACCACCCTTGAACTATCATAGTCAAATTTATTTATTTATTTCAACTCACAAACCAGATAGGTGAGGCTAGCGCTGGTAGAATTGTACATACCAAGGGGAAATACTCAGCGCCGGACAGACAAACAGTTAGATCCCTTGCCCCCGTCTATCAGGCCAGCCCATAGAAAAATACGCAGGTATAGAACCAGACGATCATCTACATCCTTAAAAGGATGCATCAGGTCTAGCCGATAACCCATGTCTTTTCCTGGAACTTAGGAAGTAGGCAGGAAAAACACACATACACAAACAAGAAGGTGCACTACTAAATGTGGTCGGGTAAATACCCTGATTTCCCACAGTAGATGCACAAGACAATACACAACAATGTAACGATACAAGTTTTGCCTCGAGTTATAGAATACTGTGGGAAATCGGGGTATTTACCCGACCACATTTAGTAGTGCACCTTCTTGTTTGTGTATGTGTGTTTCTCCAGAAAAAGACATGGGTTGTAGGCTAGACCTGATGCATCCTTTTAAGGGATGTAGATCATCGTCTGGTTCTATAGTGACCTGCGTATTTTATTGTGGGCTGGCGATTGGGTGCCTGAGTAGTAGGCGGGGGCAAGGGATCTAACTGTTTGTCTGTCCAGCGCTGAGTAATTCCCCGTGGTATGTACATATTTATTTCAAGCAATGGTGTATCAGGATGAAAATGGATAACACCAAGCAGGTGACAAAGATCATCTCACAGCGTTACGGTAAAAACAACAAGATAGACACGTACCTGCGTTGGCCCCGTCCTTCTTCACATCCAGTTCGATATCATCAAAATGGTTCTGTGCTCCATCGCCTGTGTCATTGTGTGTCGCAGATTCACTGTTGGGCTCGGTGTTGACGGCTGATGATTCTGGCTTAGTTTCTTCCATCTGCAATTTGTTGATAACAGCTATAGGGAAGCCTTTAAACTGAGTTAGAATTTAGTCTATGCTCAGGCGCGGATCAGCTACTTTCCGGCGGGGAGGGGGAGGGGGTTGGGGAGTCCCAACCTTTTTTGTGGGACCTTCAACCTGAGACAGATGGTGCTTGCCTCCAACTGGCCGGAAAATCCAAAAAGCTGGGGCTGGGGGGGGGGGGTGTAGGCGCGGTCAAAAAGCAAGGGGAGGGGGGGGGAGGGGTTGTGGGCAGCCCGATGCAGGGAAAGCTTGCGTCACCTTCTATCGCCGGATTACATTTTCAAGGAACAGTTAGACGCCAAAGCCTCTAAACTTTCTAAACACCCAAAAAGGGGCTTTGATATAGAATTTTTATTGTTTGTTTGTTTGTTGTTGTTGTTGTTTTTGAGGTTTTGTTGTTGTTGTTATTGTTGTTTTGTTTTGGTTGGGTTTTTTTTGTTTGTTTGTTTGTTTGTCTTTTTGGGGGGAGGCGGGGGTTCTGTCACGTCCTCCTTCCCACCCACCCACCCTCCTCCACCACACACCCAACCCGCGTCCCAGATCCGTCCCTCTCGTAGATACATACGCACAAACGTTCACATACATTTCGCATACATTGTAGTGATAAATAACTACTACAGTATTTATCACTACAACTTAATAACCCCTTCACTGCTAAAACACAAAACCCAAACGCAAGAGGCATTGATCTTCATGAGCCCCCGCATTTGCGGGGGCTCATGTGGATCTATGCCTCTTTCTGGCCCCACTTTTTCTCCGTGTTCCTCGCGGGACGAATGACGTTTGACAAAGACTCGTCCAGAAACACAATCTGCGTCCTGGGGCAGGGAAGGGGTTAATGACAGTTGCGGCTGTTTCCACACATGTGCTACACAGCATGCAGCCGGGGCCGCGCAATAACTTGACAGGCTGAGGGCAGCACATGTAGAAACGGCCTAGATTGTGACTAGAGAAGGTACGTTTGTGCGGGACAACCCCAACAACAAACGAGAACGATGACACGACGGATAACCAGCGAGCACCACAGCATAGATAACACTCCAAACATCTCCAAGAGGCGTAGATCTTCATGAGCCCTTCGGGCTCATGAGGATCTATGCCTCTTGGAGATGTTTGGAATGTCTCTTTATTTTATTTATTTTATTTTATTTTTATTTATTTTTTTTATTTTTTTTATTTTTTTTTTTTTTTTTTTTTTTTTGGGGGGGGAGAGAGGGCTCATGAGGATTTATGCCTCCTGGCGATGTTTGACAGGTCAAAGCACACAGCGGGCCTCCCCTGCAGCCCCCATCTGTTCAATGCCTTAGCCTTATTCTGTCCCAGTCATCTCCTCATTTTTCAATCCCCTAAACAAAGCTACCGCCCACTTGCTGCACATTTGCCATGCACAAAATCCAAAAATAAATAATAATAAGGACATCACCCGTCTCATTTCCTGGCTATCAACATAATTCTGTACCAACCCTACATCCAAGCGCAGCCAAAACTGGTACACACCTCAAATCACCACCCGCTTGGCAACTCAAACTAGGCCAAAAAGAGTCCGCTGGTTAAACCACCGCTGGCATGAATCAAAGCACCAAACATGTCTTGATCTCTTCTCATTTACCAAGAGATTTTAAGCAAATTCCAGCATACTGCCTCTGTACAAAATGCCAAAGAAGGCAGATTTTTTTTTATAAAAAAAAAAAACTGGTTCCCTTACTGCCTCACCTACCTCATTTGAATATGTAATGTGACCTTGAATAGTTACCCACAGTGAATTCGCTCTCGTTTCTTCCTGGGAGTCGTTATTACAAATGAAACCTCCCCACTATCACGGTTTGACTGACAAGCCTGTGAGTAAAACTGGGTCCTCGTGCCGAGGTCGGTAAGACTGAAGACCTTTTCAGTGCCTGCTATATAGATAGAATAGAATCTTCGTTCGCGAAGCCAAGCCAAGAGATATAGATAATGCAGCTACGTCTCTTTGCATATTCCGAAATGGACGGCAGCCGCAGAGGCCGATTCGGGCTTAACGCAACTGAATAAAGGGAACGTTACCGGTATCTCTGTAAAATTATCATCAGTTTCCGAAAGACGCTATAGCCTGTGAAAATCAAGTTGTGTACAACACATGCCTTTCAGTTTCGCAGGGTTTGGAATCATGGCTGACAACCGAACTGAACAACTTGTGTCTACAATAAAAATTGCCGTGCTGCCAAGCTACCATTTCGGTTTTATCGGTTATCATTGAGTCTCTCGGAGATATGTACTACACCTGTGCACATAAATCAGTAGAGACTGAAGGACAGTATCTGTATCAAGTCGCAAAGTTTATACCGTTTGTGAGAAAGTTTATACCGTCCGAATAAAATAATAGACTTCTCAGTCTGAGATGCCATCGGATGTACAAAGACATGATCTCTGCCTGCTAAAGAAATAGGTTCTCATGAGCTCCTGCGGCTGGACGGTCTGGCGTAAATCTATGCCCCACTGATGCACTCCGAAACCGTCGGCTGTAGCTGGCAGACGGAACCATGACGTCGAGATAATTTTACTCGGGTCATCATGTTCACTTTAAAACACATTCCGGCAGCCCTGACACGCTTAAATCAGTAGTAGTACAACAAAATATGCAACGAACATGACAGTTGGAGGGCGGTGCCAGAACAGCCTGCTTGGCACCAAGAGGCGCCAAGCTGTTCTGGCTCCTCCAGTCTTCATGAGATATCATGGTCAGCGATCTTGCCTGTCTCAGTCTTGAACCTGTCATTCAGTGACACTATGCGGGAATTTTCATTGACCGGGTTTAGGCTACTGATTTACTACATACCCAATCAGCAAAAGACCCTCGGGTCGAGGTCGGCCGCAGTGGGCCTGCGCACGTTCGTGCGCGTGGCCATCTACTGCGGCCGACCTCGGCCCGAGGGTCTTTTGCTCACTGCATGGGTAACTGAGTTGGGGTGATTTGGAGATTTAGTGGAGGGGTCTCTGTATTCTTCAGCTTGATTTTCACTCTTTGTCTTGGCTTGTCCACTTAGCTGATAAATATTAGTTCCGGCTTTAGCGGTGGATTGGCCGCTCACCCGTACGGAGAGCCTGAGCTGGCCTGGAATATCATAAAATCGCCTACCGTTTTAGTGTCCACGAGTCAGTCCATCACGCCGCATAGCGGCAATCTGACATGATTAACTCATTCAGCCCGACGCACGTATTTCCCAAATTTTGGAGGCGTCATCTAACGACTATGCACCTGTTGCAGGAGATGGATCGACCATGATAATTCAAGGGTAGTGCCAGATTAGCTTGGCGCCGACATGGTCGACCCATTTCCTGCTGTAGTGCGTCAGGGCTGAATGGGTTAAGGAACACATATTGTGAACGCGTGATGATAAGTCGAAAGCCCCCGTACCCCCCCCCCCCTCCCCCCATCACCTCTCCATAGCCTAATTACCGATAACGATAACTGAAAGGAATCAGGCACTCTACTCCGCAGTCACGCGGGGCCGCTTTGAAAGTTCCACTTTTTTCCCCGACTGCACACTGGCAGTTGTGTTGTACTACAGGCCACATAGCGTCTGGCGGGCTTCTGCTTATACTAACATGACTAAACTGAGGCTACCATGAAGGAAATGTCAGACCCCGACTCAGTATTAGGGGCGTGTGGCCATGTCCGAGTTAGTGATGCAAAAGTCCGTTGGCGCCCATCATTAGTTTACACGACTACTATGTTGACTTACCTCCATGGTCAACTTTTGCAACCACAACCAGCGGTCCTGTTTTATGTTGACAAAGGCCGCCGCCGAGCCGCCTGGACTCAGTGAACAGACTGACCTACGGAAGGCTGACCCCCCGGTTAGCTAGCGGCTGCTGAAACCTTTCAGTCTTGTTGATGATGATGTTAGTTGTTGTCAGTTGTGGGTGTCATCGTCGTCGTTTAGAGTTTCACAGTCACGCAAGTTTTTTCAATCATGACGCCGTCCTTTCAATAACAATGAAGCGGTCCAGGGCTACCTCCTACGGTCCCTCAGTAGCTGGAACCAAGGTCTGCACACACAGACTTGCATTGGCACCAGGCTGTGTCTCGGCTGAGACACTTCTGCTACAGAGGCACTGGAGTGGCTGATGGAAACCACGTGAGGTATTTGAGCTAAAGAACAGCATGTCGCGCGGCCAGTCCCCCAGCCGGGCCAGCCCCTAGCAATGAAGAGGAATCAGTGATTCTCATGACTGAACCCCTGCGACTGCAGGGGCTCATGAGAATCTATGCCTCTTGAAGCTGCTCACAGAGGTCGGCGGAGGGTTTTATCAGGGGTGCATGTGACTGTACAAATGGTGTGTATAAGTTCAGATTGTGTTAGGATTTTCAAGGCCAAGTCAGTGCACGAATCAGTGCGGCGATAAGCCAGACGGATTCAGTCACCGGGGCTGCGCCATAGCGTATCTTGTATACGCTCTATTCAGGCTGCGCACACTCCCCGCCGGCCCGGCGCACACAAAACTCAGTACACTCCGGCACCGATACACATGGCACACACTGACGCGCGCGCGCACACACACGCACACACACACACACACACACACATACACACACACACACACACTGACACGCACGCACTGACACACAGGCACACACACACACACACACACACACACACACACACACGGCATTCACACACACACACACACACACACACACACACACACACGCACACACACTCAAATGCACATACACACTGAACGCTCCCCCCTCCCCCCCCCCCCCCGCACACACACTCTCTCACACACACACACACACACACACACACACACACACACACACACACACACACATACCGGCACAAACCAATTCTAAACGGCACACACACACACACGCGCACAACACGTGACCCGAGGCATACACCAATGGCAGTGGCGTAGGTGGGGGGGGGGGGGAGGAGGAGGGGTATGAAAGCGACGGCAAGTGACAGTCCAGCCTCGTAAACATCAAAATCTCAAACCCAGAATCGGTTGTGTTATTCAACATAAAATTTAAATAAAATTTCCTTTTAACCGAAAAAAAGTTTCTTTCTCACAATATTGGGGGAGGGGGGCCAGGGATTCTCTGCCCCATCCTACCCACCCCACCGGCCCAGTTTTCACTGGGGCGGAGAGCGGGGGGCCAGGCCCCATCCCCACACGGCCCCGGACCGGATCTCCCGGTTCCTGGTACGCCACTGCACGCACGATCACACACACTCCCTAGCACACTCACACACAGACTGACTAGAAACAAACTGAATAAACACTGTAACGTAAATGATGCAATGAAACTGTATTGAAAACAGCGGTGGACTGAAGGCCGGGGGTATCGGAGATGGGAGGGGGGGCGGCGGGGGGGGGGGGGGGGGGGGGGCTGTGGGGTGGGGGGGGGGGTTCTGGGGGGGGGGGGTGTCAGCCGTAGAACATAGTGTTTAGACATTAGGGGTCGGGTGGGCTATCGGAGTTCCGAGACCGATGGTGTTATCTGCTGGGCGGCTGAACTGTGCGCGGTTCACTGAGTGGACCAAATATCATCTGAGGTGAACAATTCTCCAATAACTTGACTGACACATGACAGCCCTATTGATTAACCCATTTAGCGCCAACGCCCTACAGCAGGAGATGGATTGATCATGATAATTCAATGGTGGTGCCAGATTGGCTTGGCGCCTGAAGGCGCCAAGCCAATTTGGCACCACCTTTAAATTATCATGATCAGTCCATCTCCTGCAACTGGTACATAGGAGTTATATAATACCTCCATTTGGGCCATAGATAAGATAGTTTATTGCCATATGTTTCCATGTTAAAAAAAAAAACAAAAACAAAAAACAACAACAACATTGGAATGTGTCTTGATGTCAGTTACTAAAGACTAAAATAATATCGCACCAATTATCACACAAACTAATATTCACAGCATACATAAGGATGAAAACATAACACATAAAACTGTTACCACAACAACCGTCACAATATGAAAGAGTTATTCTGGCGAGGTAAACGAAGATAATCTGGTAATAAACTTGATTAATAACAATCATTAAAAGCTGCCGTGCTTTTTGGGCGATGAGGTGGGTATTTTCCTCACACTTTAGGTCACATGACAGGGTAGTGCCAAGAAACTTAAAGTTCTGGACAGTTTCAATAACTTCACCATTGATCATAAGAGAGAGAGGGGGAGGGGACTGTTTCAGTCTTTTTAAAGTCCACAATCATCTCTTTTGTTTTGCCAGTGTGCAGTTCAATGTTGTTGTTATTACACCAGCTAATTAAAGCCTCAGCCTGACTTCGGTAGGCGGATTCGTCTGAGTGTGTAGTGCACTCCTCCACTGTGGTGTCATCTGCAAATTTCAAACTTTAGTACTGGCATGACATGAAGCACAGTCATATGTAAACAGGGAGTAGAGCATAGGGGAGAGAACGCACCCCTGAGGCGTGCCCGTGGATAAAATGAGGGTGGATGACACATTTTCACCAATTTTCACGTCCTATAGCCCTTTCCCATTTGTAATAAGGAAGTTAAGCACGAGTATCCTCCCTTTGCTACACCGAGTTCCGGCAAGATGGAAGCAGACATAGAAAGCATGAACGTGAAACAATTAAAAGATTTTCTTCGAAAACATGGACAACTTGTCAGTGGAAAAAAAGAAGAATTAGTGCGCAGAGCAAGAGGCACATTTCTGCTGCGAAAAGATGTTGAGGATGCTGTCGATGATGCTGTGGAAAGAAATGATGCAGGTCAGTAAACAGTTGACTCCACTGACCACTGCCATATGATATATTATAAATATTTCATATTTGTCAGCATGTGCTTCTCGTGCTTTGGACTCTGTTTATAAATTACATTATTGTCATATGTGTGTGTGTGTGTAAAATTTGATCTGCGAGTTAGTAGTTTTGTAATATAAGTAAAATCAATTATCCCTGATTTCTTATATAAATAAAGTATTCTACATGGCATAAAGTACATGAAATTGTTAATATTTTAAAAAAAATTCATAAACTTTATTTAAAAAAATCAATGTCTGTTTACTTGAGTACCTATGCATTTTTGTAGCGCTATCAAACGTACTTCGAGCAGTCCCCTTTATTATTATTTAATTTATTATTTTTTTTTTTTTTACAAAATGCTGAGTGCTAACTACTAGCATCTATTTCATTGTCAAGTCAGAGTTCCTTTCAAATAATGAGTATGAAGTTAAAAATGATGTAACATGAGATGATATGATTTTTTTAAAAAATAAAAAAATATATATATAAAATTAAAAAAAAGAGAGAGAGCTATAGGCAACAAGTAGAGGTTTCTAGTAGTTGTTGCATTTTTTTTTTAATCGCATATTCAAATTAAACTAATGCAGGCTGTAAAATAGATACCAACATAATCAATATTATATAATATAATATTACTAATTATTTATTTGTTATAAGACTTCTAAAATTACAACTGAGTGTCATTATTATTAGTAATAACACCACAGATGTGTTGTTTAAAACATTTACTGTCAATTTTCATTCATACAGTATTTTTGCTTATTTTACGGATTGGCCACTATTTATCTTGAAAATGAAGTGGTGGTGTGGGTGACACCTTCTTTGTCCTGTTGCATCGGGGCGATGGCATTGCTGGACTACTACAGTACTAGTACTACTAATACTAATACTATAGACTAGAGGAAATCTCAAAGTGTGATTAATAAATAAAGCTTCATTAAAGAAGACTAAATAAAGCTTCAGTAAATAAAAACACAAGTAATAATTCAAATAATTTACTAACCGTAGAGAGTTTAAAAGTTCGATTCGGGAAAACAGATGGGACATCATCACCAAATACAGGTCCACGTTTTCCAACAAAATGTTCCGAGCAAACAAGTGGATATTTGACCGTGTTATAATCTTGTCGGATCAAACGTAAGCGCTGCTCCCAAGCTCTTTTAAGTTGCTTGTTTGCTGGACAGCTATGTAGCTTGACAACTCTTCCGTCAATAATTTTTCCTCGGTGGTTATGGCAAATAACACAGTAATGTTTTCCACCTCCACATACTTTTGCCGATCTAGCCTTTAATGCTGACGCCATTGTCGAAACAGCAGCCGGAACTCAGTGAGCGTTCTCCTACGCTAAAGAGCAGCGAAAGATAACCCGTACTTGATGAGAAGTGAGACTGTCCTATGGTCTCACCAACAGGAAATCGAGGGTCCAGAGGCACAATGCCTCTGGAAATCCGATTTGCTGGATCTTCTGGTACAGTTTGGATGGAATAATGGTGTTAAAAGCAGAATTGTAATCAACAAAAAATATTCTGGCATAGGTGTTTGGGATTTCAAGGTGTTGTAAAACATAAAACAAACCAAGTGACACCGCATCCTCCATGGAACGTTTTTCGCGATACGCGAATTGAAAACAATCCAGCAGAGGATCGGTAAGTGTTCTCAGAAACCGGAGAACCAGGCGCTCGAGCGTCTTCATGACAACTGAGGTCAGAGCGACTGTTAGAGAAAACACTTTGGATTTTTTCGGAACAGGAACGACGGTGGACCTTTTGAAACACTGAGGAACAATGCACTGAGAGAGAGACATGTTCAAAATGTCCGTAGAGACGCCCGAGAGCTGGTCCGCACAGTTTCTGAGGAAACGTGGAGAAATTTTATCTGGACCGGCAGCTTTCCGGCTGTAAAGACGCTGGAACATGTCGGCACCTGACATCGGCGTCTAGAATAGTGAAAGGTGGGTTCTCAGTATGACTCCTCACCACAGAAGGTGGTGGGGTCGAATTATTTTTTAACAAAACGACAATAAAAGTCATTCAGAGTGTCAGGGAGAGACGCATCAGTAACATCAGCAGAATTGGATGCTGGTTTACAGTTTGTGATGTCTTTGAGGCCTTGCCAGATGTCTCTAGGGTTACTAGCTGCGATCTTCTGTTCTAGTCTGTTTCTAGAGTTACGCTTAGCAGTCTTAATTGCTTTTTGTACTACATACCTGGCTTGTTTGTACCTTTTCTGTCATTGTCTTTGAACGCATCACTTGTGTTTTTTCCTGGAGTTTGTGTTTAATGTCTGCCGTAGACCATGGATTGTCATTGGGAAAACAGGCTCTTGCAGGTTTTGGTGGGAATACAGAGGCTCTCACAGTAGGTAATGTAGTCAGTGGCAATCTCTGTGTATTCGTGAATGTCTGATGTTCCCTCCATAAACACATCCCAGTCAGTGCACTCTAGACAGCCACGGAGTGTTTCAGATGCCTCAGGTGACCACTGTTTGATTGTTCTTACTTTTGCTTTTGCACTTTTAAGTTGTTGCTTGTATGCTGGCAAAAGATAGATCATGGCATGGTCTGACTTTCCGAGTGGAGCACGGGCGATGGAACAGTAAGCGCCTTTCATGGTTGAATAACAATGATCTAAAATTTTACCGTCTCTAGTGACACAGGATACTTGCTGTACAAACTTAGGTATCTCTTAGGTAAGATTAGCTTTAATGGATATACACGGCAGTCAAAATGACACGTGAAAATTTCCTCGGCAGTGTCCGACTACAGGGCTGAATGGGTTAAGCAGTATATGCCAATTGCCTCCTGCCTTTTTTTTATTGAGGGGGGGGGGGAGAGAGAGAGAGAGAGAGAGAGAGACTGAGAGAGAGAGAGAGAGAGAGAGAGAGAGAGAGAGAGAGAGAGAGAGAGAGAGAAAGAGAGAGAGAGAGAGAGAGAAATGCTGAAATGGCGCGAGAAACTACAAAACTGACTCGTCGACTTCAGTGATCACGTCTGACGCCTATAAACTTAATCATCATTCACTCTTGTACTAATCCGATAACTGACAAGAAAATCATCCAGTGATCTGTCACACCACGTGCCTATCTCAGTTAAAACCTTCACTGCGGAGAAACAGTGAACACAACCCAAGGCTGCAAGCGACGAAGATCCTCGTAAGCCCCCGCAGTCGCGGGGGCTCATGAGGATCTTCGTCTCTTGCTGAAACCACTAAGCGTGTTTCTTTCTCCGTTGGGTACTTCTTTGCATTTTACACGCGTGGCAGTCGCCTTTTTGGTCTGGATTGAAACCACTTTGTATAGTGCTAGTTGGACGGCTGTCTTTGGCTACTCACAAACCAGATAGGTGAGACTAGCGCTGGCAGAATTGACGTGTAGCCCGCTCAGAGATAACTCCGCCCACTGACCCAGAGTTCGACCTTGACCCGCAGCTCCGACAAACACGCCACAGCAGAAAGCGAAAACGGCTGCATCCATGTGTGTAAGTGCGCGCTTGTCAGACCTCAATGGACCATTCTCAACGAATATTCATGAGGTGAAGGTCGCGTCGAAAGCGAGGCTATATGGGGAACGTGTAGGAGAGGCAGACAGTACTTTCATGGCGACAGAGAAGGAGCAGTCGAAGCGGCGCAGATTAGTCGAAACACCATTGCGTTGTTCCTGTGTGCACATCAAATAGAGCACATAATAATGAAAACCCGAAACTTTCATTTTCATACTTTTCCAAAAGCAACCGAAACTCAACGGAGGAAGGAGTGGTTGATCCGAATTCGTCTGCTCGTCTGCATGTGCAAGTGTGTTGGGTGTGAGAGAAACTTGCATGTATAGGCCTAGACTTTAAGGTCTACAGCAGAAACTGTTTTGAGCGACCATCCTTACAGCAGATCACCTGTCTTTACAGACCCGGCCAACATTTAGGTGGCTGCAGCCCGGGTGACATTGTTTGCCCTACAAGACCTCTCTTGAGAGAGCATGAGATGTTTAAGGCCACTTTCTTCTAGCGAAAATGGGGATTGCCAGAACAGGTTCTGCTGTGTTAACATTTATTTTTGTTGTAAAATTTAAGTTAGGTGCCCGTTCTCACGTGTGTATGTGTGCGTGTTTTGCTATAATGTCAATGTATTAAAGTTTTGGCTTACAATCTTGATTCCAAGAAAACAGGGGATCAGCTGTGATAGCTTAAGGGTATTGTCTGATCAGCTTAACACATGAAAATACCATGGCACTACCCTTCAAATGTCATAGTTGATCCCTTTAGATGATTGAGTAGTGCACACACACACACACACACACACATGACACACACACACACTCACACTCACACACACACCACCACTCACACACACACACACACACACACACAGAGTGATGAATGTCATACATTTTATTCTGCTGCAGTCTTCTGACTTCGACAATTTTAACCCTTTAGCTGTCAGCAGCGATTTGGTTGAAATGATTCCTGTGAAAAACACTTTTGAAATTGCTACCAACTGCAAAATGGTTAAGAGAGGACAAACACTTGTAGACAGTGTTAACCCGCTAGCTTATTTATCTACCTGACGCACACCCACACATGCTTCAATTCACCAAACTGGAAACATTGAGGGGGGAGGGGGAGGGGGGCAGCATGGGACAACACTACTAGTAGGTCCACAACCCGCGATAATTGAATTCAAACTGTCTTGTTTTTAGCTGGCTAAATTCACAAAATATAACCGAGTTGACCCCTCCAACAATGCTAATGTGCTGTCAAATCTTTGATAAAAAAAATAGTGTGCACTCAGTATGTTACAAGTTCCGTGTAAGCTTTGACAAAACACTCATATATCTCGTGTAGAAGAAAATCATAAAACCACAATCTTCTGAATGCTCAATTTGCTGAAAAGTTTCTTCGAACACAATTCAATCAAGCTTCAATGCAAATGGCTGTGATTGGTTTACAAGGGACTGATTTTTATATGTGGTCAGATATTTGCTAATGCTCAAAATACGGCACAATTCTAAGGCCTCGACGTTCTGCGCTTTCACTCGCCATGTTGCTGTCGCGCGTCCAGCCCCAGATAGCCTCGTTTTCGCGCACGCGACCTTTTGACCCCAAGCTCATTAAGAATCGTCCATGTCGGACCAACATAGCCGACTTCTCGCATCACGCGGGTGTGTCTCATTCGCGTATTTTGATTGGTTAGCGCTGACCCGTCAGTCAGGAACCGGCTACACGTCAATTGTTTTTGGTGCCTGATAGGCGGGGGCAGGGAATCTGTTTGTCTGTTCAGCGCTGTCTTTGGCTTCGAATGAACACAGATTTCCGGCAGAAACACAATCCGCGTCCACTGCAGTGAAGGGGTCAAAATGAGTATGGACACTTGCACAAAACGTCCCTCCCAACCACCCCCCCCCCCCCACACACACACACACACACACACACTTTAGTACCGGTTTCAGGCCACTTTACAAATATCAAATACAAGCGATCAAAAAAGCTCTGTAACTTCAGTAGCTGAACTGGCCCTTCGTCTGTCTTGTACTGTGTTTGTCTTCGGTGTAAATCCGTGACTGTCACGTGAGTGTGCGTGTTGGGTTTCAGTTCGCGGCGCTTTGAGTCGATTCACCCAAAAATTGAGAAAAAGCGCCTAAATAATAACCGGTATTATTATATTATTATTATTAAAACTTCACTTTCAAATCACGAGATGCCTCGATTGCTTTCCGTCAGTATCAAAACAGCCTGCTAGTACTCGCTGTCAAAAACTTAATTTCCAGTTTGAAAAACGACGCACTTCCCGTTTCAGCTAGCAATGCGTCCATTCAGTTCAATAACGGACCCGTGTTAGGAGCTTTGCTCTAGACAATAATTATATTCACCAAGTGCTCATGTTCGTGGTTTGCTTCAAATTTAACTGAACAAGGTCATCGGTCTCTAAGTGTAGAAATTTCTCTGTTAGGTTAATTAAGTTGTATAATTGTACACCCACTGAAATTGTGTTGATACACGCTAGCGTCTATGGATGGCTAACCCACTTAATCCCAAGCCCGAATTTTGGAGATGTCACCTAACGACTTTGTGCTAGTATCAGGAGATGGATCGACTATGATAATTCAAGGCAGTGCCAGATTAGCTTGGCGCCTAATGGTGCCAAGCTAATCTGGCACTACCCTTGAATTTTCATTGTCGGTCCATCTCCTGCTGTAGTAGTGCGTCGGGGCTAAATGGGTTTATCAATTTTCAGCACCTGCAATGAGTGGAACAGGCACATCGTCGTGATTCGTGAAAATAACACAAACGTTAAGAGACTCCATCAGTATGGCTTCCGGTGTGTCGGTGCCGTGGTTTTCTGTGATCGTGTCACTAGAAAAGTCACTCATTACCGTAAATCCGGTGCGGCCATGCTGGACAGCAGCCATCTCATAACTGACTGGACAATCCCTGCTCCGAGTAACAATCGCGGCGTCGAAGACCGGGGTAACACGCAAAAGCAACTCTCACGCCAGATCGACCCTGGGTCACGCAACGAGCCCATGTCGAACTGGCATGAGAGTCACTTTGGCACCGGCTGAATCCGGCGTATGCCAAAAGGGGACTCCTGATCGATCTTGCTTCAGTGAGAGTCATTTTGGCACGTTAATCCTCGCAGGCAAAGGTGCCAGGCCATAGTCACCCCGGGACAATCTGAGTAACGAAAAGTGGACGCCAGGCCGATCTCTCTTCAGTGAGAGTCATTTGACGTGTTATGACACACCGCGATCGGTCGACGCATCACTTCATATGAACGTCCTCAGTAATTACGTCTTTGTTGCTCATTTTCGAGACATTAACTCATTCGAGACGTGCTGCGCTCGGATACGCGGCGTAAAGCCGCGTATCCGAGTGCAGCACGTCTCGAATGTGTTGAAAGCAGTGTACTATGAAACAACAACTGATCAGTCCCTGTGCAGCCAAATGTGCATTTTCCAGATGGCTTTATTCGTTAGGCCGGCACCTGACCAGAAAACGTCTGCGGGGTTGCCGGACCATGGTGCGCCAGGGGTTAGCGCAAAAGATCCCAGCGGGTTACACTTCGCCAGGCTGCAGTTGCCCATCGGGAACCACCACCCGATTTGATGACGTTGTGCGCAGTTTACCGTGGCGTCACCATCGTGATCCGCGTCATACGTGCTGAAAGGAGCCCCGAGAGCTACCGACATTGTATCGCCGGCCGGTCGACCAGTGTTGCTCGTTGTTGTACTAAAGTTGAACCTGCAAGTAATAAAACTATTTTATTTATATATATATATTATATATATATATATATATATATATATATATATATATATATATATATATATATATATATATATATATATATATATATATATATATATATATATATATATATATATATATATATATATATATTTGTTTTCCTCCCTTCGTCACACGACCAGTCACTTTAGCGCAAACTGTACCATGTGACCGTGATATAAAAACCACTGTAGCGAAAAATGGCGGACGTTTTATAGCCCTCTCGATGACGCGTTAGGACCTCGTTTTCGAGTCTTGATAGCAACTCGGTTCGACAAAATAGCAGAAAAAAACGCACTAAAGTAGTCCTATTTGACGTAATACACATCATCTGCCTTATTTTTTACGGCCGTCGGGGTACAATGATTCCTTTGACCTCCCTCAGGCCTACAAAGGTCCGTGTAGCAAAACACCTCCGACCAATAACTTATTTTATATATATATATATATATATATATATATATATATATATATATATATATATATATATATATATATATATATATATATATATATATATATATATATATATATATATATATATATATATAAAGTAAATTCTCCCTTTCATTTCGAAATATGCTCAAATGCTACAAGCAACGGTTAATGAGTTCTAGAGTCTTTGCTACTAAAAGTTTCTGCAAAACTCAGATTCAGCTAATTTATAAGAAACTAAGCTACCATGACTTGCAAAGAGTCTTGACAAACTTTATCTTAGCAAATGTATGGTTATATTGAAGACCAAGTTACCGACTAATCAAACGTGATGTGGTTTGCCGGCACTAAACAGGTGTATGTCAGTCACCTGTAGTAGTCCGTTTCGCCTGTGACCGTGAAGCTGTGATAGTACTGCTGGTAACTGGTGGCGTTCTCCAAGACAGGTTCGAATTTCAAGATATATTGCATCCCACTGTTGGTCACCAGGTATATTTTCTCCAGTCCCAGCCACCCAGTCGTGTATGGACTGCCGAAACCGTCCCTAGTTTGTTTAAAATAATGAATTAATTAATTAATTAATCAACGTGGTAAATACATAAATTCATGAATTAACTAATTAATGAATAGATTGACTTGATAAATAATTAAATAATAAATAGTAATGAATAAATAAATAAATAAATACATAAATACATGTTTCTGAATGAATGAATGACTACACGAATAAACAAACGAACGAACGAATGAAGAAACAAATGAATGATGAAAACAAAGTAGACATATTCATGTCTCCGGGCCATAAAGTGCACAATCACAGGTCAGCACAATTCGCAGGATAAATTTTCAAACAACGTCAGCCCACTGTTTTTCAGAGAGCAAATTTTCTCTCTTCCCAGCCAACCAGTAGTGTTTAACTCATTCGAGACGTGCCGACTCCAGATACGCGGCTTAAGCCGCGTATCCGGAGGCGACACGTCTAGAATTAGTTAAAGTGGCGAAACCGTCCACAGTTTGGCCATACAGCGTTTTCTTCTCTGATGGTTGACATCAACAAATTCATACCTGTATTCCTGCCAAGTGCGGTTGAAAAGTAGCGTGTTGTTGGTGCGCCGTGTGATGTATGTCCGTCCGTAGTTCATTTCACAATAGGCTGGGAAAGGCTGCGTGGCCAGGGCGGGCTTAATGTCGTACACACCTTGTGGGTAGTCCAACAACTGAGCCTCACGGCAGTCTGAACAGTCGTAAATATGGTAATTTAGTCTATGCGTGTATTTTGACTACTTAATCTTGTCAAAACCAACCCCATACACCTACTCGTCCATTCAGTCAATGATACCCATGTAGATACCCATGTATCTACTCATCAACGCATCTAAGTATACATGCATGAATGCATGCATGCATCCATCGTTTCAGTTCATTCATCCAACTCAACAACCATCAGACAACCATGTACACATCCATTTAACCAATCAACCGACCGACCGACAGACTAATTCCATCCATTCATCCATCCATCCATCCATCCATCCATCCATCCATCTATCCATCCATCCATCCATTTTTGCATCCACGAATGTATCCATCCATCCATCCATTCAACAATCAATCAACCAACCAATCATCCATCCAACCATCCAACCAACTAACCATCCTCATCCATCCATCCATCCATCCATCCATGCGAATAACTTCCCAACCATGGTCCAGTTCGATTCATAAAAAGTACCCAATGGTCTTCGCTGACACCAGTCTCCGGCAAAACCCGCAGGACACACACAAATCCGGGTGCTGCTGTTGTAGCTCCCTCCGTTCTGACAGGAGGATGGGGTTACCTGTGCGGGTGAAAAAACGGAGAATGGGACAACTTTAACGCATTCGAGACGTGTCGCATTCGGATACGCGGCTTTAAGCCGCGTATCCGGATGCAGCCATTCACGAATGAGTTAAATCATTGACAATCGTCAAAACTTCTGATCTGTATCGTATCATAGACAACATACGACAGATCTCCCCTTGTATTGTCTGTATGACATGGGGGATAGTGTATTATTAGCCTTAACTCATTGTACCCTAGGTCCGAAATCGCCACATTTTGCCGTTCTCCTCCGAAGACTGCATTGCAGTGAAGGACACAGATCGACCATGATAGTTCAAGGGTGATGCTAGAATAGTTTGGCGCCCATAGAGGCCAAGCTATACTAGCATCACACTTGAACTATCATGTTCGATCCATATCTTGCTGTGGTGTGTCAGGGGTAGAATTCATTCATTAACTCCAGCTTACTGTCCCCACGACCAACGAGGGTATGGGGGACTAGCAATTTTGACTATGTGAGTCTGGCTTACTGTCCCTATAAGGCTATTACTAGCAAAGGGACTAGCTTGTTAAACTTGGTAAAAATAAGGGAAAGGGGGGAGAGGGCCAGTAAAGGAAGCCAAGAGGGTCGGCGGACAAGGCCGCGGACCAATTTTAGTCATAAAGTCTCGCTCATATATACACTCGCTTTTAGTTTGGGAGGCTAAGCCAATCATCAACCCACAGAGCAAGGGTCCTTTTCAGTCCCAGTTTAAAAATCTTTAATTGAAAAAAAATTATTTAAAAATCGAGTATATACAATCATGAAAGCTAATTCCATGGTTAAAAAATTATTAAAAAGCTAAGATCAAGTTAAGAAAGAATGTTAAAATTCTGGTTATACACTATAGTCACCAGCCGTGGTGAGTTATTAATAGCGGCGCCAGCTGCCCCGCGCTCGACACGAAAGTGGAGCGCGGGGCAGATCGCGCGCGCCATTATAATACAGCTAGGAGCGCGGGGCAAAGCCGCGCGCACGTTGCATTTAGGCGATACTAAAAATGTGCATTAAATTCATAGGCAGCTCGCAGATATTATTCAGCGCCAGTCTGATATCGTCAGGGTTTCTGAAAGTTATGGCCTTCACCAGGAGGTCCTTAGCTTTGCATGGAGTGAGCTGAACTGAGTTATCCTTAGTTATTTCAGGGCTGAAATCGAGCTTTTTCCTGCAGTGGGAACCAAGTCCCGGTGTAGGTCTGGGCTCGATATGAGGTTCAGTCATTGTAGGCAAATCAGTACTATTCATTTGCAGATTAGTGGATTTACTAAGACTCAGCCTAGGTTTTGGTACGGGAATAACCCGTGTCTGGTTTTTTTTTTTTTTTTTTTTGGCTGTCTAGGGGGAACAGGTGGTTTAATAAGAGGTTTAATCCAGGCATTCCTGTCCAACAGTGGAGAGGCGGAGCCATGAGTCTTGGTTTCCTGACTAATTGTTTTTTGGTTTATTTTGAGCTGAGCTCTCCTGAGGGCTTCATGATATGGGATATAGTTTATGTTCCTTATTTTGTTTGCTTCACGAAGAAGAAGGATTTTTGGGCACTTTTGATAAGCGGCACTATGCGATCCGCCACAGTTAACGCATTTAGCCATCGCCGTGTCGGGACAGTCCGCACGGCGGTGGCTCCTGCTGCCGCAGCGGACACAAATTTGTTGTTTGTTTTTACACACTCTTGCGGTATGCCCCAATCGGCAACAGTTGGCACATGGTGCCACCGATGGGGCAAACGGCTCGAGAGGACAGTGAATAGTTCCTATTTTTATTTTCGATGGTAAGTTAGTGAGACCATGCAGTACAATTTTGATGGCCCTGGAGGCCGTTCCGTCACGATTTGAAAGTCGAGTAACCATAGCGTTGTAGCCTTGTTGTTTGAGGGAGGAGGCGATATCCACGGGGTCCTCAACAAGTGGGACGCCGTGGACAACACCCACTACCCTTGGCACAGGGATGGTGCATTCTACATGTGCACCACCAATATTTTGTTTCTTACTGAGCTTTATCTGTGCCCTCTGATTGGGGCAAGAAATAATCCATATGTTATGGCCAATAGGCCTCAGGGAGATCTCCGAGGGGGACACACCGGCAGCCTGGCAAATGTGTGGCTGCATTGTGCCGTGGTTACGTATGAGGGTGGTACCAGTCCCCAGGTCCCTGAGCCGGACCGGGAACCTGCACCACTCCTCCTTGATAGGCTCGGTTGTGTCCCCAGCGGGTTTCTCCCTAGCTAGGAATTTTCTGCGAGGTCTACGGTTTTTCTTCCGATCTACGATCTCAAATTCATCTTTGTCCATCACCGGCGCCATGCCCTCCTCCACAAGGGAGCCGAGCAGACCGCCGGGAGATTTATCTTTGTCCTTTTCCTCATCCACCGTCATGCCCACATCCTCCGGGGAGCTGGGCCGACGGTGGAGGGGTCATCCAAATCAATCACTTGGTTTAAGATAGATGGCGGATCAGAATTTTGGCTAGAGGAGTTATTTGAGTGCGTCGCACATACTAGGTTTAGGCGTACCTCGGATTGAAATTTAATAGGAGATATCGCTCTTTGAAGTCGAAATGGCGACCTTGCTCTTTTTATAGGGCAAGGAGGCATTTCAAGACTTGACGTAGAATCGTTAAGCGAGTCAGCTGAGGATGAAGTATCCTCAGTTTCTGAAGAGGAAGATTCACTGGTTAGTGATCGTCCGACCATGTTAGGTGCTATGGTATTGACCTTATCTTGCGCTTTGAGGGGCGGATTAGCAGGTCTACGCCTCTTGCGCTTCTGTTTTTTTGCTGTCTTCGGCAGCTTCTCTCTCAAGGGAGATCGGCTGCGTTTTACAGAGTTAGAGCTTTTCCCACCAAGGGGAATTTCTGAAGAAGAAGAAGAAATTGTACCAAGTACAGACTCCATTGATATTATTTTAGATTTAATGCCAAGGTGGTTTGGCCTAAAAGTGGCCGTGCCACAGGGCTACTAGAAAATGCTAGACTGGTCTAGTAGGCTAAGTATCTAGTGGAGACCACTGACACAGATTTTACATAAACTAGGACCCGCGCGGCCTATAGGTCGTCGCTGCGGGACTACTGTACATGAAGTTATTTTATGGGCAGGGAGGCTAGGTAACCTATGCTGCGCCGCCTGGGCGACCCCGAGCGGCGCGATTGTTTGCAGCTAAGATCCGCGCAGTACAGAAGGTAGCTGGGCGGATAGCGCTAGTGTCTAATTGGTTTAAGGATAATAGATGGCTGGTGACTCTTATTTAAAAAAGACCTATAGTAAGCCAGACTCAGATAGATACCTCCTCCAAAATTTCACCGTCTTTTTTCTTTCTGAAACTTATGGTGGCAGCCGAAAAAGTAGATAGCGTCGGCGTGGCAGCAGCGCAGCTGGAGTAATATGGCAGGCGAGGCGGCGTAGTGGGTCTAGGAGACGCAAGGCGCCGCAGGTAGCTGAAGGATAGTGGTGGTAATGCCGTAGAGACGGTTGGTATGGCTGGCTAGTAGTGGTAGGTGAAAGCTCGAGGCAGGCTGGCATGTAGCGGTGAGCGAAGTTCAGCAGTGTTGAAGGCAAGCAATGTGGCGTGGCTGTGACCAACCTCTAAGCAGCGAGGTCTGAGCGAGAATGATTAATAAATCAGGGGTAGAATGAGTTAAGTCTAGTCTTATATATTAATCCGTTTTACACCCGACTGTGATCACTCTCTCTCTCTCTCTCTCTCTCTCTCTCTCTCTCTCTCTCTCTCTCTCTCTCTCTCTCTCTCTCTCTCTCTCTCTCTCTCTCTCTCTCTCTCTCTCTCTCTCTCTCTCTCTCTCTCTCTCTCTCTCTCTCTCTCTCTTGGCTTGACTTCGCGAACGAAGATACTATAGGGGTTGCCCACGACGTCTGCAGGCATGCTCGTGACTGCGGAGGCCAATCCGGGACAGGCAGGTTCGACCGCAGTGGCTGCAGATGGAGGTCTGGCCAGGGTTCTGGGTTGCGGCATCTCTTTTTTTTTTCTCCTGAGCCGCTTGTCCTTAAGGCTAGCTCTGCGAGAGTCCTCAAAGGAGACGGCTGCCTTGTAAATGGTGGAGCGCCGGGTGTCGCGGTCCGCAGCAAGTGAAGACCACTGGCGGTGGTCGATTTGGCAGGCACTAAGTGACTTCTTGAGACAGTCTTTGTATCTCTTCTTTGGTGCCCCTCTGTCTCTGTGTCCAGTGGCGAGCTCGCCGAACAGGGTGATCTTGGGTAGGCGATGATCCTCCATCCTGGAGACGTGCCCCGCCCAGCGGAGCTGTGTCCGCAGCAGCAAAGCCTCGATGCTCACAGTTTCTGCCTGTTCAAGGACCTTGACGTTTGTGACATAGTCACTCCAGTGAATGCCAAGGATGGTACGCAGGCAGCGCTGGTGGAAGCGTTCGAGGAGTCGTAGTTGGCTGCGGTAGAGAGCCCAGGACTCTGAACCATACAGCAGGGTGGTGAGGACAACAGCTCTGTACACGCTGATCTTGGTGCCTGTTTTCAGCTGTTGATTGTGCCACACCCGCTTGTATAGACGCCCGAAAGCGCTGTTCGCTTTTGCCAGCCTGCTGTCCAGCTCCTTGTCCAGCTTGGCTTCTGACGTGTTGATGCAGCCAAGGTAGGTAAACTGGTGCACTGACTTCAGTTCAGACTCGCCGATGGTGATGTGGGGAGGGCGATGCTCTACCTTGGGTGCCAGCTGACGGCTAAATTAGTGACATATTTACTTTCAGTTTTTTAGTGTATTAATATTAAAAGATATACCTTTAATTAATTTTTAGATTTAGTCCTTGATTAATATGCGTGTGTGTTGTGTGTGTGGTAGATGAGCGTGTGTGTGTGTGGGTATGTACGTATTCATTTGTGATATTAATTGACTAGTCAAGCTGTCTTACATGTGTGTGATACAGCTTTTCCGCTAAGGCAGCAAAGAAGGAAATATATCGTATGCAATTTATACGTGCCAACCTTAAAATTAACCCCTTTGTGCATGCAGGCCACTGGTGCTGTGAACAGTACGGGTGGCTGCATGAACAAGAGGGTAAATTTTTCACTGTTAGTGGACGAGACTGTGGTTTTGAAATCATTGTAAATTCAGGTCAAAGCCTTCTTCCTGCCCCACCCCCCTAAACCGTCAAAGGAACATGGACAGAAAGTGATTTCAGTAAGAGGAATAGATCCACATGAGCCCCCGCAGCTGCGGGGACACATGAGGATTTATACCTCTTGCATTTGGGTGGTGTTCATTTTTTCTTGGCAGTGGAGGGGATAATATATAACAGGCACACGGTGCTCATGACAAGTTGTAATCCTTAGACCCGAATGGCCCAGTTCCCGGTCGGACGCCAACGAGTTTGGTTATCCCCATTCAGACTTGACACACGTGAATAATATGTAGATCAATCATGATAGTTCAAGGGTGGTGTCTGAATAGCTTGGTTCCTGTAGGCGCCAAGCTATTCTGGCACCACCCTCGACTGAACTACCCCCCACCCGGGTCTGCCCTGGGGGACTTGGGTGGGGTTATCTACTTTTTAGCTCCCAGGGTCACCCTGGTCAGCCCCACAGGGTGGGTTTTCTCTCTATTCTGGGGCATGTGTTTATGTCTACTCTTGGTCCATTCTCTTGTATTTTCCTTTTTTAAACTCTCCCTACTGTCTGCGCTGCCTGTAGCTCTTGATATTGGATGTGTGTTGCTAAATGGTCTTAGCTTTATTTAGGCCCCATGTCGTAGGTTTATTTAACGTATTGGACCGGCTGGCGACATACATTCAATATTCTGTTTAGTTTTTTTTCACCAGCAGTGCAGGCACGTCATGAGAAAGCCTTGTTGCTGTCGGGACGTTAAGCAATGTACAATCAATCAATCAATCGACTGAACTACCGTTTTCGATCTCCGCTGCACTTTAGACTTAAGTGGATTAGTGTGTCAGATGAAAGTATTCGATTTTTCAAGGAGCGGGCCGTGTACTTTTAACAGCGCATCGTTAACCCATTCAGCCCTGACGCCCTACAGCAGGAGATCGGTCGACCATGATAATTCAAGGGTAGTGCCAGATTAGGTTGGCGCCTGTCGGCGCCATGCTAATCTGGCACTGCCCTTGAATGATCATGGTCAATCCATCTCCTGCAACTGGTGCATAGTTATTAGATGACGCCTCCAAAATTTGGGAAACACGGCCGTCGGGCTGAATGAGTTAACAGTCTTTGCTCGAGGAAGGATGTGCCTCTCGATGTCCTCAGTGCAATGCAGTCATATTCACAGCCTAATAACGATTTATCATGAATCCAATCAGCGTGAATTCCGGGTAGAAAACTCGAATACATGGGAATACTCCCATTACGACCGTCGGTATATTGACTGATCACCGCATTGACCAGTAATTCGGATTACACGTCCCTGCCGAGAAAAAAAATGAAGACTGCAAGAGGCATAAATCCTCATGACCCCCCGCATATGCGGGGGCTCATGTGGTCTTATGCCGCTTGCTGACACAACTTTGAATCCAAGTTTCGGGGAAGTCTGGGGCTGCTTGTCTTTGAAAGAACACCGTCTGCGTCACTGGCAATGAACGCAGGTTAATTACTGCTTGAACGTGGATCGAAATGATGTTTATTTGCAAGTCCGCATATGCGTGCTCGTCTGTGATATTAAACCCTACTGTGCTAAGCCGCAAGGTCCAGAATCGCAAACCAGTACACATACGGCACGCAGATGCTTCGAACCAGCCTTCAACTTTGAATGTCAATACACTAGAACTTGACTTGAGCAAACACCTTTTTTTTTTGAAGAAAAAGTGTTCTTAACTCGTTGTGCCGAGGTACGAAATACCCACATTTTGGAGTTATCCTCTGAGGACTGCATTACAATTCAGAAGACAGATCGACCATGATAGTTCAAGGGTAGTGGCAGATTAGCTTGGCGCCTATAGGCGCCAAGCTATTCTGCCACCACCCATGAACTGTCATGGCCAAGCCATATCTTGCTTTGGTGTGTCGCGGGCAGAATGAGTTAAGAAACAGGTGCTCAGTTAAGTCTTGTATGGCAGAGAGTGTCACCTGTCAATAAAGATCAACATTGAGTTGGCTTGTGCCACCTGAAGGACAATCTGTAATGGCAGGCGATTTCATAGGTCGTCGTCAAAAGTTGTGTAGTAAGAAAACAAGCAAATATAATTGCACATGTTGTTTCGTGAACAATTTTTTTTTAATTACCTTCTTAAATTAATTGATTTTGAAGCGTTATCGGTCAGTTAGTGGTGTGTGTGTGTGTGTGTTTGTGTTTGTGTGTGTGTGTGTGTGTGTGTGTGTGTGTGTGTGTGTGTGTGTGTGTGTGTGTGTGTGTGTGTGTGTGTGTGTGTGTGTGTGAGTGTGTGAATGTGTGTGTGGTGTGAGGTTTTTGTTTTGTTTTTTAGGGGAGGGAGGGAGGGGGGTGGGGTAGTGCACCAATATTACTGCGGTCTAGTCATTGTGTCAATTTTAAGCTCGTTGAATTCAGATATCGGCGTGAGGTGTTTTATACATAGACACAAGCGTACACTGAAGCATACACCCGCACGCACACGCATGCACACACACACGCACGCACACACACACGCACCCACACACAAACACAAACACACACACACACAAACACACACACACACAAACACACACACACACAAACACACACACACACACACACACACACAGAGGCACACACTCACGCACACACTGACCGTCATCCTGTACGCCTTCAAACTGCTGGTCTCCGTGTTAGCACAGTCCAACATAGGAGTTGTGTCACACATGTGACAGCGTCGCAGGTTCGAATCCCACTTGAAGGTAACACAGGCAGGCCGCTGGGAGCATAGAACGGAACACTGCACCACGGTCGTCGCCTGTACACGGGCAATACAAAACACAAAAATATTACTCAGCATTAACACTCTACAAGAAGGAGTTTGTGAACCATGATGGTTCAAGGGTGATGCCAGAATAGGTTGGCGCCTATAGCCGCCAAGCTATTCTGGCATCACCCTTGAAATAGATGGCCTATGGCAGTATAGAGGATGTTGCAATGATTGAAGCGCCAAGACATGTTGACACCACCCTTGAACTATCATCGCTGATATGTCTCATGCACTGTTAAAGAATTTTTTTTTAATTAAAACAATTCTTAGGGCTAGGGCATTTTCAAAACTGGGAATTGTGTCCTTATAGACTGGTGCCATTTCCCAGAAAAGGGCTTACTTAAAAAGTGTGAGGCATTTCTCTTTAGCTATGTTTCAATGACTGTTCCTGAAGGATTTGGGTATGCAGAATCCAATATTGGAATATGCCGGACAAATTTTTGTGTTGTTTGTGAGTTATTATGAAATAATCAAAATGGCGGCTGTGCGAACGATGACTTTATTACAACGATAATGATCCAAGAACCACCCATTGATTCAACAATTTTGAGTACATAATTTTTTATATTCATATCCAAACACGGCAACAACAAAAAGGAACACATTTCCCGGCCTTGAAATAGCTATGGGTCCATACTTTGATTGAAAGCTCAAACACAATTGTAAATATTGATATGTACATTTTAAAAAGAGACGTTCATTACAGTTTTTCTTGAACACTTACTTCACCTAAACATGAAAAATCCTGCCATTCCCAAATTTTCATCATCAGCAATAGATTTATCAGTCTTTTGTCTACAAAGGAGAGTCTTAGGAAGTGGAGGGGGTGCCTGCGTTGGGTGTGTGTGGGGTTGCGGAAGTAATATTACACTGCCGTACTTAGTGTTGTTCACAAAGTCCGACACTACAGTGCACGTTTTGTTTCCGTGAAATTAAATGTTCTTGCATTCATTTTGACTCGTGCTGCATTTGCATGCATCGGTACATAAGAGGTTTGAGATCTTGCATTTGCACTTGGCCCGTCTGCATTGTGTTGTGCAGCTGCAGCAAATCAGTGCTATGCAGGACTCCGGAACTGACGGCAGTGACTTCAGGACTGGAACCAGGGCACCACACTCAATCTTCCATCCATTGGTCTCTGGTGGAGATAGCGCAGGGTGCTGCATGTCAGCTTGTTGCCACACTCATGCCTGGTGATGTGCTCGCTTGATGTGAAAAGAAAGGGCATCCTGTGTTGAGGCAGCGTTTCCAGAGGGCTGGCTTGAGCAAAGAGTACAGATCTTAAATCGTCCACCGAAGCATGGGTGTCCGCTCTGTATATTTTGCAGATAAAGGCCTGTGCATCAGCACAAGTTTGTTCCGTGAGATCACCTTTGCCCAGAGCTGACAGGAGTGCATGGTGTTCTTTGAACGTGTTCCTGCGTGATTTCTTTGCATGGCCAGCCAGGAAAGTGGGAGTGTCGCATCCTGTCAGTGAATGAAAAGCTGGTAAGCTTTCAAGCAGGATGTTGTCAAATTGTGCTGCAACTGTGTGTATAGGAATGTACTTGCGCTTCTTGGAAGTGCCTGTCTTTGTCCACACTCTGGGATATGATATCTTTGAAAAGTTGATCTCCCTCCTTACGGGAGCAGCTTTGCCTCTTTTCTTCCGTGTGAAGCCTTTGATAGACATTTCGCGGTATCTGTCAAACAAAATGTCAATGCGGCGGAACGCGGCTCCACTTTGAAGCACAGACGCAACAAACATGTCAGCAAGGTCACCAAATGTTTTGGCTTTCCGTGGTTTTCCAATGGCGATCACATGAGCTTGGCCATCAATGATCTTCTTCTTCTTCTTCTCGAACGCCGTCACACTTGGAGTTTGGATCTTAAAATGAAATCTGTGGTCTTCTGTAGCGCCTCCACGGGCCCGTGCAGTTTTTCTTGTAGAGTGGCGGGCTTTGGCCATATCTCCTCCCTCAAAAGCTGGTGGTTCCCACAGTCCTGGAGGATATGCTCTGTGGTCTGCTCTGCTTCTCCATAAGGGCACAGGGGAGGCCATCAATGATGAGCGTTGCCTCTTCGCCAAAGTCAGCAGCCTGCAGTTTCTGGGGGCAAGGTGTGTCGCCAATCACTGCTTCTAGCAGAGGTGACTTTGATCCTGATCGCAGCTCGCCATCCATTTCTGCAAGAGCTGGAGGACCGGCCATAAGCTCATGTTTCAGTATTTCTGCCGTCCACATTTCTCCCAGCTTTGTGGGCTGTTATGAGACGCTGTAGAACCTTTCGATCAGTCTTGATGACTTTCTTGGCACTTGTTTGCGCTTCTTTGCGTTCCACTTCATAGAGTGAGGAAAATGTGCGGTACTTGTTCCTGGGCAAAGGGTCCCGAAACGCCACTTTACCTTCCGACAACAGTCTTTCCTCTACAAAGCTGTTCAGCTGTGCCTGGCATTTTTCACGTGCTTTCAGCAGATCATCTTCGATGTCTTCTCTGACGATGTTCTTTGTTGCAATGTTTTGCAGGTGATGAAATGCGTTGTCACAGAAAACATTGAAGGCCTCCAGAGTCCTGACAAGGCTATTTTCGCCTTTCAGGTCAAGCTTCTGTCTTGCTTTGTTGCACTCATTATGCGTGAACGAATCGTCTATGCCAATTCCATATACTAGCTTGGTCTCACTGGCAATGTGTGATCTGAGGTTGTAGGAGAGCGCCCAGCGGCTCAGTGCTGATTTGTCTTGGTGATCCCAACAATGCCGCCATTCTTCTTCCCCACGTTGTTCAGCCACTCCTGGCTCTGACCAGGATCTACTTGGTAAACTGTTGGTTGGATCTTTTAACAACGAAGTTGCCATCTTCAAACTCTTTTTTTCACTGAATCCGGTAGCTGCTGCATCTTGCAAAAGTAGACCGTTCCCCACCTTGCGTAGTTGGTGTGGTTGTAGCGCATGAAGTAACGAAGCATCAAGCCAAAGGCATGGAGGTGCAGCTGCCACAGACCCTCTCTCTGCGCTCTGGTAAAGAGCAGTAGGATGTGCACCATCAACAGGTAGGTCCACCAGAATTTCCAGTTTGCGAGGGCTATAACTGTCTCACTGACGTCTTCCTCCGTAAACAAAGAGATCAGACCAAGAGTGTCGCCTTTGGATGTCTTGTCCTGAATCTGATGTGCAAAATCGTGATCTCTTTCTCTGATGAACTTATGCAGCTTTGGCAGCAGAATTCTCGACAATGCTTGGACAGTGACTTTGTGTGCTCTCATCCCTTTGGCGTTCGATTTGCCAGACATGGCTTGCTGTGCAGTGTTTGGTCCGAGCAGGTTGCCTTCGATCCACGCTTCCAAGAGGCCGGATGACTGTACATGCTTCCCGATGACTTCAAGGAATTTCATGGCTGTATGGAGACCCCCTAATCTAACGACAAAAATGTCTTGATACTCTGCCATAGCCCATTTTAGTTCCATGAGCCTGTTGCATGAATACATATTTTTAAATGATAATTTTTACATTTTAGAATACTACATAAAAAAATGATGATGTATGGCGTAATAACGTTGGGCGCTAAAGTTGCATTTGATCCGTCGGCCATATTGTTTTCGTCCGTTGTCAAGGGCAACTCAGGCAAAATTTAGCTCGGCATATTCATGATATCAATTAAGCATACCATAAACGTCCAAAAAAAATGCTATATGCCATAAGCTCAAGAGAAATGCCTTTGGATGTCTGCTTTCTAGAAAATGGCACCGTCTATTAGGGACCAATAAGTTAATACTGAGTTTCAATATAACATCATATTTCAGAAAAATATATCAGCAGGAAAAAAGAAGGAATGAAACCCAAATAATGACATGATAATATCTTCTTAAAAAGGCAGTTGTCGCTTGCGTTGACTGATTTAAAATAAGATAAATAAAAGTAATTAAAAATAAATAAATAAATAAATAATCCAAAAAACGCAAAATAAATAAATAAATATATTAAATACATAATAAATAAATACAAGAAAAATATATATAAACAAGATGGGACCCCAGCCCAAAGTTGTTTCTATTTTCAGGCTTATCCTTCTGATCCATCTCCTTGTATAGGCCCACCCTCTGATCCACATACACTGACACATAAATAAAGACGGACACACGGCAATCCATTTCTTCTGCGAAAAGGTAAGTAGCGACTGATCACTACGTGTTTGTTTGTCTATTTTAAAAAAGGGTGTTTACAAGAAATATTATTAAACTGTGTTGTAACTGTCTTTTGTAAGCGTGTTTCTTTCTCCGTTGGGTTCTTCTCGGACACACGGCAATTTCCACCATTCGTAAGCTCTGTGATCTGGCGTAGCATACAGATATTCTGAAGAAGAATGACTTTGATTGCACGAGAATATGCAAACACTGTTTATGAAAAATCATGCGGTTATTAATGAGAAGATATGTTTTTTTCGTAAAAGAAAAATCAAAGTTATGTTAGCTGTTTTAAAAATATCTCCGAAAAAGTGGTGCAGAAAAGTATCTGATCTTCACACCTTGGGCTTACATGTCACAATAGATCTAATCGTGCCCGACACCCGAGACAAACTGTACGCTTATGTAAATACTCTATGTGAAAAATCATGCGATTATTAATGAGAAGATTGCTTTTTTTCGTTAAAAAATCTATTGTTTTAAGATTAATCCTATATAATTCGTGAAATTAATCCCAAAAACATGAAACTTTAATTTTCAAAAACATTTAATTATCACTGAAAACGTTCTAGATGTACAATGCTGGTTAACGAACTCATTCAATATCTTCCTTGTATCTAACTATGTGCAAAATACCAAGTAATAATAAGAAAAAGTACAGACTCCAGTGTGGATCAATCGGTTTGTTTTTTTTTTGTGAAACGGCCATTTTCTCGCCAATGAGCATCTTAATAAAAAAAAATTTAAGAAAAATAACCTCGAGATTATTCTTTTAGAGACAATATCCTAAAATGTCAGGCTTGTCCGTCCTCAAACTCGGGCCCTAGTCGCTGTCTCTCACACACACACACACACACACACACACACACACACACACACACACACACACACACACACACACACACACACACACACACACCAGGGGAGGATCAGTTACCTCGGTGGGGGGGTGGGGGGTCCAACTTATTGTTTTGGGACCTGCTTTCAGGGGCAGGAAACTAAAAAAAGCGGTAGGGGGGAGGGGTAGAGAAAGAAGGCGCGTGCGTGTTAAGACTCTCATCATTCGTCAAAATATCAAACAACAGGGGGGGGGGGGTGAGGGGGGGAGAGAGAGGGGAGGCGGGTGGGGGGGGGGGTACAGAGAGAAGGCGCGTGCGTGTTAAGACTCTCACGATTCGCCAAAATATTAAACAACTGGGGGATGAAATCGCCTATTATTCCGGACGTATTATCTGCGGCGAGAGGCAGGGAAGGAGTCAACTACAGTTTAAAAGACTTCTTTTACCTGTAAGACTTGTGGACAGTGAAGCTGGTTGACCACACGGCCCGGACATGACAAGTCCCTTTGAAAGTGGTTTACCTCGAGTGCAATGGCTTCTGATACACATACGACAAGAAGAACGGCGACGAAAGTCCCGAGGTTTGATAACGTGTCTGGAATCATGCTTATCGCAAATGCTCTCGCTGTTCTTAAAATCTCACTAGCCCGTCATCCGTGCTAGAGCCGTAGGGTGCGCCGACCAGATCCGCGGAGTTATTGTTCTGCTTGCCGGCACATTTGTCGCCCTTACTAGAGCCTCGATGCCACTCCTACCGTACACCTTAATTTATCATTCCACTTGTTCTTGGTATTATTGATCGTGTTCTTATTTCAATACTACAGACTCCAAGTGTTTCCACTGAGTTGTTGCTTCGTGAAAAAACAGCAACCAACACTACAGTGATTAAACTTGTGTGTACAACAGTCCTTATCTGAAATCGGCAGCCCAATCGCCAAAAATCCACCGTAGCAAGACATTTTCGTTTTAGCAATTTTTTTTTTTTTTTTTTTTTTTTTTTTTTTGACTGCTGATGAACTCACCGCTGATTCTGTAGGAGTTAGTTTCGCTGCTGCGTAGAGTCAGAATATGAAAGCAAAAAAGTGTTTCAGTACCAGTATGTTAATACAGCCAGTGAGTGTTGCAACATATTTGGTGTTTGCTCGTTTTCCAAAAACACGTTATTTCGTAGGGTGCGGGAATCCATTCGCGTTTGCTTTGCCTTCCTGTCCGAGGTCGATCCCACTGTGCATTGCGCGGTGTTCCAGGGATTCATATAGAAACCTCGCAGTTTCAATTATTAACCCATTCAGCCCCGACACACTACAGCATGCAGGAGATGGATCTACCTTGATAATTCAAGTGTAGTGCCAGATTCGCTTGGCGCCCAATGGCACCAAGCTAATCCTGCACTACCCTTGAATTATCATAGTCGATCCATCTCCTGCAACCGGTCCATAGTCAATAGGTGGCAACTCCACAGTTTGGGAAATGTGGCCTTGGTGTTAAATGGGTTAAAGTGAAACCGGTGACGTTGTTCGTCACCGGTCGCCTCGGGCTTCCTCCTTTCATCTGCAAAGCGCATAGATTCTCATGAGCCCCTGCATCTTGCGGAATATAGAGACCGGCCCCATTTACATCAGTCCTCAGATTGAGGGAGTCATCAAAACTGAAGTCCTCTACGGCTCTGTTTTGAACGGTTCTGCATTTTCCAGTTGGTTTGATGTTGTTGAACATGCTTTTCCTTTCATGTGTTTCTGTTGTTCCGCATGCAGTTCCTCGCCAAAACATCAATAGTTAACCCATTCAACCCCGACGTAATACAGCATGAGATGGATCGACCATGATAATTCAAGGGTAGTGCCAGACTAGCCTGGCGCCTGATGGCGCCAAGCAAATCTGGCACTACCCTTGAATTATCATGGTAGATCCATCTCCTGCAATTTCTACATAGACTTTAGGCGACACCTTTAAAGTTGCGAGATGTGGCCTTGAGGTAAAATGGGTTAACATAAAACGGACTTCAGGCAATGGAAATACATTCACCCGAGTCATGAAAACTGGTCTTGAGGTGTGAAATCATAAACACCAAAAAATGCAATATGAACTTAACATTGGAAGATTACAAAGTAAAGTAGGTAAAAGCACTGTCAGGGGAGAGAAGTGTGAACTTAAATTGTAAATGGCTGTCACTTCCTTGTCTCGATTTCTCGACTAGTCGATTAGCAATATAGACATTATTTGGATCAACTCTACCGCAATTCATTTCAATGTAGGCACGCTATGCATAATTAACAGAGTCAAAAGGCACCACATAATCGAACGCCTCCGCAGAAGAAGTGTCGAGAAATCAGTAGACGCTCTGCGGACTTAAAAGGACATGAGAGATCAACAGTAAATCGGACCAACTCTGGGAAGATTTAGGATGGATGGGTTGGAGCGTGTATGGGCCTTTCCGAGCGCTAGTGATCATATCTTGACTGAACTGAACTGAACTGTAGGCCGCAATATCCCCCTGTCTCTATTTAGGGCAACAATATTTCTCACGACAAGGTATTTTGACGTTCAATGGAATTCATATGTTCAAACATTATTATGTCTTCCGTTCGAAAACTTTGGGGTGCGTGCGTGCGTCAAGATTGCGGTCTGTGTTCGAAGATGAATTTGGCCATGATATTTCAAAGTTAGTGGCAGATTAGCTTGGCGCCTGGCAAGGCGCCGAGCTAGTCTGGCACTACCCTTGAACTATCATGGTCGTAATTAATATACTTTCAAACTTAATGAAATGTCTTCGACAAATGTAGGCTGTGTCTGTAAAGTGTGCGGTGAATTTTGATAGTTCAAGGGTAGTGCCAGATTCCAGGCGACAAGCCAATCTGGCAGTACACTAGAACTATCATGGATGATCAATTTCCAGCTGTGTTAATTGAGTTTTCTTGCCAATCGACCTGCTACGCCTTCGCTATTCAGTTTTTAAACAACACTACAGTCGAACGCTTAACCCGCAATACCCTCAAATTTGAGAAGCACATGGAGCTACATATTAATTCGAAGACTCATAGATTCCTATGAGCCCGTGCGACTGCAGAGACCCACGTGAATCTATGTCTCTTGCAGATAGGGATGGGGTGGCTGAATGCTAAATTATAACCTGTTATTGACGGATCAGCCTCTGATGACGATCAAAACATTTGTTCAAAGTGTTTACGCTACGGACCAGAACCGACTGATTGAAACTCAATGTTTTTTTCAGGAAAAAAATAAATAAAATTCACCATGCCCGGTTCGATGATTCGAGACGAACGGCATGCGGATACGCGGCTTAAGCCGCGTATCCGGATGCCGTTCGTCTCGAATGAGTTAAACATGAATATATGCGTATGTGTTTATTGAATAATTAATCATCATCATCTTGTTTTTAAGGGCTCTATCATCGAATGGACATATCCCGCTCGATAATGTTGACATACTGTATTTTCACTGAAAGTCTTTAGAAATCAATGATCTCAGGGCTATTTATTTATAAACTCGTACAACGGCGTAATATTCGCGTTGACTGTCAAAACGTTAAAGCCGTCAGTGTCGCTTTGAAAATGTTTGATCTAGACACAATTTTAAGTGTTAAGTCTGTCAATCGAGTGTCTATCCTTTGTTCGGCTCTGCGCTGGAGTCAAAATAATCGTCTCTTATGAATGAGTGGCGAGATGAGAAAAAAAAAAAAACGAATATTGAAAGTACGCTGAGATGTTTGGTAGTTAGGTTTTGTGCGCGTGCTGGTTTGTGATTTTGGACCTTTCTGTCTCGGACCTTGAGGTAAAATATGACAGACCAGTTCAGCAAATATGAGGTTAACCCGTTCACTGCGAGTGGACGCAGACCTTGCTTTCGACATCGTTGTACATTCACGTCCATGGAACATGGCCTCAGCGTAATTTCAGCGAGAGGCATAGATCCTCATGAGCCCCCGCAACTGCGGGGGCTCATGAGGATCTATGCCTCTTGCGGTCGGATTGTGCGTTTACTTTTTCAAGTCTCGGCTGTGATTGGGGTTAAGTTCTGAAACTAAGCTGCCATGACAGGTGCTTGCACTGGATTCACCTAGGCTTCAAGGACACTGGTCTGTTTACTTTAACCCATTCAGCCCTGACGCACTACAGCAGGAGATGGATCGACCACGATAATTCAAGGGTAGTGCCAGACTAGATTGGCGCCTGTGAGCGCCAAGCTAATCTGGCACTACCCTTTAATTACCATGGTCGATCCATCTCCTGCAACAGGTGCGTGGTCGTTAGAAGGAGCCTCCAAAATTTGGGAAATACGTGCGTTAAGTCGTCAAACGTCATTAGTTTTTCTGCTTCCTTTCTGTTTTCTTACTTGGCTGTTGTCAGTGAGTTGGTTTGTTCTGAGTACGTTTAGAGCATTCTGTTGTTGTCACGGTCGCTGTTTGTCTGGGGGTTTATAATTGTTGTTGTCGTCGTCGAGGTTGTCGTTGTCTTTTGTTCTTGTTGTTGTGTTGTTGTTTGCGTTATTTTTGGGTTGGTGTTACTGTTATGTTGTTGTTATCGTTGTTGTGGTTAATCTTCACATGCATCTTTCTGGGGTTTTTAATTGTTGTTGTTGCTGTCGAGGATGTCGTCGTCGTGTTTTTGTGTAGTTGTTATTGTAGTCGTCGTCGTTGTTTTTTGTGTCGTTGTTGTATTTTTGTGTTGTTGTTAATTTTGTTATTGTTATATTGTTGCTATCATTGCTGTTGCTGATCTTCATATTCATCTTTATTTTTAATAATTCGTTAATGGTATTCTTCATCTGACTAAAATGGTTTTTTTCATCTTCATGTTTACAAATGTTAATTGTCAATCGTTTTCTGTGTGTGCGTTCATGTCTGCTATAGCATAGAAATGGAGTATTCGTATACTACCCATTTCTTTGATTCATAGTCGGTCAAACAGTTTGAGAAAGGGAGTCGCGAAGTCTGTCGAGAAATGATAGTATACGAACACTGCATGTCTATGTTTTATAGAAACTTTGACAACATGAAACCGGTCACCAAAAATCGAACAATGCAGACGATAGTTTCGCTTTAGCCTGCTTGTCGGCTGCGCCGGTCTAAGCCGCTAATCTCTGATTCTGTTACGTTTCGCTACTTTGTAAAGCAAACAATCTAAGCGTTGGATATCTACAGCATTAACGATGAATCGTAACGGTTTGTCTGTTTCACTTTCAGATGTGTATCGCTTTCGTGAGGAGAACGATGTCATTTCAGCGTAGAGTAAGCTGTGGTTGCTTTGCCACCCTCTTGAGGGGTACTATTGATCCCCAGAAAGCACCGCGCGGTAAGACTAGGATATACAGTATGGTGTGGGGTTAGTTGCTTTGTCAAAGTGGTCCCGAATGGTTCAATAAAATTATATACATAGACTCAAGTCAACCCACTCAGCCCGGACACTCTACGACAAAATTTGGCTCGACCATGATAGTTCAAGGGTGGTGCCATAACTTCTCGGCGCCAGGCTGTTCTGGCACCACCCATGAACTATCATGGCCGATCTCTCTCATACACTAGACGAAAGGACAAGTGCCAAATTTGAGAGTGTCGACTTCAAGTCCAAATGTGTTGATAATGCTTCTATTGAAGTGTGTGTGTGTGTGTGTGTGTGTGTGTGTGTGTGTGTGTGTGTGTGTGTGTGTGTGTGTGTGTGTGTGTGTGCGTGCGTGCGTGCGTGCGTGCGTGTTTGTGGGCGTGAGTGTGGAAAGGGGGGGGGGAGCATATAACCATTCGGGGGTGAGCTCTCAGCAGGTCGTCTAAATAAAAGAGTGTCTTCAAAACACAATTTGTCAAGGGCTGGGTGGGGGGGATAGAGAGGGAAGGGGTGGAGGGTGGAGACGGGCGAGAAGGAGGAGTGGGGGCGGGGGGGGGGGGGGGGGCGGGTGAAATCCGCGGTCTAGTTCTGCGGATGTCCTTGCCATTGACAACAAAACGCACAGCATTGGTGTTATGCTTAACAAACAAACGAACAAACAAACAGTTATGCAACCGATTTCTTCAAAGCGTTTAATTAAACATAGCAAAAACATTGCCCGCCTGAAATACTGACACGCATGACTAAAATTCGGAGTTTAAAATCACTGTACAGGCGAAGGGAAGCAACTCCTGTCAGCCAAAGTATTAATCTCCAATGCAGACCCAGACTCGGGCCGTCTGCAAAACTTAAAATATCAAGTAACCAATTTGAATTATACCTCCCACTAAACCCTTTTCACCCAGATACGCCAATTGCTTAAAATAAAATTGACTGATAGCTCAAGGGTGGTGCCAGAATAGCTTGGACCCTGAGGCATCACCTTTGACCTATGACAGTTGATCTATCTCTTTATCTGTAATGTAGCCTTCATAGGACAATAAGCAATTGTTTTTTTACAAAATCAGCCTCATGATGTAAGTGGCTAAACCGTCGGCCGGCGTATATAAACTCGCGTGCGCAGTCCCGATAAAGTCATTTGAATCCAAGCCGTCAACTAAAGCATAGCGCTGCCTGCTCTGCGACTAAACCGAAGGTACACCTTCTGGATCCCACCCTTTAACCCATATCATACTGAGGCTAAAGGCTTCAAATTTGTACACTGCCATATGCAAGCTACATTATAGTACTTGCAGATAAGGATATAGACCAATGGCTTTAGTTCAAGGGTAGTGCCAGAATAGCTTGGCGCCTCTAGGCGCCAAGCTATTCTGGCACTACCCTTGAACTATTTTAGTCAAACTTATTACACACACTGGTGTATTCCGAATGATAAGGGTTAATGCAACGGGGTTTCTCTGTGCTGTTTTAAACTGTAAACAAAATATAATTATGTCACAGGTCGCGCGCATGTCACATGGCAGAGGCTGTGCAGTGAACAAGAATACTACTTGCAGAGATTGTTTTGCTGCTAAAATTATTTGACTGAAACAAACTAAATCCACAGAACACACATTTACTTTTAATATTTCCATTCACGAATTACGTTTCCAAAAAATAAAAAGCTTCGCTTTGACTTCCGGGTCAAAGTGCATAGGTCATTTTCCCCAAGAATCATATGGCGCTTGCTAAGCTCACATAAGTACGCTCAGGTACTACCCAGTAAGCCAGGCCCCACGACGGCTGCAGTGGGCCCACGTACACTTGCCCGAAGACGTTTTGCTACTGGGGTAGGCTACCAAAGTGGTCCCTGGTCAACCTGACTTGAGTGTCACCCTGGCGCGTTACTTCTCACACCCAAAACAGACGATTTCCGGAAATCAGAAGTAGGTAGAAACTGTTCATATTTGGACGAAAACAGTGGACGGATTAAAATCCTGGACAAACATGCGATGATATCGCATGTTTGTCCGGGTTTTTAATCCACTGTTTTCATCGAAACACGAGCAATTTTGACCTGCTCTTGATTTTTTTCCAAACAGAACGTCTACTGCCACGCTGATGTGACCCCCGCGACGTAAGAGTCATTATCTCATTCAGCCCGACGGCCGTATTTCCCAAATTTTGGAGGCGTCATCTAATTACTATGCACCATTAGCTTGGCGCCAATCTAATCCGGCACTACCCTTGAATTATCATGGTCGACCCATCTCCTGCTCTAGTGCGTCAGGGCTGAATCTCGCAACAACGAACTAGAGCGAAATCAGGGCGGACAGACAACACTCCGAACATCTCCAAGAGGCACAGATCCTCATGAACCCTCCGGCTGTCTGTGCTATGGAACAAGCTGGTTATCCGGGGGGGACTTCGCTCTCGTTTGTTGTTCGTTCGAAATCTTACAACCCTGACATGCTACACCTGCAAATGGTCATGCAGTGGGTCCAGTAAGTCAATTTGCGAGCGAAAACGGTTTTCATTTGAGTTCTCCAGTTGGTGCGCACCTATGGAGAAACGGAATCATTGCCGGGTAAGCCATATGAAGACCTTCCAGATGGCAATTTTCCCCGTAGTTGTCGTCCAGAAGGCGTCTTCGGGCTTGCCAGACCAGGCGCTCGTTGACTGGGAGCAAAGCGTTCCCAGAGGGTTACACTCTGTACGGCTACAGTTGCCTACCGGGAACCACCACCCGATGTGATGACGTTGTGCGCAGTTTACAGTGGCGTCACCGTCGTGATCTGCGTCGTACGTGCTGAAGGGAGCGCCGCGAGAGGAGGACAGAGAGTCGCTGACGTTGCCAGCAGTGGAGTCGAAGTGCATTCTGTAATTGTCGGCCTCGCCGGTCAGGCTGAAGTTGTAGAAGTGCTGCTGATAGTAGACGCTGCGCTCGATTTTTATTGTCAGGGTGTACTTCATTCCACTGTTGGTCATGCGGTAAATGTGCTCCAGGCCCATCCACTCGATGTCAAGCGGATCACCAAAGCCGTCCCTGTGATAAGTAAAAGAGAAGACGCGTGTTTATATTTAACCCCTTCGATGCCAGTGGACGCAGATTGTGCTTTTGAAATCATCGTAAATTGAACGTAAAAAAATCCCGAGTTGTCAAAAGAACATGGATACAAAATGGTTTCATCAAGAGGCATAGATCCACATGCGCCCCCGAAAATGAAGGAGATCACTTTCACTTATTCAAGTTCGTGAATGCGGAAGTGCTACGATGTTATCAAGTTAACTTCCTTTACAAATACTCCTCATTCGTCCATGGATATGTAGATCCAATTTTCCCCCGTAATAAAACGTCTTCGGGCCCGCGACGGCCGCAGTTCTGCTAAGCATCTCATTTGAATAGAAGTGTACTTGTAAATTATCTCATCTGAACAGTTTGCGGGAGTACTCCTCAGATAAACCCAGTCAGGAAGTACGCCACAAGTACTCTTCTATTTAAATGCTTAGCATCTCATTTGAACAGACGTGTACTTGTGGCGTACTCCCTGAGTGGGTTTAATTGTGGTGCACCGTTCCAGCACGGAATTACTCCGCAGATAGTGCTACTTTTCGGAGTATGCCACAAGTACACCTATATTCAAATGACAAGTGGTACTGGGTGCGAGCACTAAATTTTCATTCACTGTGTAATCTGTAGTAATTATGATAGTTCAAGGGTAGTGCCAAGTCAATATATTCTAACACTACCCTTCCATTCTGATCCTTTAACACATTCGAGACGACCAGCATGCAAACAGGCGGCGGGAAGAATGATGTTCGTCTCGAATGAGTTAATAGTCGTACCCTACGAATCACGTATATATACAAGTTCCGACACACGTCGGGCTGACCGTGACAGCTCAATGGAGCTTGCATTACCTGTACTCTTGCCAGGTACGGTTGAACAGGAGGTTATTGTTAGGCCGCCAGCTGATGTAGTTTTCCCCAGAGGCTGTACAGTAGACGGAGAAAGGTTCCGGGGACAGGGCAGGCTGCAGGTCGTACACATCTTTTGGGTTGCCCAATTTAGAGCCTTCAAAACAATCTGAGAAAGCACACGTAGTAATATTATTATACATTTTTTTGAAGATAGGTGTGTTCAGTTGATAAGTAAAAAGAGAGCACGATCCAACTGCAAGAGACATAGATCCTGAAGTAGCGGGGGCTCGTGAGGATCTATGCTTCTTGCTGAGACCAAGTTGTATCAATGTTTCTTGAACGGTTTTGGCTTTTGGTCGTTGAATGAACGAAGACTAAAAATGTACCTACAGTGGCAGGGAAGGGGTTAAAAGCCCAGACATACATGTGATATCGCATCAATATCTGTCCGGGCTTTTTTATCTGTTGTTTTCATTGAACAACACGCGTAACTTTCATCATGTCCTCTTTCTGAAAGTCTGATGTACTTGTGAAGTATATAATTATGAAATATAGTGGATTTTGTTTAAAAATAATTAGTCGTTTTCGCTGATAACAAGGTCGCATATAACACAAAGTTGGATATAACAGCACTTTTAAGAGGTCCCGACAGCGCTCATTCTATGTAAATTACTTCGCTTATAACAAACTTCGGATATAAAAAACGAGAACATTTGGGCCCCCTGGCAAATTGTTCTATCCGAAGTATCTTGATGAAGGTGTAACATGGTGTAGCAGATTTTCAACGTCTTTTATCTAAGAAGATCAGGAAAGAAGTCACGAATAGGACTTCCGTATCCCTCCCCCCCCCCCCCCTCTATCACAGCACCACTCCCTCCACTGCGGCTGCTGGGGCTCATAAAATTGTAATGCCCGCTTCGGCATGGTATGGGCCGGCTTACTCGAGTGAATGTGTGTACTCCGTACATTTTCTGACCTCCCGATTTAAACTCATGAGCTCTCATGGTCGATGCGTCTCCCGTGGAGACTTTGAAAGCAAGGCTATGAAAGCAAAGAGTAAATTATGCGTCATGTCACTCACCGAGGATTCTTCGCTGACACCAGTCTCCGGCAAAACCTGCAGGACAGTGGCATCGCCCTGCGCTAACATTGTAACTGCCGCCATTCTGACAGGACTCCGGGGTCACCTGCACTCAACAAAGAACAAGAAAAGACACAACTAAGCCGTTGTTCTGGTCCCGAGCTTGGCTAATGTCTTCCCAAAACCTGTTTGCTTACTGGGTGTTTTTCTTGACCCTTTTTCTGCTGGAAACGCTAACACCACCTAACTGCAAGAGGCAAAGAACCCTTTGAGCCCCCGCATTTGCAGGGCTCGTGAGGTTCTTCGCCTCTTGCTGGCCCTGTTTACAACCGTGTTCCTTGATCGAATATAATCTATTGTGGCGTTAAAATAAGCCATTGTCTTAACCCATTTAGCCCCAACGTCCTACAGAAGGCGATGGATCGACCATGCTAATTCAAGAGTACTGCCAGATTAGCTTTGCGCCTGACGGCGCAAGCTAATCTGGCACTACCCTTGAATTAGTATGGTCGATCCATCGCCTGGAACTGGTACATCGTTTGCTTAGTGACGCCTCTAAAACTTGGGAAATGTGGCCTTGGGATCTAATGGGTCAAAGACTTCAACTACTTTGGCAGTGAAGGATTTCCCGTGCTCAAGAACATTCAACTGTTATGAGGTGTGGCTTTGTGGCTCCCAATACAAGTACCAAAGCTACAGATATCTGAAGCTTAAGTATTAACAGTATGTTTTTGATCCTGTTTCAGTCACTTCAATCGCGGTAATTTGGTGTGGAATAAAACAAAACAAAACAAACAAACAAAAACAACATTACAAATTAAAGGTAAACACACGCACAACAACAGCAATTGCATCTCTTACGGTCATCCTGTACGCCTTCAAACTGCTGGCCTCCGTGTTAGCACAGTCCAGCATGGGCGTTGTGTCACAAAGGCGACATTGTTGCAGGTTCGAATCCCATATGAAGGTGAAACAAGCTGGCCGCTGGGAGCATAGCACTGCACACTGGACTTTGCTCGTTGCCTTTCATGTGGAGAATTAAAAAAAAGCAGGATGCAGCAATTTACAATAGGCAATACGATAGGCAAATTACGAGGCATATCAACCCTTCATTGCCAGCAGACGCAGTGACGCATATTATGTTTCTGAAACCGTTGCTAACCCTTGGCGTGTCGGTAGCGGTTTCAGTCGCGATGATTCCCGCAGCAAACTTCAAGCTCATAGAACAGGTTTGCACAGAGCTAGAGGAATATAAAATGATGTGTAGGATTGTGAACTTTGAACACAGCTAAATTTGATGTGTACACAGTCATATACAGATATATTAACCAATATAGTGGGCCAACAGTGTGATGGTATGTGATTTTGGACCTTATCACTGTCCAGAACATATAATCTCAAACACAAGCCCCCCCCCCCCCATTCCCCCCCCCCCATCCCACCCACCCCCCCGCCACCCCCTCCAACTTACCTGCAAGATTTTCGGGCAGTGAAGAACGTTGACCACACGACCAGGGCAAGCCGTGTCCTCTCTGAAGTGAACTTTTCTGAGAGTGCTGCCGTGTGCTGTGTGCAATATCAAGCAAAAGACGACCAGCGTCCAGCAGGTGTCACTATTGTCAGACGACTTTGCAGCAGTCATGTTGGCCCGATGATCTTCTCAGTTCTTGAAGAGCTTTTCGTGTCTATTTCATTGATGTATCTTTGATGTATCTGTCGTTCTCGCTGTTTTGTTTGTTTGTTTGTTTTTGTTTGTTTTGTTTTGTTGTTGTTGTTGGTTTTTGGTGGTTTTTATTTTATTTTATTTTTTTTGTTGTTGCTATTATCGTTGTGTTGCTTGTAGTCTTCTTGTCTTTTCGTTGATTTTCTTTTGTTTCCTTGATTCCTTCTGTTCGATTTTCTTCGTTATGCTATTTTATTATGATTATTATTAGTATTGATATTATGACTAGTAGTAGTAGTATTAGTAGTAGTAGTAGTAGTAGTAGTAGCAGTGTCCTTGTTGTTTTGTTGTTTGTCTCCTTCTTCTCTTTGCCTTTCTTTTCTCCTCTTGTTCGTTCTTCTCTGTTGTGCTCTTTATTTGTTGCTGCTGCTGTTGTTCGTGTCGTTGCTGCTCAGTCTTATTGTCGTTGTTGTCGTTGTACTTCTTCTCACGTTAGCTGCTTTTAACGTCCTGATCCAAGTCCGTCTCCTATTTCCCGGAACATCAATTCTCGTTTGCCGCTTTGCGTCATCTACAGAACCGTTTTAGAGATCAACTGGTCGTATTCGCGTTTTCTCGCTCTATGACGATTAGAGTCTATATAAACCTTTCATGCCCACAGCCATCATGCTCATTTCGGAACCTCTGATGAATACGCAAAATCGCCTTCGTTGAAGCATTTCAGAATGAACCTTACGACCGATCGACCCGGAATCCACTATGCGTAAGCCCAATCGCTCTAGGAATCCACTATGCGTAAGCCCAATCTGTCTAGGTGTACTTTCGTGTGACAATTTTCTTGAGGTGAGAGTGAGCTAAGTCGCCCAAATATACTGACGACCAAAAGAAATGCGACATCATTGGAATCATCGGAAACACGCAACACGCCAGTGTTTCCGGTGATTCCAATGATGTCGCATTTCTTTTGCTCCTCAGTATAGCTCTCACGCCAGATCAGCTCGGGTCACCTTGGCGATCGCCAGATGGAGCCCGGGTTCACTTCGAGTAGCACGCTAAAACGACACGCCATATCGATCTGTCCAGGGTAATTTTCCATTATAGGAGTAAACACGCCAAGACGACTCTCACGCCAGACAAACTCGCTTCATGTTGGCGTACGCATAGTGACCTCGGGTCCATCTGGCGTCATCTTGGCGTGTTACTATGTTGTCACATGGAAGGTTCATCTACCTAAGGTTTCAACCCCTTTCACGACTGAGTAGTACGAAACACGATCCAGCTGCAAGAGACACAGATCCTCATGGGCCCCCGCAGTCGCGAGGGGCTCACGAGGATCTATGGCTCTTGCTGGGCCCACTTTGTATCTAGGTTTCTTGGACGGCCGGGGCTCTTTGGTGTTGAGTTAACAATGATTTCAAAAACACAATCTTTGTCCTATGGCGGAGAAGGGGTTCAAATCGCCCTGTTCCAGGTTCACGTCAAGTGTCGACATGTTGAACGGAGATGGGTCGACCATTTTAACTCAGAGGTAGTGCTTGATTAGCTTGGCGTCTTCAGGCGCCGAACTTTTCGGGCACCACCCTCGTGCTGTCACCCATCTCCTACAGTTGGCTTGAGTACTGTTACTAGTAACGGCTAAGTCGATCGTTAACCATTGTAAGTGGTGTTTGTTTTAAAAAAAAACAAGAAACCAAATACAAATCAAATGCGCAAAAGGCCATCGGGCCGACGTCAACCGCAGTTGGCCCGCGCACGCCTGTGCGCGGGCCAACTGCGGCCGCCGTCGGGTCGAAAACTTTTTCTGAACGGCGGCTTATTCATCCTGCATCGATGCAATAGATTCAAGACCATTGGCGAGCTATCAGCTTCTATTGTTTTTACTTGACGATTATACAAGTTCAATACGCCGTGATCCGAAAACCCACTGCACGTGATACTGGCATGGTCCTTGGCGTCCTAGTCGTCGTGAATCGAAGTCCAGATATATACAGAAATTCGGACGATCGACCTATACCCAGTGAGCAACCGCTCCGGGTGTTCGGCCCGAGCGCGTGCCAACAGGGTCTGACTTTGTCCCGAGGCCTTTGCCTACTTTGGACGCTAATATCTTCTTACTTGATCATTGAACCGGTTCAGATGATTGAAACTTGAATGCCCTAGTTCTATTCCTGGCGTATTGAAGAAACTAAATATTAAATGTATTTAAATGAATGACAGTTAAACAATGAAATTTAATTCATTAACTCATTCAACTTAGACGCGCCACGGCAAGACATCGATCGAGCGTTATAGTTCAAGGGATGTGCCAAGATAGCTTGGCGCCCATAGGCGGAAAGCTATTCAGGCACAACCCTTGAATTATCACGCTCGATCTGTTTCAAAATTTGGGGATTTCAGTCCTGGAGCAGGATGTGTTAACTCAAACGAGACGTGCTGCGTCCGGACACGCGGCAAGATGCAGTACGTCTCGGATGTGTTAACTCACGAACAATTTATTTTGTTTTCAGAGCCAAACGTGGGAAATACAGAGATCAACCATGACAGCTGAAAGAGAGGCGGCTATTAGGAGGACTATCTTTGACTTTCATTGCCAAAGACAGCCATCAAGATGCGGCTTCATGCTGAACAGAAAGGCAGTACCATTATCGAAGACAGCCAAACCCTCAAGTCTAACAATGGAGTTGGAGGCGGTCGCTCCCGCTTTGAAGTGGACTGCTACGCTGGATGACAGCAAAATCATTCTCACAGACTCAAAATGCCTGCTACAAAATATCGACACAGGAATGCGAAGCCCAGACTGGCACTGGCACTGGCAATTGCGGACATACAACTCCAAAGATTTATGTGGATCTCAGTAATGCCGAGGACATGCTGGACTCTAACGCAATTATCGAGCAAGTACCCTCGCTGGTATGGCAGAAATCACACAGGGCCAACCGATGGGCAAATCAGACCATGGCGAGAACCCTGAGGAAGCATTTACATTAAGGGCACCACACGATCTCTCGCCTCCGTAGCAGAGGTGTGGAGAAAGTCAGCGGACGTTGGGTAGACTTGAAAGGGCATGAGAGATCCGCAGTGAACCAGACCGATATTGGTGCGATATCGAAAGGAACCCAAAGAAGACTTCTGATGGATGGGGTGCAGAGCTCATATCTTTAACGAACAAAGCTAAAGTGACATCATGGCCAATCCGTGTCTACATAGACCCACGGTCTTTATGTATGCCTACACTGATCACGTGATACACACGTGCGAGCTCTTTGTTTCTGGAAGCAAACTAGTGTTCTGCACAGTGTACATAAGAAATACCCCAAGAAAAGAACCATGTGAAACACAGGGTCAAAAAAAATTAAATGTGTTTGTTATGTAATGTATCCGTGAATCGGTGGTGTATGTTCCTTCACCAAACACACCTTTACTGCCACTTCAGTGACGCAGAATGTGTTTTTGCAGTTTCAAACAGGCCCAGTTTTCTAAGTAACAGAGATTCAAAGTGGTATCGGCAAGAAGCATAGAGCCTCATGAGCCCCTGCGGGGGCTCATGAGGACCTATGTCTCTTGCAGTTGGATCGTGTTAACGTTTTATCGGCAGTCAAAGGGTTAAAGATGTGCATTCAATCCTCGTGTTTGTCATCACTTTTTTCTCTAGTCAGTGACATACTCTTTTGACCTTTTGAGAAAGGAAGGGTGGAGTTGGCGAGGGGGGGGGGGGTGTCGGGGGGGGAGGGGGGTGGTGGTGAGGTGTGTGTGTGCGTGGGGGGGGGGGGAGGGTTGTTTTTGGTAATCCTAGCCTAGACCTGCACAAGCATCCCATATGGGCGCTCAGAAAACGCAAAGTTTTGGGGAAATTGGCCTATACATGGTGACCAGGAAGTCAAAACAAAGGTTTCTTTCAGTCATTGCAAATAAACTCATTTTTGTTAGACTGCATGCGTTTACTATGGACTTTGTGTATGTTCAGTATGTGTGAGTCCTGCACTACCTAATGGAAATGACGTATTTTGGTTTATTGTTAAAAACAGCATTAGGAAACGCTTCCGCGTTTTGGCCAGTCGTAGAGTGGAAGGTATAGTAATACTACTACTACTACTACTAATAATAATAATAATAATAATAATAATAATAATAATAATAATAATAATAATAATAATGAGTACTTGTATAGCGCCTAATCTCAGATTAGAGCTCTATGCGCTTAACAAAAACTAACTGTAAAAAATAACTAATTACAAAAACGCAATTTACAAAAAGTTTTTTTTAATTAAAAACAAATTTTAAAAACAGCACACTCTATAAACAAGGTATGACGCAACTTGATCACGCGATTTCGTGTTGGGCAGAGCCTAGCCTTTGGGTGTGCGGTGGAGATAACCGGAACCCCGGCCCCGATCCTGGGTAATCTTGCACATTGAGTCATGCTGTAATTAGCTGGTTATTCGGAAAGCAGAACAACAGTAACCCATTTAACCATAGCGCCCAAAATCAGGAGATGGATCAACAATGATCATTCAAGGGTAGTGACAGATAAGCTTGGCGCCATCAGGCGCCAAGCTAATCTAGCACTACCCTTGAAGTATCATTCTCGATCCATCTCCTGCAACTGGTACATAGTCGTTAGAAGACACCCCCAAAACGTCGGAAGCGTTGGATTAAATTGGTTAAACCTTCGGTCTTTAAAATTTGCCGTATAGCAGAACAGTCAAATGAAGTCTGTATTGACCATATTGACCAAGATCACAAAGTATGACTCCGGTCAGTCAATATTAACGTTATTTGCCAACGTTATTTGCCATAGTCAGGCACAAACAAGCGGCGGCGAAATATCAAGGAGAATTTCTTAGCAAAGAACTCTGCGCGGACGGTATAAACACTTTGATAGTGTTTCTTCGATTGTTCTCACAAAGTTGTCTCTCTGTTCATGCTTATCCGAAATATGCTCCTTTATGACAAAAACACAATAAGAAAAATTTTTACTCTGTTTTGGGACAGATAGGTTGTTAATGGTCTTCGCACGCACGCACGCACGCAAGCTCACACACACACACACACACACACACACACACACACACACACACACACACACACACACACACACACACACGCAAACATACAACACACCTGCAAACACAAAAGTAGAGAATTATTCTCTAATATGTACTTTTCGTTCTAAGAGTAGTTCCTATTTAAATTAAAGGAATGACATTCAAGACAAAAAGACAAAGCACTCGCTCTATGAGGACTGCATGCTACTTTACTTGACAGGCTTCAACAAGAATCTAATTGATACGAGTCTCCATAGACATTATTTCACTATTTTTCGTTTCAGCCCACGAAGAAGCATCAGCGGTTTTAACTCGTCTTTTCTTCGTGACCCATTTTCTGCAGCGAGTGGCACGTGCCAGCACTTGTGTGAGCGGCTTGACGCGATAGACGGAGCTAAAGACGACGAATGTAAAGAAGTCTGTGCAGAAGGACAGCGCGAAGAGGGTGGGGCCAAGATCCTGGAGAGAAAAAAAAAACACAAAGCAGTCCACAAACCAAATAGACTTACACGCGTGTATGTCTGTGCGTGAGGCAAGCGTCGGCAGATACAGTATACAAACCAACTGGAATTACTCAGCGCTAGATGGACAAACAGTTAGATCCCCTGCCCCTGTAGGGGTAGGGGGTCTAACTGTTTGTCTATCCAGTGCTGAGTAATTCCCCTTTGTACATGTACTAAAAAAGAAATCAGGACCAAAAGTGCGACTTCCAAGCACAGGCGATGGGTAGAGAAATTGGAATTCACGATATGCATCAGTGTACCAATTTACATCATTTATCTCTTCTGTCCATTAACATCAAGTCTTCCTGGCGAGAACGTGTTCTTCTATCAGACACTGGGTTGCCGTGCGTGTAAACTTGCAAAACATTACTCTCTTTGCTGCTGCAAAACCACCAAAAGCATTACCAACAACTGCAAGAGGTATAGACCCTAAAACCTTAGCCTGACACCCCACAGCAGTAGACCGGCGGACCACGATAGTTCAAGGGTAGTGCCAGAATATTTTGGCAGGCACTACCCTTGAACTATCATGATTGATCTAACTTCTACATCTGTTTTGTAATCCTTTTTGGGACCGTCACTTCTCAAATCCAAGAGCGTCGGTCATTGGGTTGAACTGACTTGTGCTCTATGACACGAAATCAGTGTTACTGACAGAGAACTTGCTGGACATCCCTGTACAAAGAGGTACGTGTGGCAGCGGGCACTATAGAAGCTGTAATCGTCAGGAAGCAGTTTGGACGCCACGGAGTTACTGGCCAGGGGGGAGACCAAGCAAGGTGAACACGGTGCTCGGCACAAGGATGGTCCGGGTGATCTCCGTTTCCTGTCTGAAATAGACGTAGATATACATACCAAGGGGAACTACTCAAAACAGGAAACAGGATAAGGCAAAATAGGTAAACATGCAATATTGCCAACATAACAAAAATACGGCGAATAATTATTCATCGTTTCATCAAATTCAGTCGAACATTGAATTAGGAATCGTGTTGGACACAAACCAGAAGCGGGTTGGGCCGGTGCCGGATTTGTGCAAAAGGTCGACGGACTCGACTGAGGTGTGCTACCTGGTGCCACAGTTTGAGATGGACGTGTGCCTAACTCACTTGTAGCATTGTTGAAAATGTCCCGGGCAGGCGACGCGCTAGTAGAAACACTTTCTTCACCAACCGCAGGCGTCAAAATGGAGGAAAGGTCATGTTGTTTCAGCGTGTTTCCTGTCATCACAGATTCTGCAATGGTGTTTGCTCCGAGTGCAATGCCAACAAGAAGAGGAAGCTCGGTGTTCGAATGAAATGTAATGGAATCATGATGACTGTTGGTCCAGGTATGCGTCAGAGCAGAGCTTTTGTCTGCCAAAGCAAAAAGACATCAAGTCCATTTTTGTGAAAAGCGAGATTTTCATTGTAACAGAATGAAAATTTCGCTTTGCACAAAATTGGACTTGACGTCTTTTCTTTTCATAGGGCATAACTGTAGAAATATATACATGTGCAAAAACACTCGGGATAGTGACGAGTGCTCCGTCCTAATACAAGACACTGCAGTTTCACAGATAAAATTAAGAAGTCCACATTCTAGCCAAATATGAGAATGAATTGTCTGGGATAAGATTTTTTTACGGAAAACATTGTGCTGCATTATAAAAGTAAAATGGCTTGCATAGAAACGTCTGAACACTAAACATTAATTTTGTGACGTGACCAGACCGTAAGGAATCACTCCTTGTGTCCAAATTTCTCTAGCCTTTTTATACGCAAATGGTTGAATACGCAAATGGTTGAATTCTAGTAATATAAATCTTATTAAGCCCTTTAGTCGTAACACATTCTGCCCCAGGACCGAAATCCCCAAATTTTGAAGTTGCCCTCTGAAGACTGTATTACACTTCTGGAGACAGATCGAGCGTAATAGTTCAAGGGTGGTGCCAGAATAGCTTGGCGCCTCTGGGCGCCAAGCTATTCTGGCACCACCCTTGAACTATCACGCTCGATCCATGTCTAGCTGTGGTGTATCGGGGCTGAATGAGTTAAGGATCGATATTCGCCAAGACGCAAGAGGCACCGATTCGTTTCTGCGTTCCTCGGCTTAGTTTGAACTTAAAATCGTGTTACAAATCACAGCTTGTGACAAGCAGGAATTGACCCATTCATTGGCGTGACAAGAGACACAGCTCCTTATGAGCCCCCGAATTTTCGGGGGCTCATGAGGATCTATGCCTTTACCTTCTTCTTCTTCTTCTTCTCGAACGCCGTCACACTTCGAGTTTGGCTCTCAAAATGAAATCTGTGGTCTTCTGTAGTGCCTCCACAGGCCCATACAGTTTCTCTTGTAGAGTGGCGGGCTTCGGCCATATCTCCTCCCTCAGCGGCTGTTGGTTCCCACAGTCCTGGAGGACGTGCTCTGTGGTCTGCTCTGCTTCTCCACAAGGGCACAGGGGAGATGGCACAAGGTGGAAGCGTCTGTGCAGGTGGAAATTGAGTCGGTTGTGCCCGGTCCTCAGACGAAAGATGGTCACCTGCTCTTGTCTGGACAGCTGATGGTAACTGTCTATGGGCCGTTGTGGTGGTCTGTACACAGACTTAATGATGGTCTTCATCTCTGTGAAGCTGACTCCATTTTCATCTTGTTCTTTCTCTGCGCCCGCTTTTGCCATTCTGTCAGCTTCTTCATTGCCGTAGATGCCACAGTGTGAAGGGATCCACTGCAGCACCAGTCTGGTGCACTTGATGTTTTGCAGTGCCTCTTGTAGACGTGGCAGTTTGCTTGCTGTTGCTGCCTCAAGGACAGACATGGCATCAGTAAGGAAGACAATCTGGGCATTAGGGTCTGCAGTGCCACTAAGGGTGTTAGCTGCGTGGACCAGGGCTTCCACCTCAGCTCTGTAATTTGTGCAGTGAAGGCCTGTTAGTACTGCCTCTGCCTGCCATTTTCCGTTTGGGTACTGAATGTACACCCCAGCCCCTCCATCCTGAACTGCATCTGTGGCTGATCCATCGGTGTATGCCCGTATCCATGCTTCCTGGGGATACTTTTCTTCGAGCATGGCCAGTGTCAGGGCTTTCTTGCTCACAGTGCTGTGCTCATCTCTGGTGGTGATGTAGGGTACAGTGGAAGAGATGGTGATGTTTTCTGGCTTACTTTCCCAAGGTGGAAGGTCGCTAGCAGGATTCAGAGCCTCTACCTGTGCAGGCAGCTTTGCCTGGTGTTTTCTCTGCAGTGCTCTCGTCTCCTTCACAAAGCTTGATCTTTTCAGTCTCCCTGAGGTTGGTTGTTTCATCCTAGCGTTCATAGGGTGGTCTTTGGAAGACTTGATCTTTGTGGACTGTATCAAGGCTTTGCAATCTCTTCTCATGCGCAGGGGTGGGATGCCTGTTGTCTCTTCCATCTTTTCAATTGGTGTGGATCTCATTGCGCCGGTGATGATACGCAGTGCCTGGTTCTGAACTCTGTCAATGGTCTGCTGGTGTGACTGGGCTGCCGTCAACCATGCATTAGATCCGTACTCAAGGTGTGATCTCACTGTGCCTTGATATACATTTTTGAGGATCTTTTCATTGGCTCCCCATTGTGTTCCAGCCAGTTTTCTCATGATGTGCAGCTTTCTTCTAGCTTTCGCTTCTGCATTCCAAATGTGCGGCTTCCACGTCAGCCTCTTGTCAAGGGTGACTCCCAGGTATGTCTGTTGGACTTCATACCGCAGCGGGGTGTTGCCCAGTGTTAGGTTGCCAGCCTTTGCCTTGTTGGAGAGAGAGAAGAGTGTGGCTGATGATTTTTCTGTGTTGATGGTCACACACCAGTTGTTGGTCCAGTCTGTCAGCCTGTCCAGGGCTAGCTGCATCCTGTATGTAGCAGTTGTTGCATACTCTTCTGTGCACCAGAGTACCAGGTCGTCTGCGTACAGGGCTGCGTGTACTCCTTTTGGTAGCTCTGGCACAAGGTCGTTGATGAAAAGTATGAACAGGGTCGGTGACAGGACTCCCCCCTGTGGCACCCCCTGACGCAACAGCACTTTTTGGCCACAGTACCCATCCACTGTCACACGGGCTCTGCGATTGTGCAGGTATGACTTGGTCCACCGGTACATATTCCCTTGGATGCCACTGCGAAGGAGTTTCACAAGGAGACCATCCTTCCACACCTTGTCGAAAGCCTTCTGTAGGTCAATGAAGGCAGCTAATGTCACCTTCTGATCTTGAAAGGCATCTTCTATAACCTGTGCAAGGTGTGTTGTCTGGTCTTCTGTACTCTTGTAGCTTCTGAAGCCGGCTTGCTCTGGCACGATAATGCTCTCAGAGTCCAGGTACCACTGCAGGCGCTTGTTGATGATGCGCTCCATGGTCTTGCACACACAACTTGTCAGGCTGATGGGGCGATAACTCAGGGCTTTGGATTTATTCTTCCCTTTCTTCAAAATTGGGATCATCCTGGCTTCCTTCCAGCACTGGGGTACCTGTCCTCCTCTCCAGCTGTGGTTAAAGATGTCCAGTAGCTTCATTAAGGCAGTGTTGCCAAGGTGTTGTAACATCTCGTTTGAGATGCTGTCTGGACCTGGAGATTTTTTCTTCTTCAGCTGTTTGATGGCCATCTTCAGTTCTGGAAGGGTGATGTCCTTCTTCATTGCATCATGGATGTTCGCATCTCTTGTTCTCTCTGTTTCTTCCTGTCTGATTTCTTTCGTAAGCATTCGTGGGACAGTGATGTCACTTTCTTTCGCATAGATCTGTGTATGCCTTTACCTGACACCACTTTGCATCCATGTTCCTGGGACGGCTAGAAGTCTTTGGTGTTGAATCAACAGAGCCACATCCTAACAACTCTATTCTATAGAAGGGACTTAACAAGAAAGGAAGGAACGAAAAATGTTACCTTCCTGGCGCTCCTATGCCAGCATAAACTGATATAAAAGGCTCTGATCAATGCATAAGCCGATAACAGCTACTGCGATGTGAAAGATTTCAGAGCTCCCGCCATTTTATGGGAACTGGGTAGCTCAGTAAGTCAGTTGGTAGAGCGGTCGACCCCATCACTCCCCTGCTCAAACTCCTTCACTGGCTTCCCATCCCCCCCCCCCCCCCCCAACGCATCCAATACAAGATTCTGTCTCTCTGCTACAAATCCCTCAACAACTGTGCTCCCGCCTATCTCTCAAAATTACTTCACCCCTACACTCCTCCCTGCTCCCTCCGCTCCGCCTCCGACCCTCTCCGCCTCCACATCCCCCGCACCAAACTCAGCCCTTTCGGCCCCCGCTCCTTCTCAGTATACGGTCCATCCACCTGGAACACTCTACCACTCTCTCTCCGTCAAAAACACTCTCTCTCCTCCTTCCAGTCCGCCCTCAAAACTCACCTCTTTCAACAGTTCTAGCACTATACCACCACACTCCCCACACTAAGCAGACTGTCGTAATGTATATCACTATTTGTGGTCATCACCAACACTACTTTTCAGCAAAAGGACAGTCGAAAGACCACCTGGATGCATCCTCGCTCCAAACACTGGCACCTTATCGACTATGTCCTAGTGCGTCAGAGGGATCGCAGTGACGTCCTCCTCACCAGAGTGATGCACAGCGCAGAGTGCCACACTGACCACCGTCTTGTCCACTGCAAACTCAGACTCCACGTCAAGCCAAAACCCAAGAAATGGGGGCCCCCCAAGAAAAAGCCTGATGTTGCCAGCCTTCAGCGTGACGACGTGAAAGCTGCCTTTCAGACAGATTTACAGTGCAGGCTCAAAGACACAGCGGACCTAGCAGACTCCTCCCCTGAAACACTTTGGGAACAACTGAAAACTGCTATTGCAAAATCCCCTGCAGAAGTCCTGGGTTTCGCTAGAAAGAAGAACAAAGACTGGTTTGACGAGAATGATGTAGAGATCCAGGAACACCTAGCAAAAAAAAAGAGCCGCCCATCGGGCCCACCTAGCCCAGCCTTCCTGCCCTGTGAAGAAGTCTGCCTTCCGCCTCGTCTGCAGCAGTCTCCAGAGCAAGCTCAGAGATCTCCAGAATGAGTGGTGGACCAGACTTGCACAGAGGACCCAGCTTTGCGCTGACAATGGTGACTACAGGGGCTTCTACGAAGCACTGAAAGCAGTGTATGGCCCCAGACACCTGGTACAAAGTCCCCTTCGAAGCGCGAATGGCCAGGCACTCCTCACAGATAATACCTCCATCTTGAACCGCTGGTCGGAGTACTTTCAGAGCCTCTTCAGCGCTGAGCACACTGTTCAAGAAGCAGTCGTCCTACAAATCCCACAACTCCCAGTAAAGGTTGAATTGGACGAACCGCCCACCGCTGAAGAGACCCTCACAGCCATCCACCAGCTCAAGAGTGGCAAAGCAGCAGGCATTGATGGAATACCGCCAGAGATGGGGAAACATGGAGGCACAGCACTGCACAACAAGCTCCATGACCTCTTTCTCTGCTGCTGGGAGGAAGGAACACTACCAAAGGATCTCCGTGATGCTGTCGTTATCACCCTGTACAAGAACAAAGGCGAGAAGTCTGACTGTTCCAACTATCGGGGAATTACCCTGCTGTCCATTGCTGGGAAAATTCTTGCAAGGCTGCTCCTGAATCGGCTGGTACCTGCCATCGCTGAAGACTACCTCCCAGAGGGCCAGTGTGGCTTCAGAGCAAACAGGAGCACCACCGATATGGTCTTTGTGCTGAGACAGCTTCAGGAGAAGTGCCGCGAGCAGAACAAAGGGCTGTACGTAACGTTTGTCGACCTAACAAAAGCGTTCGACACTGTGAGCAGGCAAGGCATGTGGCAGATCCTGGAGCGACTTGGCTGTCCCCCAAAGTTCCTCAGCATGATTGTCCAGTTACACGAGGACCAGCAAGACTAGGTCAGACTCAACAATGTCCTCTCAGAACCATTCCCTATTCTCAACGGTGTAAAGCAGGGCTGCGTGCTGGCACCGACCCTCTTCACCATCTTTTTTAGCATGATGTTGAAGCAGGCCACAGTAGACCTCGATGATGACGATGCAGTGTACATCAGGTATCGTCTCAATGGCAGCCTGTTCAACCTCAGACGACTGCAGGCCCACACGAAAACCCTAGACCAACTGATTCGTGAGCTGCTTTTTGCTGATGACGCTGCCCTCGTTGCACACACAGAGAGAGCCATGCAGCGCATCACGTCCTGCTTCGCAGACGCTGCCCAGCTCTTTGGACTCGAGGACAGTCTGAAAAAGACAGAGGTCCTCCATCAGCCGGCACCCAAGACAGTGTATCGCCCTCCTCACATCACCATTGGCGAGTCTGAACTAAAGTCAGTGCACCAGTTTACTTACCTTGGTTGCATTATCACGTCAGACGCCAAGCTGGACAAGGAGCTTGACAGCAGGCTGGCAAAAGCGAACAGCCGCTTTCGGGCGACTTTTCAAGCGGGTGTGGCACAATCAACAACTGAAAACAGGCACCAAGATCAGCGTGTACAGAGCTGTGGTCCTCACCACTCTGCTGTATGGTTCCGAGTCCTGGGCCCTCTACCGCAGCCAACTACGACTCCTCGAACGCTTCCACCAGCGCTGCCTGCGTACCATCCTGGGCATTCACTGGAGTGACTATGTCACCAACGTCGAGGTCCTTGAACAGGCTGAAACTGTGAGCATCGAGGCCTTGCTGCTGCGGACACAGCTCCGCTGGGCGGGGCATGTCTCCAGGATGGAGGATCATCGCCTACCAAAGATCACCCTGTTCGGCGAGCTTGCTACTGGACACCGTGACAGAGGGGCACCAAAGAAGAGATACAAAGACTGTCTCAAGAAGTCACTTAGTGCCTGCCAAATCGACCACCACCAGTGGTCCTCACTTGCTGTGGACCGTGACACCTGGCGCTCCACCATTTACAAGGCAGCTGTCTCCTTTGAGGACTCTCGCAGAGCTAGCCCTAAGGACAAGCGGCTCAGGAGAAAAAACAGAGATGCCGCAACTCAGAACCCTGGCCATACCTTTCCCTGCAGCCACTGCGGTCGAACCTGCCTGTCCCGGATTGGCCTCCGCAGCCACGAACAAGCCTGCAGACGTCGTGGGCAACTCCTATAAAATCTTCGTTCGCGAAGTCAAGCCAAGAGATTTGTGGTACGTTAGTCGTTGTCTAAAGCGTGCGCATGCGTGCGCGAGTTGTGAGTGCGCGCTTAGAGTTATAATTATTATAAGATAAGCGCATTATAAATACCGAAATTATTATTATTATTATTATTATTATCGTCTGAAAGGTCGTGGGTTCGAACCCATCTGGGGTCAAAATTTGTACAGACTTCTTCATCGGTGGCCCGTGTTTTAAATCACCTTCGTGGTGGCCGTAAAAGGTTAAACGGTGTAACATTTCCCGCCATTCTGCCCATAAGATTTCCGGATAAATAGATTCCACGTCAGTAGTATATAATGACGGCAACAAGAAAACATTTACGTCTCTTGACAGCAAGATAACGTCATATTCTTAAATTACGTTGTTGGTTTTTTTTTTGTTTTTTTTTTTTTTTGTGACGTCTCATTCTTGTTGTGCTGGCTCCCACGCTGCGGATGCCCGGCGCTGAGCAGACTATAACGTGCCTCGGCCCGACGTCAGGCTTAGCTGGCCCGCGCACGGACGTGCGCGGGCCAGCTAAGCCTGACGTCGGGCCGAGGGCTTTTTGCTCACAGAGTAGCGTTTCTGCAAATTTCGACAGGTCTACAATAACGCGATCGCGAATATAAACGGGTCTGACCGCGTGGCTCCCCGGTTGTCGCGATATACTTGAGTCTGACCAAGATCCGTTTTAGTGTTGCGAGTCCTCGCTGAAATGGATCGATGGAACGACCATTGTAAGGCACTGGCGCGGTCGTGTCTGATCAGCTTCGAAACTTTTGATAGTGGATCCCTTTTATCACCTCTTTGGTCGATGGCTGATTTTAGTGCGGAAAGCACAATAATCAACGCAACGACTGTCAGTAATGCTTTTTGTCGCGACAATTCCTGCTGGAATCATCGCAACAAAAAGCGCTATTGACAACGGCGAAGGATCAATTGTGCACTTTCGTCGCTAACTTTCGTCGCTATTTCCGATGAGGAAAGTGTCTTCAGTAAAGTCTCTGTTTACTATCGTTACTAGTTACCAAGTTGGCCTGCATGATATTTTTACAGTTTTCTTTGGAACATTAAAATTTGTCTACACTACTTGGACTTAACGATCAATAATACGGACTGTTGTGCCGTTACTAATTCAAACAAAGAGGCCTTATCAAACACGCGTTGTTCTGTAGTTAATATGCCAATATTCAAGACGTCGATCGGAGTATGGCTGTTAACCCATTTAGCCCCGAAGCACTGTAACAGAAGAGGGATCGACCATGATAATTCAAGGGTAGTGTCAGACTAGCTTGGCGCCTGACGGCGCCAAGCTAATCTGACAATACCCTTGAATTATCATGGTCGATCTATCTCCTAAAACTGATACATAGCGGTTAATAAAATTCGGGAAATGCGGTCTTGGGCGGGTTAAATGTGTTAACAGTAGTATTAGCTCCTGGGGTAGTAGTGTTAATATTGATGTAAAACGGAGGCATTGTATATAGCACTAGTTCTTGACCTGTACTTACGGTTCATGTCGATCAACTTCCCTTTTTTTTTTTTTTTTTACCGCACTGGACTCGTGCATGCCATGCTGCACTTCACAACATTATTTTATTTTAATGACAAACAATGCATTGCTAAGGGGAGGGCGATCATTAATATTACATGTGTTGTTATATCCGGCTTCTGTTATAATAGATCTTATCAAACTTGCTTCGTTTTTGTTGTTTTTGTGTGCGTTGCTTTCTTTCGGGGTTTTGTTGTTGTTGCTGTTGTTGTTTTTGGTGGGGTTTGTTTTGTTTTGTTTTGTTTTGGGGGGTGTTTTGTTTTTGTTGTTTTTGTGTGTATGTTTTTGTTTTGTTTTTTGGAGTTTTTTGTGATTTTTTAAAATTTGTTTGCTTGTTTGTTTGTATGTTTTATTTGTTTGTTGTTGTTTTTTTTTGTTTGTTTGTTTTGTTGGGGTGTGTGTGTGTGTGTGTGTGTGTGTGTGTGTGTGTGTGTGTGTGTGTGTGTGTGTGTGTGTGTGTGTGTGTGTGTGTGTGTGTGTGTGTGTGTGTGTGCGCGCGCGCGCGCGTGTGTGTGTGTTAGAAGCAGCACCGGGAGACTGTCTGGCATTTTGGCCAGTTGTTGAGTAGGAGATATGATGCAACTTTACCACGTGATGTTTAGTTGAGCAGATCCTTGGGTGTGCTATTGAGATAACCGGATCCCAGGCCTTAAACTTCACTCCATCCTCAATCTGTTTAACCCATTTAACCGGAAGGCCGCATTTTCCCAATGTTGGAGATGTGACTTAATAACTGTGTTAAACAAAGTGAATGGAGTTAGTTATTTGGGTTTAACGCCGAGCAGGCAACGAATTCCATCTCACGGCTGCAAAGTGAATGGACCATGGTAATTCAAGGATAGTGCCAGATTAGCTTGGCGCCTGATGACGCCAAATTAATCAGAAACTACCTTTGAATTATCATGGTCGATGCATCACCTGCTGTATGGCGTTGGAGCTAAATGGGTTAATCGTGCACTAACGTCTGATAGCTCTCGATCGTGCTGGTTGTTTAATATTTGTTCGCCCCCCTCCCCCATCCCCACACACAACACACACAAACAAAAACACTTAATCCTTTGGCTGTCGGTAGCGGTTTTTGTGGGCTTTCTATAGGATTTCTATAGGAATCATCACGACAGTTGAAAAACCGCTGCCGACAGCCAAAGGGTTAATTGAACCTGTATGAAATTACGTCTTCAGTCTTTAAAATTCGCCATTAGAGCAGCCTATAAAGTGGAGTTTATATTGATCAGGATCACATAATATAACCAATTTAACGTCATTTTTATGATTTGCCCACAAATAAGCGGCAGCCACCGTCAATGCCAGCTTTTTGCAAAGGTATAATCACTTTGATAGTGTTTTTCCGATGCATGTCCTCACAAGAGCTGTCTCCCTATTCATGATTATCTGAAGTGTGCTCCTTTACGAGGAGAAGAAAAGAAATATGTTGGGATAGATTTGTAGTTAATATTATTCTCACACACGCACGCACGCACACACACAGACAAACGTGCGCGCGCGTGCACACACCCACACGCACGCACACATACATGCGCAAACGCAAACACACAGCAACACATGTGTAAACACAAAAGTAGAGCATGATTCTCTTTTTCTTTTCCTGTTTCTTTTTTTTTTTTTAATTATCTTCGATTTATTTATTCATTTATTATTCATTATTTATTGTTATAAGATAAGCTCCTGACCTAGAAAAAGTAAAATAAAACCTTCGTTATCACCACAAAAGACGAAGCACTCGACCTATAAGCTCATACTACGTTACCTAACAGGCTTCCCAGGCAAGAAATCTAAGTGATACGAGTCTCCATAGAAAACATTTCACTGTTTTTCGTCTCAACCGACGAAGAGGCATCAGCGGTTTTAGCCATGCTCTCGGCCCGTTTCGTATCATGCGTGACCCACTTTCCGCAGCGAGCAGCACGTGCCAGCAATTGCGTGAGCGTGACGCGATAGGCGGAGCTAAAGATGACGAATGTAAAGAAGTCTGTGCAGAAGGACAGGGCGAAGAGGGTGGCGCCAAGATCCTAGAAACAAAATCAGCCCGTAAACCTGGTGAGGCTACAAACGTAACAAGGGGAATCAGTCATTCTGCGCTGAACAGACAAACAGTCAGCTTCCCTGCAGGGGCTGACGGCTTGAAGGGATCTAACTGTGTGTTTGTCCAGCGCTAAATAGTTATTTCCCTGTGTACGTCAAATGGGAAAAAAATCAGAACAAAATAAAAGGTATACCGATCGGACTGCCTAGCACTGGCGGTGAGTCGAGAAATTTGTATTTCACAATATGTATCAGCGGTACATAATTCATCTCTTCTGTCTGGACACTGTGACAACAGAAAGTCAGTCTTCATCGAGAAAACGTATTCCACTACACCACTCTGAACTATCATGGTCGATCCGTCTTCTACATCTGATTTGTAATCGTTTTCGGACACCTTTCAAAAGCTGGGCTGCAGTTGTGCGCTATTGCACCAAATCAATATTGTTGTCTCATTGTGGGGAATTTTGTTGTTGTTGAGAAGACTGCAGATTTTGTCTGTCAGTCTGCTGTCTTATCTTGTCCGAGTACTTGTTCAGCTTAGTTCTGTCAAGACTGTAGATGTCATAGACATCAGTCTACAGTTTTGTCCAAAAATACCACGACAAAATCTTTAAAGTTGACAGAGTTCTCTTAACACACTGAATCAAAAATGCGGCATTTTTCAGGATGGTCATTAACCCTTTTCATCCTGACACACTACTGCATGAAATTAATTTGGCTATGATAGTTCAAGGGTGGTGCCAGCATAGCTTGGCGCCTAAGGCGCCAAGCGACTGTCCTGGCACCACCCTTGAACTAAAATGGTTGATCAGTCAATCTCCCAATCTGTAATGTGGTCTTCATAGGACAATAAGCAAAATTTGAAAACAACATCAGCTTCAGGATGTAAAGGGGTTAACTTATTGTGAGTAACATACCTGTACAAAGAGGTATGTGTGGCAGCGGGCACTATAGAAGCTGTAATCGTCAGGAAGCAGTTTGGCCGCAACTGCGTTACTGGCCAGGGGGAGAGCAAGCACGGTGAACACTGTGCTCGACACCAGGATGGTCAGGGTGATCTCCCTTTCCTGTCTGAAGATAGACGTAGGTATACATACGAAGGGGAATCACTCAAAGCAGGAAAAAGACGTAAACATGCAAAATTGCCATTCCACGACAAAGCACAACTGAAGTGTATGACACGCACCATCTCTTATTGTTATTATGACATGCATACAGACAGAGATCCAGTAAGCGGAGGTCTTCGGGCACACGACGGCCGCAGTGGGCCCGAGCACGGCAGTGAGCGGGCCCACTGCGGCCGACGTGGGCCCAAAGACGTTTTGCTACTGGGGAAGATTGATTGATTGTACATTGCTTAACGTCCCGACAGCAACAAGACTTTCTCATGGGGGACGTGCCTGCACTGCTTGTGGAAAAAAAACTAAACAGAACATTGAATGTATGTCGCCAGCCGGTCTAATACGTTAAATAAACCTAAGATTAAATAAAGCTAAGACCATTTAGCAACACACATTAAATAAAAGAAGAGCTACAGGCAGCGCAGACAGTATGGAGAGTTTAAAAAAGGAAAATACAGGTGAATGGACCAAGGGTAGACAGAAACACATGCCCCAGAATAGAGGGAAAAACCCACCCTGTGGGGCTGACCAGGGTGACCCTGGGAACTAAAAAGTAGTTAACCCCACCCAAGTCCCTCAGGGCAGACCCGGGTGGGGGTTACTGGGGGAGAGAGATAGAGAGACAGTTAGTAGTTAGTTGACTGGGTGTTCGCGACTACCGCAACTGCCGACGGCTGGGAGAAATATAGAGAGAGGGAAGAGGAAATAGCAACATGTAATTATATGGTGACTAATTATTCATCATTTCACCACATTCGAACATTGAATTGGACATCGAGTAGGACACCAGGTTATGCAGGCGATCATTCTATCCCGTCGGTACATGAAGCACTAAATTTTATTGAATACCGAAACTACCATCAGATCAGTCGTCAGTTCAGTAATTATGTGGCGCTAACACGGCCATATGTACGGCTAACAGAGAAAGACTAAACTGTCAAATAATTGATTGTCTAAAACAATTTTGCCGCGTACGGCGAAAATCTTGCGTACGGAATTGTTGCGAAACATGTTACTGTTGGTGGCAATTCTGGATTGTACACGTGATTTCGATCTCTGTATGAGAATGTACTTTGGGCTCATTTTTCACGCCGGTGGTTGGTGGTGGTGGGGGGGGGGTGGTTATGACATATTAAAGCGACCTACTCCAGGCAGTAAAGGGTTAATAGTTCGCAATATATGAATCTCCTTTATAAATGTTCTTAACCCATTCAGCCCGGACGCACTACAGCAGGAGATGGGTCGACCATGATAATTCAAGGGTAGTGCCAGATTAGCTTGGCGCCGATATCTGGCACTGCCCTTGAATTATCATGGTCGATTCATCTCCTGCAACAGGTGCATAGTCATTAGATGACGCCTCCAAAAGTTGGGAAGTAAGGCCGTCGGGCTGAATGAGTTAAAATGTCTTACAATATGAATAATGCATTACAAACATATGAAGTTTATGCTCATGCTCTACTTGGTACACAGGAGTTCCTTGCTTTACGCTTAAAAGGCCGTGGGTTACCACTAGTACGTGTGCTCACTCACGCGGATTGTGAAAAGAAGGATAGAAAAGTCTTAGTTAAGGTAAGACAACATTGATAACATAAAACATTCGAGACGTGCCGCATTCGGATACGCGGCACTGTGCCGCGTATCCGAATACAGCATATCTCGGATGTGTCAAGCGTCCCACATTGTCATAAGGGCAGGAGGGGGGGGGGCGGGCGTTGGGCGGGGGAGTGGGGCGGGGGGGGGGGGGGGGGAACTGAAGACAAGCCATCGGTTGCCCCTCACCGTCTCCGCTTGTCGGCGTTGTCACTGGTGGTCATGCTCTGGCGGGTCTGTCCGTGACGCCGCAGCGCCACCACAAGCATCACGTTGAGAAGCAGCGCCATCAGCAGCATGGCGTAGACAAAGACCACCTTCGTCGCCACGGACCACATCTCCATCCAGGTCTTGTTAGCAGCGTAGACGTCAGTGAAACGGAACGAGTACACTTCCTCTCCGTTGTTAAGAGTGCGCGCCAAATAGACCTGTTAAAGGTCAGGGGCCAGTTGCATGAGTGAGCGTAGTCCTACGCCAGCCACCAAGCAAGGTGCTCCGCTGTATCGGAGCACCTTGCTTGATGGCTGGCGTAGGACTAAGCTCACTCATGCAACTGGCGCCAGCTTCATTAAACTGCGTACGAATGAATAATAATAATAATAACAATAATAAAAACAACATTAATAAGAATATTTATAATTTAGCAATTCAGTCCTTGTATCCAATCTTCTTCTTTTTCTTTTGCCGCTTAGGATAACTAGATCTATGATCATTTGTCTATTATGCACAGTTCTTATAAATGTTTTCTTTCTTATCTACTTCGTACGTTTTCCTATACTACTACTACTACTACTACTACTACTACTACTACTACTACTACTACTACAATAATTATATTATTATTATTATTATTATTATTATTTTTATTATTATTATTATTATTATTATTATTGTTGTTATTGTTATTATTATTATTGTTATTATTGTTGTGTTATTGTTATTATTATTATATACAGTCTGTTATGAAATATTGGGGACAGTTCCAACCCCCTCCCCCTGCCCCCCCCCCCCCCCACCCTTTCCAAGCACCCCACAAGTCTAAATATATACTGATCACCACATCAAGCCTCTCGTGCATGCAGTCACTGGGACTGTAAACTGTGGCAGCGGCATGTAGCGAGAGGATAACACTTCGGCTGTCGGTAGCGGTCGAGGTGATTCCTCCAGGAATAGTAAGGTTTGGTTTGCAACAAACGATAACGAACAAGAGCGAATCACGCTTCATAGCCAGCTTGCACCATACGCATAGACGAACTCCAAACATTTCCGAGATGCATAGATAACACTCCAAAAATCTCCAAGAGGAATAGATCCACATGAGCCCGGAGGGCTCATGGGGATCTATTCCTCTTGGAGATTTTTGGAGTGTTGTTGATGTTCATCGCATACACTGGTTATCCGCCGTGACTTCGCTCTAGTTCGTTGTTGGAAGTATATAGTTCGTTGCCAACGAAACCTCACCAATAACAACGTCACCGATAACCTCGCCAAACAGCGCTACCTACAGCCAAAGGAATTTAACGTCAACGTGAACATAGTGGTTGTGACTTTCTGGTCCCTATGTACATGTCTCGCCATATACCGAGGCTGACCTGGTAATTGAGGGGGATGTCGAAGTGCACGACGAAGATAAGGACAAAGAAGGCGACGATGACCGCCACGGGGGACTTAATGAGGCGAGAGCGACTGGCTTGGAGAGGGAGCGCCACGGCGAAGAAGCGTTCACAACACACCAGCGTGGTCAGGCAGTAAGTGTACCGTCCCAGCACCACCATCGCGTACGCATTCACGAACAGGGCGTACGTCAGGTAGAAGCGGGAGGTCTGTGACAGGGGAGTGAAGGCGGAGTACAGCGAAGGCACGAAACCCAGACACACGTGCGCGAACTCCGCCACAGCGAGAGCCACGAGGTAGGGAGATGCGGGACTCTGCATAGTCTTCTGGGACAACACCACCGCGTTCACCAAGTTGATCACGAAAGACACGACACGAAAGAACAGTACCAGGTTTGTCAGATGGAGTCTGGCCTCGACGTACGCTTCTGGGCGGACGAGTTCCTTGCTGAAAGGGTCTTCTGTTTCCGTGGATGGAGATGACACTGCTGCAGACGAAGTGAAAAACCAATATGCTTGCAAACCGGTATGAGAACCACGAAGTATGAATATAAATACCGCCAGATTCTGGATCAACATCGCGTTAGTGACCCGGAAAAAAAAAAAAAGACTCTTTGACGTACACGAAAATTACTATAAGTCAAATGTAGATTCGAATCGCATTATGAACTTTGGACTCTGACCTTTTAACGAAAATTACCGTTAAGACAGTCAGAGTCAGAGTACATAAAGCGATTTTGGCATACCAACCAATGCCTGAAGACTGCGTGACGTCAGAATTAAAACCGGAAGCTGGACTGGCCAAAGCAGGACCTGTGCAAAAGGTCCTCGGCCTCGACTGGGCGCTGCTTCCTGGTGCCACAGTTTCTGATGGACGTGTGTCTAATTCACTCGTAGCGTTGTCGATGATGTCCTGGGCGGACGACACGCTAGTAGAAACACTTTCTTCTCCAGCCGAAAGCGTCAAAATGGAGGAAAGATCATGTTGTTTCAGTGTGTTTTCTTTGATATCAGAATGTGTAATGTAGTTTGCTCCAACTGAGTGCAGTGTTAAGAAGAGGAAGCTTGGTGTCAGACATAACTGAATCATGGTGAATGCGTCCCTCTACCTGCATGCCAAATCAGTGCCTCTGTCCCAGTGCAAGTCTATCATAGGAATGCAAAAGACAGTACTGAGTTCATTTTTGTGAAAAACGAGATTTTCATTGTAACACAGTGGGAATCTCGCTGTTCACAACAACAACAAAAAAAGGATTTAATGCTGTTTGCTTTCCTAGGGCGGAAGTGTAGAAATGCACACATGTTCAAAAACACTCAAAGTTCACGGCCAGTAAACGAGTGCTGCGCCCTAACGCAAAACATAATGTCTGTGCTATGACACTGCAGTCTCACATAAAACTAAAAAGTTCACATACTAGTCACAATTAATAAGAATGAACAGGCTGGGTCTAGCGTGGAAACTGAAAACGTTTTGCATTTATCAACATGATAGGGCCTTCCGGCGCGAAACAGTCTGAAGGTATCATTCCTTCAGCCCAATTTTCACTGGATTTTATACGAATAAGGTTTGGGTTTTTTAAATCTAAAATCTTACTATCCTCTTTTCAATGATTCCAAAAACACATTGTGCATCCATTGGTATTAAAGGGATCGAAGGAGTTAAATATAATTGTCATTCCCGTTATCATTAAACTTTGTCACTATGAAAACGAGACAAACAACAAAACAAAACAAAAATGTGTGCTAGTCTGTGATTTTTGACCTTACGGCCATAGGCCGTAAGGTCCAAAATCACAGACCAGCTCAGCAATTGAGGCACGCACTTCAGTAGAAAAAAATGTGCGCAGTCAGTCGTGTTTTGATTCAACGGGTATTTAGAAAGTGTAACTTTCTCATAAGTATAGGCCTACATACACGCCCACAAACTATAACTATACATGAATGTGTTTGTTTATTGATATATTGTTTCAAGTTTTCAAGGCTTTTTTCTCTATGAAGTACGGCACCGAATGCGTGTGTGTGTGTGTGTGTGTGTGTGTCAGTGTGTGTGTGTGTGTGTGTGTGTGTGTGTGTGTGTGTGTGTGTGTGTGTGTGTGTGTGTGTTTGGGTGTGTGCGTGCGTGCGTGCTTGCCTGCGCGCGCGCGTGCGCGCGCGTGTGTGTGTGTGTGTGTGTGTGTGTGTGTGTGTGTGTGTGTGTGTGTGTGTGTTTGTGTGTGTGTGTGTGTGTGCGCGCGCGTAATTTACGTATTTACCATCGTTATTCTTCCTTAAGGACAATGTACATAATCATGTAATAGTAATGTAAATAGTAAGGCCCAATTAAAACTCGTACACCAGTATCATGTAATGTGATATTGCACAAGACGCGAACGACACATTTAGGTAGACCGATTGCACATTGACTTTTGTTAACTCATTCAGCCCTGACGCACTACAGCAGGAGATGGATCGACCATGATAATTCAAGGGTAGTGCCAGATTAGCTTGGCGCCTGTCGGCGCCAAGCTAATCTGGCACTACCCTTGAATTATCATGGTCGACCCATCTACTGCAACAAGTGCATAATCGTTAGATGACGCCTCCAAAATTTGGGAAATACGGCCGTCGGGCTGAATGAGTTAACCCCTTCACTGCCAGTGGACGCAGATTGCGTTTTCGGAACATGGATACAATGTGGTTCCCTTCTTGATATTGCGGAGAGCACAATAATTAACACTGTGGCTGTCGGTAATGCTTTTTGTCGCGATGATTCCTACAGGATTCATCGTGACGAAAAGCGCTACAGATAACCAGGGGTTAATTGTGCATTTTAGTCGCTAATTGGTGTTTGTTTACTTTCCCTTTTAATGAGTAGAGTTTCTTCGGTAAAATCTTGGTGTTTACTTATTATAAATATATAGTAAAGTCCGGTTATAACAAATTTGCAGAGGACCGAGATATTTGGGTTGTTACATGCGGAATTTGTTTTATAAGCGAAATGTCAGACTTTCCAATTCAATAATCGCAACATATCGACAGAGGCTTGTTTTCAGCCCAAATTTATTCACCTACAGTGGCGTTTTAATGTAGAATCACTTAATTAGAGTAGTTTGCAACTGCCATACGTAAACAACAGTTTATTTGCACTAATTTTTTCTTTTTCTGTTTTAAAATTCATGGGGAGGAGAGGGCAGGGGGACTTTAGTCAAATCAGCTACTCTCCAAATTCAATGGTGTCCACTTTGCGGTGTGGTTGCGAGTCGTCTTAGCTTCGATAATGAAATGTGGGGAGGGGGGGGGGGTGTCCCCCCTTTTCACTGGCTTGGAAAAGCAATTATTGTTCACAATTACAGAAAACACCCGATATAACAAATTCCCAAGGGATTCAGCTTTTATGTTATAAGCCAAGTTTCGCATTCTTAAAATAATGTTCTACAAATGTGTTACAGATACATCATTAACCCATTCAGCCGTGACGCACTACAGCAGGAAATGGGTCGACCAATATAATTCAAGGGCAGTGCCAGATTAGCTTGGCGCCTGTCGGCGCCAAGCTACTCTGGCACTGCCCTTGAATTATCATGGTCGATCCATCTCCTGCAACTGGTGCATAGTCATTAGATGACGCCTCAACTCCAAAATTTGGGAAATACGGCCGAGGCTGAATTGAGTTAACACGTTTATTCATTTTATTTAAAAACAAAATAATACTAAGCGTTGTTTTGGGGTGGATTCAGCGTTCACTCCCGGACTAACCCGAGACTTCTTTTTGGCGACTCACCTTTAGCTCGAATAATAATTTTACTTTCGTTTCACAAGTATTCTCGTTATTGATCGCTCCAGTAAATAAGCACTCTTCTGTCAGTTCGAACAAGCATTACAGCGACCTGCGCTAGGGCGGGCCTTCGCCGATACAACGGACCGGGTTCTCAGTGTTGTCTTGCTTTAACTTAGACTTTTCTGCCCTTCTTTTCACAATCCATCAGAGTAGAATGAGTTAACCCATATCATTCAGAATACACCAGTGTGTGTGTGTGAAATGAGTTTGACTAAAATAGTTCAAGGGTAGTGCCAGAATAGCTTGGCGCCTCTAGGCGCCAAGCTATTCTGGCACCACCCTTGAACTAAAGCCATTAGTCTATATCCTTATCATTAAGTACTATAAGGTAGCTTGCATATGGCAGTGTACAAATTTGAAGCTTTCGGCATCAGTGTGAAATGGGTTAAAAGAAAGATAATTAACTGTATACAGTTCAAAGATTCAACGATAAACCTAAGGAAGAAAAAAAAAACCGCTTAGAAAAGACAGTTACAACGACAACAACTTGATAAGATAAGTAGCGAAGTGCATTCCTATTTGTTTCTCTATTTTGAAAAAGTTTGTTAGTAAATTGTGTTGTATTCTTTTCTAAGCGTGCTTCTTTTTTCGTTGGGTTTTTCTCTGCATTTGGGTCTGTATTTTGTATACAGCTCGTATGTCCTACTAAGAACCAAAGTTGCTGCCGTGGATCACATGTAACCTTTAGTGCCGTACAAGCGGACCACGATCAAAATGCGCAGTACTTGCAGACGCAGGAATACACGTGGAAGCGCGATAATACGACAAAGCAAAACGCACGAAATGCCTGAATATACAGCCAGTTTTAAGTAGGCAAACAAAAACACCCAAATTCTGTGAAAATGGAGCATTTTCCTGTTTCCTTTGCTGCTTATATCTACAAGTTTGTTATAAGTGGACGGCAGCGCCGCGGAGAATGAAAAAAAAATTGATATATCCGAATTTTTGTTATCTCTCTCTCTCTCTCTCTCTCTCTCTCACACACACACACACACACACACACACACACACACACACACACACACACACACACACACACACACCAGGGGTGGATCAGTTACCTCGAGAGGGGGAGGGGCGTTCAACTTTCTATTTGTTGGGACCTTCAGCCTGACACAAAAGCCCCCCCCCCCCCCCCACCCCCACCCGACGCTATACCTTGCTTCCAGTGGCCGAAAAATCAAACAAAGAAGGGGAGGGGGGGCGGAGGGGGAAGTAGCGCGGTGTGCGTATGTGTCCAAAATCATTCACCCAAAATGTAAAACGGAAGAGGGGGGGGGGGGCTGTTTCCAAACTTTATTATAGCATTTTATCTCGTCCCAAGTGGGTCTCACCATTCACAAACAGAAAACAAAGACAATGAGGCTGAACGCAACCAAGGAAGAACCAGTCTTGCTTGCTGGCACCCCGTTGGAGGAGGTGGAGTCCTTCACCTATCTCGGGAGCATCATCGACAAAAAAAAAGGTGGCACGAATCGGTAAAGCCAGAGCAGCCTTTCTCCAGCTGAAAAAAGTGTGGAGTTCTAGAGAGCTGTCACAACACACCAAAGTCCGGATTTTCAACTCCAACGTAAAAGCAGTTCTCCTATATGGAGCAGAGACTTGGAGGTTGACAAAAACCACAGTCAACATAGTACAGATCTTCATAAACAGTTGCCTTAGAAGAATCTTGAAAATCCACTGGCCAGACAAGATCAGCAACTCTGGGAGAGAACAGAGCAGATAATAGCAGAGAATGAAATTGGACGAAGAAGATGGGGATGGATTGGTCACAGTCTGATAAAGCCAGTTTCCAGTATCACTAGGAAGGCGGCATTGTCATGGAACCCCCAGGGAAAGAGGAAAAGAGGCAGGCCGAGAAGCACCTGGCGTCGAGACCTCCAAGCAGACATCAAGAGACTGGGAACCACTTGGAGTAAAATCGAAGGACAGGACAGAAATCGCTGGAGGTCTCTCGTCGACGGCCTATGCCCTGGCAGGGGTGACAGGCGTAAATAAGTAAGTAAAGAATTTTCCGCGTGGGAGGGGCCGATCCGCCCCTGCATACACACACACACACACACACACACACACACACACACACACACACACACACACACACACACACACACACACCATGTATACAAGTTTACCAATACGTTTTTTGTGTATAAGAAAACACGTTTATACACAACCGCCAGTTAGAAATGGACAACACAATACACAATGTATACATTCACTTTCATCGCACGCACACACAAAAACAAAGCAAACAAAAAATCAAACAAAATCAAAAACTAAAATATGCAACACATGTTACCAATGTTTATTAACACACACAAAGTATGACTTTAACGCATTCGAGACGAACGGCATCCAGCCGCGTCAGTATCCGCCGGATGCCGTTCGTCTTGAATGAGTTCGTGTCATCAACAGCCTTAGGCCAAAGGTCCAATACTATCCTCTCTCTCTCAGAAACGGTCTACCCGGCACAAGACATTTATTCACGAGTCCCTTGCCCCTGCAGATGAGCATTTAACTGAAATCTGTATGTCTTGCACACACAAAGGGGGGGGGGGGGGGGGGGGGAACCTGTGACGACAGAAAATATCTGTAGGGTCGAATATGTCTTGAGAACATCAGTAAAACGGAAAGTGACGAGACAAGTGAAACGGTATTAAAACTTTAACAATACTAAAACACGACATGACAAAGGTAATACCGATAATATACTGACGAGCAAAAGAAATGCGATGTTTTTTTTTTTAAATCCTCGCAAACACTAACAAAGATTCCAAAAATGTCGCATTTTTTTTCCCGTCAGTATTGTGTATTATGAAAATAGTCATTAATGTGTGCAAACATAGAACAAATTTACAACATTTTTAATTCATGTTTTTGCGTATGTATGTTTTATTTTAACTGCGTAGTTCATGTGTTATTGCTGTTGTTTGTTTGTTTGTTTGTTTGTTTGTTTGTTTGTTTGTTTGTTTGTTTGTTTGTTTGTTTGTTTGCACACGCATTTCAGTTCTGACAGCATTTGAACAGTCACTATGTGCAAAGCTTATGAGGTCGAATTTATTGGCGGCCCACGTCGACCCGATGGCTTTTTGCGCATTGGAGTCTGTCCCAGTAAGCAAATTTCCTCGGGCCGACGTCGGCATGGTCAAAGCAGCGTTCGACAACTTCCTTCTCACAGAAAACAAAACATCTATTTTGTAATTTGCTTAGCTGCACGAGTAACAACAAGACCCGTGTTCAACGTGTAAAGTATTGTGTTACAAGTGTTTACAAAACTCAAAGAAAATGAGCAAAGCTTCAGATCGTTTTTTAGGTTTGCAACGATTCTTATGAATTTGCAGTTTTTATTCTTTCTAATACATTGGTCTGAAAAAAAAGTTACTTCCTTTGAAATATACTTACAAGCAAAATAAATGCGACATCATTCCTAGGAAACACCTCAGTGTTTCCGGTGACTAGAATGATGTTCGCATTTCTTTCGCTCGTAAGTATGTGTACTGTAACCCGTTTAACCACGGGACCCTACAGCAGGAGATGAATTGATCATGATAATTCAAGGGTAGTGCCAGATGAGCTTGGCGCCGGAAGGCGCCAAGCTCATCTGGCACTACCCTTGAATTATCATGACCAATCCATCTCCTACAACTGGTACATAATCGTTAGGCAACACCTCCAAAATTTGAGAAATGGGACCTAAAAGGGTTAACGCAACTAAAATATAGTCTTTCACTTTGAACATCGATGAATATTGAACATCGATGGCGTTGCCGTGCAACCTTGTAACTGACAATTCTGTGATGTGTGCGTGCGAAAAACGAAGTGTTTACATTTTGGGTAGAATATTTGATCCGAGGCTTTCTTTACAAGATTGAGTGAGCGTTTCCTATTGAGCTAGAGGTTCCAGATTTCTTCAGAAAATAGGGAAAAAATCAGAGGAGGCAAAAGCACAATTTCGCGCGCCAAATTGTCACTTTCGAGGATGAATGTGAACACTATCGACAGGAGGTGTGCTGTAATCAATAGGTCAATATTCAAGACATGGTCACGGTACGACGGTTAACAGTACTATGTATGTATCATAGGGGCCTGACGATGGTGACTAAATGTAAATCCGCTGCGCCACCGAGAGTGCGCACCACCCCATCACAGGCTCAATGACTCAGATTGAGCCTGTGACGGGGTGTTGCGCACTCGCGGTGGCGCAGCGGTTTTGCATTTAGTCACCATCGTCAGGCCTTTATGGTATGCATTAGCTCGCGGGGTCGAGTGTTATCTAACCCATTAAATCCTGAGGATGATCTTATAAAATATCGCTTATTGCACTATGAAGGCTACATTACAGATTAGGATATAGATCAACAGTGTTCAAGTTAGTTCAAGGGTGATGCCAGAATAGCTTGGCGCCGCAGGCGCCAAGCTATTCTGGCACCACCCTTGAACTGTCAAAGTCAAATTTATTTCGGTGTGTCAGGAAGAAAAAGGGTTAATTATTAACGGAAAACGGAGGCATTGTACATTGCAGTTCTTGAACTGTGCTTGCAGTTCTTGTCAACGAATGTCTCTTTCTTTTACCAGCTCGCGAGAATCATGGCGCACTTCACAGCATCACTTTCTTTATAATGACAATTTAATAAATTACACATGCTTGTAAGGGGTATATGAGCGTAAGGGAAAAATCAAGGGCAATAATACATAATATTCTCAAAGTTCTTTGAGTCACAATATAAGCCTAGCTTGAATGTACACAATGAAGAAGGGAGTATTCTATTCAGTTTTAAAGAAAACAAAATTGACTGAAACGTGTTCTACTTCCGACATGAAATCAGGCTATAGTCGTGCGCACGTCCGATCGTTATCTCCCTTGCTCCGCCGCGTACAAAATCGATTGAAGAAATGTGAGCAATCTAAGTGAAACCACAGTGCGTCCTACTTAATGTAAACTTAATTCGAAACGTGTCCTGCAGGATGTGTTCGTATTCAGATATGCGGCTTTAAGCCGCGTATCCCGGCGAATACCACACGTCTTGCAAGATGGATTATTGCAACAAAAACCGGCGCTACCCGACAGCCAAAGTGTTAATGATTAGTAACCACTCAGTGGAACAGCATATGAAGGATGCAGGCCAAATTTGCACAAATTTTGGTGAATATGACAAATTAGATGAAATAAAATTAAATGGCAAGACTGCGTTTAGCTTCCGCCGTCCCCCCTTTCAAGAGAGTGACCCGGATGTTGTAGAAGCAGAAACCCATGGCCTCGTAGCAAGGTCGGTAGAAGGTCATGACGACAATGGTGAAGAAGTCCTTGACGCAGGCCAAGTATATTTCGTAGTGCCGGATGCAAGGGCGACAACACCAGATGGTGCAGCAGGAGAGGCAGGCGAAGTTAATGCCCCAAATGAAGCCCGCAGGGACCGCACACAGCAGGGTCAGGATGCGGTAGCACCACAGCTTTGTATTCCGGAATACCTGTTAAAAAAAAAAAATATATATATATATATATATATATATATATATATATATATATATATATATATATATATATATATATATATATATATATATATATATATATATATATATATATATATATATATATAATAAATAATAATTAATAATTACGGTATTTATAATGCGCATGTCTTATAATAATTATAACTCTAAGCGCGCACTCACAACTCACGCACGCATGCGCACGCTTAGACAACGGCTCGCGTACCACAAAAAGTGAAATACATTACGACAGTCGACTTGGTGTGAGTGTGGTGATATTGTTTGGCATCCTGTCTCGGAAGACAATGGAGTATATATATGCGCTTGCTGGGTCAGTCACTGGAGTGACCTCTCCAGGGCGCAAGCCTGGGCGAAGTGTATGGAGATCCTGGGGTGCCCAGTCGTCAAGATCCCCCTCTCGGCCTCGCTGATGTATCCAAAGGAATGCAAAGCAGTACGTTTGGCACCAGTTTGGCTGCAGGAGCTGCCAGAACAGTGCGTGAATACAGGCAGCTGTCTGCCTTCGGGGCTCCACTCCTGATTTGAAGGGTTTACTCCCCCACATTTGGCCGTTGGATCCAACCTGATCTCCTCCGTCCTCTAGCCGTTGGCTGTCAGAAACAGCTCATCCGCCTAGTGGTGCAATGTGAACACCACCCCCTCACGTGGTTTAGCCCACCAGCTGAGGTGGTTTACCAGGGTGTGGCGCTTGGAGCCAGCACGTGAGAGATTAAGGAGATGGATGAGGACCAGTGATGCCCGTCCTTCCTATGTAGGACGCAGCTGCCGAACAACAAAGGTGCTACCTCTATCCAGAGCCCCCTACACCCCATATAGTGCTATATATAGTGCTATATATAGTGGTGATATAGTGCTAGAACTGTTGAAAGAGGTGAGTTTTGAGGGCGGACTGGAAGGAGGAGAGAGAGTGTTCTGACGGAGAGAGAGTGGGAGAGTGTTCCAGGCGGATGGACCGTATACAGAGAAGGTGCGGGGGCCGAAAGTGCTGTGTTTGGTGCGGGGGATGTGGAGGCGGAGAGGGTCGGAGGCGGAGCGGAGGGAGCGGGGAGGAGTGTAGGGGTGAAGTAAGTTGGAGAGATAGGCAGGAGCGCAGTTGTTCAGGGATTTGTAGCAGAGAGACAGAATCTTGTGTTGGATGAGTTGGGAGATGGGAAGCCAGTGAAGGAGTTTGAGCAGGGGAATGATGTGGTCGGATTTTTTTCTTTCCGAGGACGAGGCGGGCAGCATTGTTTTGGACACGCTGGAGGGTGAAAGTGGTGGAGTGAGGGAGGCCTGAAACTGGAGAGAGTTGCAATAGTCGATGCGAGATAGGATGAGAGAGACAGCAAGTTTGGTGGCAGCTTCGGTAGTGAGGTATTTTCTGATCTGACTGATGCCGCGGAGGTGGAAATAGCATGCCTGTATATATCTTGACACCTGGGAGTCATGAACAGAGATCGTGTTTTCTCGCTTTCATTGACCCTTTGGCTGTCGGTGGTGCTTGTTCGAAACAGTAGGGGTGTCACCAGTAAAATCTGGAGGAGCCTGGTGATGTGTTCTGCACTTTAAATGTGCATCTGCTGACAGTCCTTAATCACTAATGTGCGGTGGGACTATAAACTGAATTTAATTTGCCTGTTTTCCTCCTAGTAAAAATGTTTTCAGTAAAAATACATCAGTCATGGTTTTGACCCCTGCAGTGCCAGTGAAAGCATGCTGTGTTTCTGCGATCTTCGTTTTCGTTCACTACAACAACAACAAAAAAAAAACCTAATTCTCCAAGGAACATGGATGTAAGTAAGAGGCATAGATCCTCATGAGCCCCCCGCAACTGCAGGGGTTCATGAGAATCTATACTTCTTGCAGTTCGGCGGTGTTCAAATTTCCTCAGCACTGAACGAGTTAGCCTAACCTTGGCATGAGACTGCCTTTTTATTGTCATTGCATGGATATTGCACGATTTTACTTAACCCATATCATACTGAGGCTAAAAGCTTCAAATGTGTACACTGCCATATGCAAGCTACATTATAGTTCATACAGCTAACGATATAGACCAATGGCTTTAGTTCAAGGGTGGTGCCAGAATAGCTGGGCGCCTCAGTAGCGGCGCCAAGCTACTCTGGCACTACCCTTGAGCTATTTAAATAATAATAATAATAATAATAATAATGTATATTTTTAAGGCGCCTATACTTTCGATAGAAAAGCTCTGGGCGCCGTCCAAATGACATGCTAACATACCTTTAATCCTACAACACATATATATAGTCCCTAACATACACACTCACGCAACAAGATATACAAGAAAAATAAGAATAACAAAAAGAACACGCCAACCAAAAATGCTCAACTCACAAAAAGACACACTTGTACCATAAAACCAACAACGGACACACCAGACAGCCCTCACCGACAACTAAATGTTGACAACAAAAAAAGAATTATAACGGTGATTGCACTTTTAAGGAATAAATGCGCCTTTAAGGACTGTCGGAAACTATTGGCTGATTGAACATATCTGAGGGACTGTGAGAGTTTATTCCAAAGAAATGGTCCGTGATATGAAAAAGACCTCTCGCCAAAAGACTTAGTTCTCACAGTCGGAAAGCGTAATAGTTTAATGTCTGCTGAGGAACGGAGCTGTCTTGAAGGTGTGTACAAATAAAGAAGCTCAGAAAGATAGACAGGGCCAGAAGAAGGAGACAGACAGGTATGACAGATAGACAGAACTTTGTATTGTACTCTAGGTGTGATAGGTAACCAATGGAGTGAACGCAGGATCGGTGTGATGTGGTCTGACTTCTTTGCCTTGACAACAAGCCGTGCTGCTGAGTTCTGCACCATCTGGAGCCGATCCAGAAGGTGCTGAGGACAACCACACGGAAGTGCATTGCTGTAATCGAGTCGGGACAAGACAAAGGAGCAGACCAGTGTTTTACTTCTGATCACGGTGAGAAGATGTCTGATGGAGCTAATGCGACGCAGTTCAATAAATGCAGATCTACAGCCGTATTCAAAACGTTTCGTTTTAGTGAGAGACTGCAATCAATGGTGACGCCAAGATTTATCAACTGGGCAGTTAGTTAAACTTATTTCACACACTGGTGTATTCCAAGCGATAAGGGTTAAAATGTAGGCCTACAACTATGCTTATTTCTCATCGAAACCACACAGGTTTGCCACAGTTCATGGAGTCTGTGCATGGAAACCCTGTGTGAATCTGACCTGAAAACGGTGTAACCTACGAAAAGGTACGTCATGAAGAATAGTCCATGTTTCCTGATTATATCAGTAACATGCAGGGGTGGATCAGTTACCTCGAGGGGGGTTTGGGTCCACTGAAGTTTTTGTTTTGTTTGGGACCTTCAACCTATGGGTAGTGTAGGGGAGGGGGGTTGGGAGAATGTGCGTGTGTGTCAAGACTCGCACCACTCGGCAACATATCAAACGGGAAGGAGGTGGGGTGGGGGGGGGGGGGTCCAAACTAACACCCTAAAAGGGACTTTCTTATAGCATTTCATAGAATTTTGGGTGTGTGTGGGGGGGGGGGGCGGTGGTGGTGTCTGGACCCCCCACCACCACCCACCACCACCACCCACCACCACCCCGCACCCCCCCCCCACACACACACACACACACACACACACCCCACCCCCACCTGAGTGAATTACCATGAAGCTGGTTGTCCAGACTTTGTCGAAAGAGTACACGGTGTTGTGCGGCTCCGCAAAGATCTCATCGAATGCCACCTGAAAACAGAAACAAAGACGTCACGTTTTAAGAACAACAACAAGGATCACTTTGGCTTAACCCCTTCGCTGATACTGACGATACCGTTCGGCGAAAATTACACGTAACTACTCATCTTTTCCGCCGCCGAGATCACATGGGGAGAAAACCGAAGTTACGGCAGTCAATGTGAAGAGTTGTGCCCCTGACTCACAGGAGTAGAATTCTATACATGTGACGCTTCGAGTCAGGGGCACAACTCTTCACATGACTGCCATAACTTCGGTTTTCTCCCCCTGTGCCGAGAGGTCTCGTCAGTAGCAGTCGAGGGGTTAAAGTTATAGCGCTATTTCCGCCGAACGATATCGTCCACATCACTGAACCGGTTAATTTGTGTTAACCCATCAAGTCCTTACATGCTACGACAGGACCATGATAGTTCAAGGGTGGTGTCAGAATAGCTTGGCGCCTGTAGGCGCCAAGCTATTTCCCGACACCACCCTTGAACTATCATGGTCAGTCTGCCTCTAGAACTGTACAGTAGACCACAAAGGATATCTTTTATTTAAAAAAATATTTTTAAAATGATAATTTTATCCTCAGGGTGTAATGAATTAACACTCTGGAACCCAAGATCAAACTTCCCACTTCTAGTGATAGAGTTGTTTTCTGAAGTCTGCATTATAGTTTGGGATGGAGAAGTTTGAGGGAGATAATCAGTGTGGGACAGTCTAAAGCATCTGTCACGCCGGCAGACAATGGACACCATACCTAGCACAAGTGTCACCCCTCCATGAACTTTGAACTGGCATAGTTCAGACTAAGCCTATGAAAGTTGCCCGCCGCGTGTGAGTTGATGGACTTCACTACATGATGATATTTCGGGTGTGCGAACTAATGTTCACTCGAAGAAACCGTACGATTTAACACACCGACGGGCGCCTTTGTAAGCTGCAAATCAAATAGGGTGTTGACTCGGCAATACTACACCTCTGTCCAAATCTACGGGTACGTGCTGGAATGAAAAAGCGAAAGATACTTTGAGCTAACATTTCTCGTGTATACTAACTTCGAAAGCAGAGGCACTAAGGGAACCAACGTTTCTTTTTCTGCCAAGAGCTCCGTGCTCGTGACAGGTTTCAAGCGGAAAGGGGGTTGGGGGTGGGGGGGGGGGGCGTCACTGACTAGAAGACTTTTTCGCCTGTATTTGAAGCAAGATAGCGTGTGACTTTATCTGTCAAAAACGTGACAGTTGTTTTACGCAGCTGATATGCCTGATAAGACTCCGTACCATACTGTGCGTGGATGTCAAGTGAAATGGATCGGACATGATTATTCTGAGATAGTGTCTGATAACCTTGTCTGTTCCAGATGCGCCGAATGTGTTTATCACGTGTTCCTCTTTAGCTGCTAACCCCTGGCTGGCACCTACCTGGCAATCGATGAAAACTTACATTTTGCAGAGAATAAACCACCGAAGAAAGAAACACGCTTCTAAGCGTGTTTCTTTCTTCGTTGGGTTATTATCTGCATCACCGTGGCGCTCGGTGTGGATTCCATTTCGCCTTGACCGTGGTGTTAACAAAAAACAACGGGGGACAGTCATGCCCTGACACGCCGGTACAGGTCTATCGTCCGCCTCTTACTGCATCTGTATCGTGAGAATTGCACGTGTTTCAGTGTCTCAACTAGAGATATCGGCAATAAGGAAAACGGAAAACTGGATTCGAGTACGTAAGATATTGGCGATATGCGACTGACAAGTGCATGTTGATGTGTACGGAACTATTAGTCAGCAAAACCTCACACCCCCACCCCGTCCACCACCACCACCACCACCCCACCCCCGCACACACACACTTCTCCCACCACCCCCACCCCTAACCCCCCCCCCACCCCACCCCACCTGCATCCATCCCCGTGCCGCATACGGCACAGACACTCAATAGAACAATCGACTGTATTATTGAGTATGTGCGCCTCCGCACGCATAAGCATCTGCAATAACTCATTACTCGCATCCTGAGGATAAAATCATCGCTAGATATCCTTTGAGGTCTAAGTCACAGTTTTGGAGACAGATCTATAATATAGTTCAAGAGTGGTGTCGGAATAGCTTGGCGCCTGCAGGCGCCAAGCTATTCTGACACCACTCTTGAACTATCATGGTCGACCCACATCCTGTTGCAGCATGATTGTTAGGGCTTTATGTGATAAGCTTTGGATACTTCACAGTCCACTAGTGGAGGCCATTTTATCTTTTTGGTCTGTGAATAACTCTTTTAGGCTTGAACGTTGAGCAGCTATACTTTTCATCCGGATACACTACTGTTTATTAATTTGACTACGATAGTTCAAGGGGGGTGCCAGAATAGCTGGGTGCCTCAGGCGCCAAGCTATTCTGGCACTGTCCTTAAAGTAACATGGTCGATCTTTCTCCTAATCGGTAGTGTAGCCGTCATGATACAATAATCTCAGTTTCTTCATTTTTAATCAGCTTCAGGCTGTAATGGGTTATGGTGAGACAAGGACGTTTCCGCATCACATGATTCTCACAAGTCCCAGTAAGAAAACGTCATAGGGCCCAAGACGGCCGCATTGGGCCCGCGCACGGCTGTGCGCGGGCCCACTGCGGCCGTCGTGGGCCCGAAGCCATTTTGTTACTGGGGAAGTCTGATAACAGACGGACGATCGACGATCGTGATAGTACAGTACCGGCGTGTTGAGGCAAACAAATCACTCGACTGTTCTGACCGCTGTTTTGTATACTATGACGATAAACACTTTGATATGTTAACCCATTTAGCCCCAAACGCCCGGCAGCAGGAGATGGATCGACCGTGATTATTCAAGGCTAGAGCCAGATGAGCTTGGCGCGTAAAGGCGCCAAGCTCATCTAACACTACCCTTGAATTATCATGGTCCAACGATCTCCTGCAACTGGTACATAGTCGTTAGGGAACACCTCCAAAATTTGGGAAATGCGGCCGTGGGGTTAAATGGGTCAACATCACCAACTCAGTTCAGCTCAAGCTAAGGAAGATGAACTGGGTTCTCACTACCCGTGAGCTGTCGCGCTCGTGGATCCGTTTCGTCAGTTTGACATGACAGTCATACCTATCATATGTTTGTAGACTATAACTGTTTATTTATTTATTTATTTATTTATGTTATTTATTTATTTTATTTTATTTATTATTTATTATTTAATTTTATATTATATATATAATAATATATAATATTATATATATATATGTATTATTTATTATTTATATTATTTTATTTATTTATTTATTTATTTATTTAAGGGGGGAGGACTGGGGGACGTGCCAGTCACAAGCTATTAACCCCCCCCCCCCTTTATTAACATTTATCATGAACCCGTTCAGTGCCGAGAAAATTCGAACACCACCCAGCTGCAAGAGATATAGATCTTCATGAGCCCCCGCAGTTGCGGGGGCTCATGAGGATCTATTCCTCTTGCTGACACCACTTTGCCTGCATGTTCCTGGGACTTAAGGTTTTTGGGTGATGAATAAACGAAGATTGCAGAAACACAGTCTGCGTTAGCTGGCGCTGTACGGATTAACCCATTCAGCCCTGACGCACTACAGCAAGATGGATCGACCAAGCTAATCTGACACTATCATGGTCGATCCATCCAAGCTAATCTGACACTACCCTTCAATTATCATGGTCGATCCATCTCCTGCAACAGGTGCATAGTCGTTAGATGAAGCCTCCAACATTTGGAAAATACGTGCGTGGGGCTGAATGAGTTAAGCCATTACTGCCCGGTGCAGATCAGCTTCAGGCTGCAACGTATCATGTAGAATAATGGGGACGATTAGTTTACGGCGAACCGATCATGTACAGACCAGATCGCCACTCTCCGCATCATCGTGGAACAGTCTCTGGAGTGGAGCTCCCCGCTGTACGTCAACTTTGTGGATTATGAGAAAGCATTTGACAGCGTGGACCGAGAGACTCTGTGGAAACTCCTACGACACTACGGTGTACCCGCAAAGCTCGTCCGCCTGATCAAGAGCAGCTATGATGGCATGACATGTCGCGTGATCCACGAAGGGCAGTTCACCAGAGAGCTCCAGGTCAGAACTGGTGTCAGGCAGGGGTGTCTGCTGTCTCCGTTCCTCTTCCTACTGGCCATAGACTGGGTCATGAAGATGACCACAGAGCACAGACGAAGTGGAATACAGTGGACACTGTGGACACAGCTTGACGACCTCGATTTTGCAGACGACTTGGCATTACTGTCCCACACTCATCAACAAATGCAGGACAAGACCACGAGGCTTGCTGACATCTCGTCCCAAGTGGGCCTCAACATTCACAAACAGAAAACAAAGACAATGAGGCTGAACGCAACCAGGGAAGAACCAGTCTTGCTTGCTGGCACCCCGTTGGAGGAGGTGGAGTCCTTCACCTATCTCGGGAGCATCATAGACAAAAAAGGCGGCACTGATGCAGATGTCAGAGCACGAATCGGTAAAGCCAGAGCAGCCTTTCTCCAGTTGAAAAAAGTGTGGAGTTCCAGAGAGCTGTCACAACACACCAAAGTCCGGATTTTCAACTCCAATGTAAAAGCAGTTCTCCTATATGGAGCAGAGACATGGAGATTGACAAAAACCACAGTCAACAGAGTACAGACCTTCATGAACAGTTGCCTTAGAAGAATTTTGAAAATCCACTGGCCAGAGAAGATCAGCAACGTCAGACTCTGGGAGAGAACAGAGCAGATAACAGCAGAGAATGAAATTGGGCGAAGAAGATGGGGATGGATTGGTCACAGTCTGAGAAAGCCAGCTTCCAGTATCACTAGGCAGGCATTGTCATGGAACCCCCAGGGAAAGAGGAAAAGAGGTAGGCCGAGAAACTCCTGGCGTCGAGACCTCCAAGCAGACATCAAGAGACTGGGAACCACCTGGAGTAGAATCGAAGGAGAAGCACAGGACAGGAGTTGCTGGAGGTCTCTCGTCGACGGCCTATACCCGGGTAGGGGTGACAGGCGTAAGTAAGTAAGTAAGTAGTTTACGGCATACATGTACCTCTGATTGTATGCCGACGGTGCGTCCCTAGACTGACATGTGGACACCACTTGTGTGCGGTTCACTATACAAATGCGTAGGCACACACTATACACACACACACACACACACACATTCGCACGCACGCACACACCCACACACACATTCGCAAACACACACACACACACCTCACTGATGCTGATGTATACATAGCGGCAGAGCGGGGGATTGGGGTGGGTGTTCGTTGTTCCAGGGTTCCGCCTCCCCCCCCACCCCCACACACACACACCCTCCTCCACCCCCCACCCCCACCCCCACCCCCCACCCACCCCCACACCCCCCCCCCCGCCCTCTACCCCCACAACCCCCCCCCCCCCCAACCTCCCGACTAAAAATGCTATACTAAAGTTCGGACCAAGTATTCTTTAAAATGCTATACCAAAGTTGAATACTTGGACGGGTGGTCAGAAGCCGGAAGAGGTCCACACACACGTTCGGCTTGCTACCCCTCCCCCCTCCCCCGTCCCCCCCACCCCACCCCACCACACCACCCCCACACCCTCCTCCTCCTCCCGCATTTTGATTATTTGTGCGCGCCCCAGAAACCCGTCTGTCATCACACTGTTACAACACACTAATGTATAAGTGCACGGCATGTTTGTGTATTGGTCTGTGATTTTGAACCTTACAGTTTCTAGTCGTACAGACCAACACGCATTTGGTCGAACTTATGACAGACATGTCTCTACTGTGGAGTATACTGACGAGCAAAAGAAATGCGACATTTTGGGAATCATAGTGTTTCCGATGATTCCAAAAATGACGCATTTCTTTTGCTCGTCAGCCTGGCAGTCTGCTCTCAGACGACCCACTGTCAAATGCCTGTGCCTATGCATGTACCTCAACATGATCGTCCAGCTCCACGAGGACCAGCAAGGCCAGGTCAGACTAAACAGTGACCTCTCAGAACCATTCCCCATTCGCAACGGCGTGAAGCAAGGCTGCGTGCTGGCACCGACCCTCTTCACCATCTTCTTCAGCATGATGTTGAAGCAGGCCACAGTGGACCTCGACGATGACGACGCAGTGTACATCAGGTATCGTCTCGATGGCAGCCTGTTCAACCTCAGACGACTGCAGGCCCACACGAAAACCCTAGACCAACTGATTCGTGAGCTGCTCTTTGCTGATGACGCTGCCCTCGTTGCACACACAGAGAGAGCCTTGCAGCGCATTACGTCCTGCTTCGCAGATGCCGCCCAGCTCTTTGGACTTGAGGTCAGTCTGAAAAAGACAGAGGTCCTTCATCAGCCAGCACCCAAGGAAGAGCATCGCCCTCCCCACATCACCATCGGCGAGTCTGAACTGGTCTGTACACCAGTTTACCTACCTCGGCTGCATCATCACGTCAGACGCCAAGCTGGACAAGGAGCTGGACAACAGGCTGGCAAAAGCGAACAGTGCTTTCGGGCGACTATTCAAGCGGGTGTGGCACAATCAACAGCTGAAAAAAGGCACCAAGATCAGCGTGTACAGAGCTGTCGTCCTCACCACCCTGCTGTACGGTTCCGAGTCCTGGGCCCTCTACCGCAGCCAACTACGACTCCTCGAACGCTTTCACCAGCGCTGCCTGCGTACCATCCTCAGCATTCACTGGAGTGACTATGTCACCAACGTCGAGGTCCTTGAACAGGCGGAAACTCTGAGCATCGAGGCTTTGCTGCTGCGGACACAGCTTCGCTGGGCGGGGCACGTCAGTCTCCAGGATGGAGGATCATCGCCTACCCAAGATCACTCTGTTCGGCGAGCTCGCCGCTGGACACCGAGACAGAGGGGCACCAAAGAAGAGATACAAAGACGGTCTCAAGAAGTCACTTAGTGCCTGCCAAATCGACCACCGCCAGTGGTCTTCGCTTGCTGCGGACCGTGACACCTGGCGCTCCACCATTCACAAGGCAGCCGTTTCCTTTCAGTGAGGACTCTCGCAGAGCTAACCTCAAGGACAAGCGGCTCAGGAGAAAAAAACAGAGTTGTCGTAACTCAGAACCCTGACCAGACCTTCCCCTGCAGCCACTGCGGTCGAACCTGCCTGTCCCGGATTGGCCTCCGCAGTCACGAAAATGCCTGCAGACGACGTGGGCAACCCCTATAGAATCTTCGTTCGCGAAGTCAAGCCAAGAGAGATGCATGTACCAAGCTGCCAAATGTGATACGGCTGCGGCCGTGACAAATATCGGTCATCATATATTGTATTAGGATGGTGAGGTTACTGTGATAAGGCCTTTAACCGTTATCATTCGGAATATACCAGTGTGTGAAATAAGTTTGACTAAAATAGTTCAAGGGTAGTGCAAGAATAGCTTGGCGCCTCTAAAGCACCAAGCTATTCTGGCACCACCCTTGAACTAAAGCCATTGGTCTATATCTTTATCTGTAAGTACTATCCTTGCATGTAGCAGTGTACAAATTTGAAACTTTTAGCCTCAGTATGATATGGGTTACAAATACTGATAAATTATATGCTTTGATATCGTAAGTTCCGAGGCGTATATAGTTTCTGGTCGAGACCCTCTAAGTTATCAGTGTAACTTCCAGACGTATTGTGTCCACGTTAATTGAGACTAATTTGCCTTTGTTGTGTTGGGATATGATCATGTTCTATTGGAGAACAATAGGATCTAATTACGTTTTATCAACTGGAGTATGATGCGGCACCGACACATGTGTGACCTCAGTCGAAGACTTTGATGCGAGCACTGAGGTCAGGCTACTCTGCCCCTTTAACATTCACAGCCAGCTGCGGGAGATACGGCATCGACCATGAGAGCTCAAGGATAGTGCTTTATTCGTTTGGCGCCTGCCAAGGCGCCAAACGAATAAAGCACTATCCTTGAGGCATATTGTGGCCACCATTCGCGTTGGCACCAGTGTAACATGACGCTACATTTCCGTCACATCATGTCATTGGCGGTGCCACTCCAAAACTGACGTACCTGGTTCTGTCCAGACAAACGAACAAAGCACTACCCTCAACTTAAGACTGATGTGTAAGCAACCATTCGCTTTGGCCGCACCAATGCAACATGACACTACATTTCACGGTGTTATGAGGGGTTCAAAACTGACTGACGTGTATCGGCAAAAAGTGGTGCTCTCAGTTCAACCAGTTGACTCTATGACTGACTACCAAATTGAAACGGCCGGTTAAGGTCACTACAGGGAGGGTGCTGGACGCGGAATTGATTGAGTTGCAGGTGGGATTTCGTTTGTAGTCTACATGTGAGTCACCCGCTTGAATAGTCAAAAGCTGCATCGCTAATGAACTGCCGGACGTAAGGCCGCGGGGGCAAAGGGCTCGTTAACGTGAGTCTCTCTCTCTCTCTCTCTCTCTCTCTCTCTCTCTCTCTCTCTCTCTCTCTCTCTCTCTCTCTCTCTCTCTCTCTCTCTCTCGCTCTATAAACCATGAGGCAATACAAACGCGAATTTTTCACCGTGGGCGTGTTTATTCGTAAATATGTATTGTTCCGGGTAGTGACGATTTTGGTATCATTTGTAGAGTGTTTTGGAGAGTGTTATGTCTCGTGTGAAGATAATGTTTAGTCTTTAAAATCTCACATCCCGCGATGACTTATGACGCCACCAATCACCCCGCCATCACGGAATTTTGAAAGTGAAATGGGGAGAAGTTGCAGAGGACATAGGTTGAAAACCCAACCAGCGTGCAGGTAAAAGCACACAGTGGCCTCCCCTGCAGTCCCATCCGTTAAAATGCCATAGCCTTAGTCTGCCCCAGTCATCCCCTATTTTTTCAATCCCCTAAACAACACTACCGCCCACTTGCTGCACATTTGCCATGCACAAAATCCCCCGAAAATAGGGACATCACCAGTCTCATTTCCTGGCTATCAACATGATTCTTACCAACCCTACATCCAAGCGCAGGCAAAACTGGTACACACCTCAAATCACCACCCGCTTGGCAACTCAATGAACTAGGCCGAAAAGAGTCCATTGGTTAAGCCAAGGCTGGTATGAATCAAAGCACCAAACATGTCTCTTCTCGTCTATCAAGAGATTTTAAGCAAATTCCAGCATACTGCCTCTGTACGAAATGCCAAAGAAGGCAGAAGATTCCTCTTACTGCCTCACCTACCTCACTTGAATATGTAACATGACCTGCAGTGTCACTAGGGCCACTAAGAATGAAGTGGCCCTGTTTGGTTCTTGACCTACATTTCGTTTGTCAAAGGCACCTACAAAATCAATATGACCTACAAACATGAAAAGCAAACATTTGTTTATTTTTTGGGTAGCGGCCATGTTTACTTGATCAAATGGATATGGGGTGTGTTCTTCGTCTCTGTTTCAATCAATGGCCGGAGCATCAAAAATGGCTGGAAAGTAATTCACATTGCAGAAAATCTGATTTATTTAGAAAATGACGTGCACTGCCGCAGGAAGTACTGGTTCTCTACTGAATTGCATGAATCAGAATGCCTTTGATCGAGGCAGCTTAGAACATTATAAGCAGTCCGCACAACATGCGTGTTAACGCATTTCACAGGAGACTTGCTTGTCACAGTGTGTATAGTTTTGCTTATCAACTTTTCACTGCTAATAAAACCCTTTGTTTTCATCCCTACGTCACACGACCAATCCCTTTAGTGCAAACTGTACCACATGACCGAGCTACAAAAACCCCTGTAGCGACAAATGGCAGACTTCTTGTAGCTCTCTTTGTGACGCATCTTGGATGCGTGTCTTGTTCCATAAAAGATCACCAAAACGTTCAAAAGTTAAAAGTTACTTAATGTTGTTCGAAACAACAAGCACACTCAGTACTGAAGACGGCAACGTCAAGAAATATTTTAAATTACGTCATAAGTCTATTATGTATAAATGCATATTCCTTTGACGTCAGTCAGGTCTGGCGTGATCCAGGTTGGAAGATGTCTTCTTGATTTCTTTTAAGAAAATAGTGGAGGAAGGAAAACAAATACGTTATTGGTAGCAGGGGCTTGCTGCCCAGACCCTTGTGGGCCTTCGGGAGGTCAAAGGAACCATTGTACCCCTCAGGCCTTTGGGGTACAATGGTTCCTTTGACCTCCCTCAGGCCAACAAGGGTTCGTTAACTTATAGTGTACTTCAAGGCAGCCAAGGGTGATAACTCTTACAAATTTGTTTGTGAAGATAGCTCAGACAGTAAGCTCATGATATGAAGTAAACAACAAGGAAATTTTTCTTGCGGCTTTGTTGTGAGAATGGCTTTTTGTTTGCGGGTACATTTACCGACACTTTTCGCGTTCTTATTCTCTCTGGGTATATATAAGCTTTGTATTTTTGGGTAGCAACAGAACGGGAAACATGAACATGACACGAGCTAACTGCTTCTTCCGTTGAGAAATAAAGTATCACTGATTTCATTTCATTTCTGTCTCTCTAGTTTTGTCCCACTAAAAATACCCAAACCTCCGCTGCACGAGGGCTCTTGAGAATACAGGCCTACTTCGACCGGCCTCGGCAGATCCTGTATATAATACTGACGAACAAAAGAAATGCGATGAATGACTGTTTCCTGTTAGTGCAGTAAGGTCGGGTTTTTTCTGTAATTTTGGACCGCACGTGACGGTCTGACCTGTGCGCTAGTATCAGCTTGAAGTTTGAAGTTGGACCACGCCGTAACGTCCAAATAACAGGCCAGCGCAAAGGTTATAGCACGTCATCCTGGCCGGACTGCAAAGACAGTCAATATCGAACACGGAGTCCGGGGGGGGGGGGGGGGGGGGGTTAGGGGAGAGAGGGGCGTTGGAGTCGCATGCACTGCGTTGTTGCGTAGATACCAAACTGAGGTCCGTTGCATGAGTTAGCTTAAACCTGCTCTAGCCACTACTTAAGCAGGGTGTACTGCTACAGGTACCTGAGGGGTGAGCATAGTCCTGCGTCAGCAACTAATCAAAGTGCTCCGCGATACGGCCTCCTATCGCGGAACACCTTGCTTAGTTGCTGACGCAGGACTATGCTCACTTATGCAACTGGCCCTTGGTCAGGAGCACCTTGCTGTGGCTAGCGCAGGCTTTAAGCTCACTCATGCAACTGAGGTCAGTGGCTGAGGTAAAAACGCGAAGCCAAGGGAGGTATGGTCCAGACCGTGCTGCCAGGGATTCAAACAACATCAGTCGATAGTGGAGGCCGGAAAGGGTGGGGGGGTGGGTGTATGGACGAATTACGCAAGGCCGGCCCTGAACAAACTAGTTTGGTTGACCTTGTGCGCATCGGGCACACGCTGTAACCATGTACATCCACTACACCGCACGCCGCAGTGCAGTCGTGGGGACAGTAGTAAATGGGACTACAGCACACTAGTCCATAAGCTAGCCCGGTCTACCGAGTACCCCCCCCCCCCCCACCACCACCCAGTACTCAATAAGATGGATTGTAAAGTGCACCGTAGTATTTCCTGAGATGTTTAAGCCATGTTCCCCGAAAATCCTTAGGAACACACCAGAGATATAGCCGATGGCGCAAGGGTACCCCCATTCACGCTCTTCGAGGCAGATGCTAAAATGAGTTTGAGAAACATTTTCCTCTACATAAATAAGAATTCATTCCAGAAGCCCAAATCAGGTAATATTATATTAAGGCACACCTTCTACATCCTCTCCAACAAAAAAAAAAAACAGTTTGAAAAAAAAATTAAATCTCTGGCTCACAGTGAAGGTATTTAGTGTGCACCCAGTAAACGGCCATTTCCGTCAAATCGAAAAGAAAAAGACAAAAATAATGTGTCAGATGCCTTCAGACATTCTCTATAGCACTTTCAGTCCATTTTCAGGCTTACATCATTAAAATAAGATGTGACAATTTTTATAAACTTGACTAGGTGATGCTGTGATCACTCTGAGTGCCACAGTGGTTGATTTTGCTGTTGCCAATCACTTTATAATAATAATAATAATAATAATAATAATAATAATAATAATAATAATAATAATAATAATAATATAATTACGGTATTTATAATGCGCTTATCTTATAATAATTATAACTGTAAGCGTGCACTCACAACTCGCGAACGCATGCGCACGCTTTTGACAATGAATCACGTACCACAAATACATTAAAACAGTTGGCTTAGGGTGGGGAGTGTGGTGCCGTTATAGTGTTGAAAGAGGTGAGTTTTGAGGGCGGACTGGAAGGAGGAGAGAGAGTGTTTCTGACGGAGAGGGAGTGGGAGAGTGTTCAAGGTAGATGGGCCGTAGACGGAAAAGGATCGGGGTCCGAAAGTGCTGAGTTTGGTGCGGGGGATGTGGAGGCTGAGAGGGTCGGAGGCAGAGTGGAGGGAGCGGAAAGGAGTGTAGGGGTGAAGTAATTTGGAGAGATAGGCAGGAGCGTAGTTGTTAAGGGATTTGTAGCAGAGAGACAGAATCTTGTATTGGATGCGTTGGGGGATGGGAAGCCAGTGAAGGAGTTTTAGCAGGGGAGTGATGTGGTCGGATTTCTTCTTTCTGATGACGAGGCGGGCAGCATTGTCCTAGACACGCTGGAGAGTGAAAGTGGTGGAGTGAAGAAGGCCGGAAAGGAGAGAGTTGCAATAGTCGATGCGAGATAGGATGAGAGAGACAGCAAGTTTGGTGGCAGCTTCGGTGGTGAGGTATTTCTAATCTGACTGATGCGACGGAGGTGGAAATAGGATGCCCGGGCCGTGGCAGAGACAAAGCTGGTCATGGAAAGAGAGGAATCGAGGATAACGCCGAGGTTCTTGGCCGAGTCAGAGAGGGGGATGGGGGTGCTGTTGAGTTGAAGATGGAGAGAGGGTGGGAGCTGGGAGAGTTTCTTGCGAGTGCCTACCAGCATGGCTTCCGTTTTGTCGTCATTCAGTTTAGTTGCTGTAGTGTCTTGGTTTCTTTACAGGAGGTTGTGATCTTGAGGTAGTCTGGCTTCCTGCTTTGGCCTCTCCATTCTCAACTACTCCAGAATGCACTGGAATCCACTGCATCACTATTTTGTGGACAGGGCATCCAGTCTATCTTGAAGCTTCCTGGTGAGATCAATGGATCAAGCTGCTACCTTTCCCTAGCTAGTGCTCTGCTGCTGTGTTGAGCACCTGCAGATTTGTACGATAGTTGGAGCTGCCGCCAGCTGGTAAGGAGAGGGAGGTAGTAGCCGGTGCGGTCTGCACAACAGATGTACACGCAACTTCCTTCATTCCGCACGGCGTCTTGTGCGGTACCACAGCTGCTGTGAGGGTAGTGCTTGTGCATAATCTCCAGCGAGATGTCTTTCTGCAGTGCCGCGATCTTAGGCAAAGAGTCCTGGAACATTGTTTATGTTGTCTAGAAGGCTTTTTCGAGATTTCCAGGTATCTGAAGGGAGCTCTTCAGACATCTTTGGGCTTGGTTCCAGGACGTCAGTTTTAGCCCTTTGCAGGACCTTCAGTTGGCGGTTCAGACTTGGGTGTTTCTGACGGTTCTTGGTCTGCTCCAGTAGTCTCCCATGCTGTCGGTGTTTAGTAAGTCTCTTCATCGTGTGTGCTGTTCTGCGTTCCAGTGGCTCCAATGTCCTCCATTTCCTAAATTGTGGTGCGCCAGATGGCTCTAAGAATGTCATTGTATCATGAGAATGACCCATATTCTTCATCTTGTCAAGCCTGGCTTTTTCGGTTTTGCAGGCAGTGTTTCATGCTGTCGATGTATCTTGGTACCGCACTACTGCTCTGACCGAGGATGCTGTAATTTGCGCCAATGTGGTTCCCACCAGTTTCTTCTTACTTACTTACGCCTGTCACCCCTACCCGGGTATAGGCCGTCGACGAGAGACCTCCAGCAACTCCTGTCCTGTGCTTCTCCTTCGATTCTACTCCAGGTGGTTCCCAGTCTCTTGATGTCTGCTTGGAGGTCTCGACGCCAGGAGTTTCTCAGCCTACCTCTTTTCCTCTTTCCCTGGGGGTTCCATGACAATGCCTGCCTAGTGATACTGGAAGCTGGCTTTCTCAGACTGTGACCGATCCATCCCCATCTTCTTCGCCCAATTTCATTCTCTGCTGTTATCTGCTCTGTTCTCTCCCAGAGTCTGACGTTGCTGATCTTCTCTGGCCAGTGGATTTTCAAAATTCTTCTAAGGCAACTGTTCATGAAGGTCTGTACTCTGTTGACTGTGGTTTTTGTCAATCTCCAAGTCTCTGCTCCATATAGGAGAACTGCTTTTACATTGGAGTTGAAAATCCGGACTTTGGTGTGTTGTGACAGCTCTCTGGAACTCCACACTTTTTTCAACTGGAGAAAGGCTGCTCTGGCTTTACCGATTCGTGCTCTGACATCTGCATCAGTGCCGCCTTTTTTGTCTATGATGCTCCCGAGATAGGTGAAGGACTCCACCTCCTCCAACGGGGTGCCAGCAAGCAAGACGGGTTCTTCCCTGGTTGCGTTCAGCCTCATTGTCTTTGTTTTCTGTTTGTGAATGGTGAGGCCCACTTGGGACGAGATGTCAGCAAGCCTCGTGGTCTTGTCCTGCATTTGTTGATGAGTGTGGGACAGTAATGCCAAGTCGTCTGCAAAATCGAGGTCGTCAAGCTGTGTCCACAGTGTCCACTGTATTCCACTTCGTCTGTGCTCTGTGGTCATCTTCATGACCCAGTCTATGGCCAGTAGGAAGAGGAACGGAGACAGCAGACACCCCTGCCTGACACCAGTTCTGACCTGGAGCTCTCTGGTGAACTGCCCTTCGTGGATCACGCGACATGTCATGCCATCATAGCTGCTCTTGATCAGGCGGACGAGCTTTGTGGGTACACCGTAGTGTCGTAGGAGTTTCCACAGAGTCTCTCGGTCCACACTGTCAAATGCTTTCTCATAATCCACAAAGTTGACGTACAGCGGGGAGCTCCACTCCAGAGACTGTTCCACGATGATGCGGAGAGTGGCAATCTGGTCTGTACATGATCGGTTCTTCCTGAATCCTGCTTGCTGGTCTCTCAGCTGGGGGTCAACGGAGCTCTTCATTCTCTCTAGGATGATCCTGTTGAAGACCTTTCCTGGTACTGACAGCAAGGTGATTCCTCTGTAGTTGGAACACTTGCTGAGGTTGCCTTTCTTGGGAAGCTTGATTAGGTACCCCTCCTTCCAGTCAGCTGGCATCACCTCCTCTTCCCAGATCTTTCCAAACAGTGGGTACAGCATCTCAACTGTTGTCTCTAGGTCTGCTTTCAGAGACTCCGCTGGGATGCCATCTGGCCCTGCTGCTTTGCCATTCTTCAAAAATGCCACTGCTTTTCTGATCTCTTCCCGGCTGGGTCTGTCACAGCTGATGGGTAGGTCGGTCTCTGCCGGCTGGATGTCGGGGGGGTCGGGTGGGCTAGGCCTGTTCAGCAACTCTTCAAAATACTCGGCCCATCTGTCGAGTTGGTCTGCTCTGTCTGCAATAGGCTTGCCTTCTTTGTCTTTTACTGGTCTTTCTGTCTCTCTCTTGGCTTGACTTCGCGAACGAAGATTTTATAGGAGTTGCCCACGACGTCTGCAGGCTTGTTCGTGGCTGCGGAGGCCAATCCGAGACAGGCAGGTTCGACCGCAGTGGCTGCAGGGGAAGGTATGGCCAGGGTTCTGAGCTGCGGCATCTCTGTTTTTTCTCCTGTCAGACCTGTTTTTTAGACCAGACCAGGAGAAAAAACAGGTCTTTCTGTATGGCCATACTTACCCGACAATCTTCTGGTAATGTCGTAGAGCTGTTTCATGTTGCCGCTGCCTGCTGCCTTTTCTGCCTCTGCTGCCAGGCTGTCTGTGTAGGCCCTCTTGTCTGCCCTGATACTCCTCTTCACCTCGCGCTTGGCTTCCGAGTATTCCCCCTGTGCCCTTACTTTGGCTGCTCTCGTGCGACTGTTGTTGACCGCTGCTTTCTTCTGCTTCCTCGCTTCTATCTTATTCAAGGTCTGTGCCGACAGCCAGTCATTGTGGTGGTGTTTCCTGAACCCTACAGTGTCTTTGCAGGTTGAGTTCAGCGCCTCTCTAACTGCCTTCCACTGCTGCTCTGTGGTGACCGCCTCCTCTTCATTTACTAGCTCCTGTAGCGCTTGAAACCGGTTGGACAGCACCAGTTTGAACTCTTCTCTAACTCCAGTTTCTCTCAGGAGGCCTACATTATAGCGCTGTCTTCTTGTTGTCTCTGTGCGGCTTTTCTTTAGCTTGAGCTTCATTCTTAAGGTAAGCAGATGGTGGTCTGAGGCGACATCTGCTCCCCTCCTCACTCGAACATCTTGAAGGGATCTTCTAAATTTCTTGCTAATGCAGATATGGTCTATTTGGTTCTCTGTTGTATGGTCAGGTGAGACCCAAGTTGCTTTGTGTATTCTTCTGTGTGGGAAGATGCTGCCTCCAATGACAAGTCGGTTTAGAGCACAAAAGTCTACACACCTCTCCCCGTTCTCACTCATCTCCGAGCCTAGTCCCTGTCTCCCCATCACCTCTTCGTATCCGGTGTTGTCCTCCCCTATTTTGGCATTAAAATCGCCCATGACGATGGTGATGTCTCGCTCCGCACATTTGTCCACGGCACTCTGGAGTCGGTCGTAGAACTCTTGTTTCTCTTCCTCGTCACCAGTTTCTTCATCAGAGACTTTTTTTTGCAACTCTATCTTCCATGGCTTCGATGTGAGGCCTCCACGTGAATCCAGTAATTTATTTGTTGCCAGTAAAGTTGACCTGTCTGTCTTTGGTGCTGCAAGGTCTCCAGTTTCAAGGTGACCTCTTCCATCTGATTGAAAGAGATGGTGTAGCTCAGTTTGAGTGGCCATCTTTCAGTCCAGCTGCTGACTCTATTGGCAGCATCCTGGATTCTGCAGGATGCTATTTCTTTATGTTCTGCTGCGCTCCACACTGCAAAGTCATCCGCATGGAGGATGTTCGAGACGAACCTTGGTACTCTTGTACTGATGTCATTAATGTAGACCAAGAACAGCATCAGATCAGACACAACATCTCCCAGACATACACCTTCCCCGAGTTTGACAAGTCTGCTGAATGTGCAGACGGTAGAAGCTTCAGCGGCAGCCCCTGTTAAACATGCCTTAACTAAAAAAAATTACAATTAAATTGATGGGTCACATTGAAATGATCACAAATGTTTATGCTCAATATGCATACTTTGTGAAGAAAACTGGCAACAAAAATATTTAAACAGAGGAGTATGACATAAGCAATTGTTATGATCAATTTGCGTTCGTTTGCGTACTCGTAAAATGGGGCTAGGGCAGCAGATTTAGCCACTGTGGCCCCTAAACGCATCACAGCAACACAAAATCAGGTTGGGAGTAACTGTGGTATTCTATCCTAACCAATAAAACCTATTTTTAAAAAAATTTAAAAGACCTATCAGTTGTATACAAAATTTCTGAGGGCATCAGAAACAACGTACGTTACCTAATTCGTCAGTTTTAAATGGGTAAAAGCTATCATACACCACGAACGTACCGTAAATGATGCCGACTTTCCTTATTTTCTTGCACTTTATGCTCACATTATTGAAACTTAATAGGTAAAGAGAGGTCAAAATGAAATGGAATAACTTTAGTAATTATTTTTTCTTATTCATTTTGTGTATTTTTACAACTTGGGGTAGGGATACAAAATCAACCACTGTGGCACTCACAGTGATCACAGCATCACCTAGTCAAGTTTATAACAATTGTGACATCCTGTTTTAATGATGTAAGCCTGAAAATGAACTGTCAGTGCTATAGAAAATGTCTGAAGGCATCTGACAAATTATTTTTGTCTTTTTTGTGATTTCACGGAAATGGCCGTTTACTGGGTGCACTTCAGTCACTGTGAGCCAAAGATTCAATATTTTTCCATTCTGTTTTTTTCAGAGGATGCAGAAGGTTGCCTTAACATAATATTGCCTGATTTGGGCTTCTGGAATCAATTCTGGTTTATTTAGAGGAAAATGTTTCTCAACCTCAATTTAGCATCAGCGAAGAGCGTGAATGGGGGTACCCTTGCGCCATCGGCTATATCTCTGGTGTGTTCCTAAGGATTTTCGGGGAACATGGCTTAAACATCTCAAGACATACTAAGGTACACTTTGAAACCTATCTTACTGAGTACCGGGGGGGGGGGGGGGAGGCGAGGGGGTTACAGGGGGGGGGGGTGCACTGTAGATCGGGCTAGCTTATGGACTACACCGCACGCCGCTAGAGCCCAGCCGTGAACAGCATCACTTGAACGAAAACTTTGAAACCCATCCCACCTAGTTCCCACGGCACTCCACCATAGAGCGTATACATGTATACGCTCTATGCATTCCACAGCCTCTCCACAACTTAAAACCTCTCCCAAGCCAGCCAATCCATCTGCTAGAGTCATAGATTCTCATGAGCCCCTGCATTTGCAGGGGCTCATGAGAATCTATGCCTCTTGTATATGCCTATATTCATCATTTACTACTCTGTTTTTTACGGTTTCATTTACTCAGTTTCCATTCCGGCTGCTTTCACGGACGGTTGTGGGGCCTTGGCCGAAAGTTTTGCCCCAAATACCCGGTCGCCTTACGACACAGCTTAGTGATGGCGACCAGCATCGGATAATCGAGTCAGTAGACCGTGACTGACGGAGTGGTCACAAGGTGACCGCCCCTACCCCCCCCCCCCCCCTCCCACCCCCACGATCACCACCCAGTTAAATATAGAGATGAAAACTGACTGAGGAGGCTCGTCCTTGATCCTTGCGACCTGTCTTTGCCAGAAGGACTACTGTATTTTGGTCACGCCCGGGCCATGCTTGAAATCCAGTCCCAAAAGCGCCGGTGCAAAATGCAAACGAAATCCGCCAAACGACAAAGAAACACGCTTAGAAAATACAAATGCAACACCATTTCATTGAATATTCGGCTTAAAACTCTTTTCTTTCAAAACAGACAGACAAACAAACAAGTACACATTCCGAGCGGGGAGGATGCTGGTAGTTATCATGCACTCATGTCTTTTCTTTGGTAATACGTCATTTGTGTTGTAATTGTCTTTTAAAAGCGTGATTCTTTCTTCAGTCGTGCCGGGGAGTCCCCCCCCAAAAAAAAAAAAAAAAAAAAAAAATCCACAAAGAAACTTTAACTCATTCTACCCCAAGACCGAAACTCCCCAAATGTTGCCATTGTCCTCTGAAGGCTGCATTGCAGTGCAGGACACAGATCGACCATGATAGTGCAAGGGTGATGCCAGAATAGCTTGGCGCCCATAGGCGCCAAGCTATTCTGGCATCACCCTTGAACTATCATGGTCGATCCTTATCTTGCTGTAGTTTGTCTGGGATAGAATGAGTTAAAGGTTCACGGTTTTGTCTACCATAATATTGGTCTGCGTGCCTTTACTGCGGAACTTCTTGGTACAGAGTTTCTTCAGTGTGAATTGAAATTGCACTGAAATCAGCAAAAGACTCTGGAATAAATTGATCAGTCCCGGTCAGTCCTTTTGTGTCACTCAGCGGATTAACCCTTTTCATCCCGATACACTACTGCTTGAAATACATTTGACTAAGATAGTCTTACCTTGAGGTGTTGATTCATGCCTGTCGGGTCACGGTCTATGATGTCTATGGTCTCATGCTCAGGTCCCTTAGCCCCGTCCCCTGCCACGGACAGGTTCACCTGCACTGTTTCGGCGGCGCTGGACATCTTGCACTCGGTTTATTTTCAGGTCACTCTCAGGCTAAAACTACGGGTACCACAAACACAAGGACGTTCTGTCTCACTGCGTCAGAAACACAGATTACGAGAGGTTGGCTGGCACGGTTCACTTTTTTCAGTCTTTGGCGCCGGTCAGTCCACCGAGTTTCTTGGGAAAATTGCACTCAGGTTGAAATCAGCAAAAAGGCTCTGGAATAAAACGACGATCAGTCCAAGTCCTCTTGTGTCACCAGCGATTAATCCTTTTCATCCTGATACACTACTGCTGGAATAAATTTGACTAAGATAGTTCAAGGGTGGTGCCAGAATAGCTTGTCGCCTACAGGCGCCAAGCTATTCTGGCGCCACTCTTGAGTAACTACAAGTGGCTAATCTGAAACTATGTGGCCTTCAGTCATAGGACAACGCGCAAATCTGAAGGGGGAAAAAAACACAACAAAACAGCCTCAGCGGAATAATTGGTTAGGATACAACACGGGCCGTCAGACGCAGTACACTTAAACACTAACAAGAAACTGCACAAAATGTCCCGGGCGTTGATCAAAGAACAGTTTTCGGTCACTGACAAAGCGGAAAAGTGTAACACTGATTGCACTTCAGAACTGACTGATGTAAATCTGACACTGAAAATAACACTGATTAACCGCACGAAACGTGTTATAGTCTCGAATGAGCAAACTTGATATCCTGCACAGCCGAGCAAGGCGTATCTGCTAAATGAACCCGTTCAAGGATGTTCCAACGCTTATCGCATGCAATTACACGATAAAATGCTCCAACCAATTAGCTATCCTGTCTGCAAGGCCTCAGTGTGAGAGAGAACATTGCACACAGCTCCGCACAACACAACCAGTGCTAAACTCAGTTGTCATGTTGTGAAGAACTGAAATTAAACAGATAAACTGCAGGTGGACTGGACTGGTATTCATGACTAAACCAGAAGTCTTAGCCTACTATCATGACAGTAGGCTAAGACTTCTGGTTTAGGCCTGGCCTGCGGTTTCAGTCTTTCATGCATACCACTGCAGGTGGCGTGGCACGATGGCTCTGGTCTGACTTTTGATAGTGGTGGTGGTGATCTGCTTACAATACCAACTCTCACGCTTATATTACCGGGGGATGGGTGCACTCAGTCATGATCTTCCGACGAGGGACCAACGGCAATCGTTTTCACACACTCACACTGCGCCGGCTCGTCCGGCACTAGTAGTACAAAGACCGACGTGGCGGGTGTGCACATGTTCTGGCCCTTCCTGACTCAGTGGGCAGTCAGTGGTGGCGCCAATGTAGTTGGTGCCTAGACTATGATAGTTGAAGGTGTCAGAGTAGCTTGGCGCCTAGAGGCGCCAAGATATTCTGGCACCACCTTTCAACTAGCATCGCGGCGGCCGCCGCATGGTCTGTCTGTCCGCCGTCTGTTTTGCAGTGTATCCAGTGTTGACATGATTTTTCCCCTAAAATATCAGCTTGTAGGGGGTCAGATCCTAGCGCGGCAGATTAAGTTTACAGTTGCCAGAGGGTCAGCAGGATTTCCCAGGGGGTCACAGCCGATGACTCATGAAGTTTTAGATGATCGCATACTTTGTAACACACACACAAACACAAATTTCTTTTGCTGCGCCTATGCGGTACTGTTGCTGCGTTGCGGTGTTCAGTCGGCGCGCTCACAAAAGCTTCGTTCTGCTCTGTGAAACCTGTAGTGTTCACGATGACGCACGGTGCGTTTTTCAGTGCGTATAGATAAACATGGCTTAGTGCATCAGAGTAAAGGTTTTTACGTCAGTCTGACGCAGAGCTTGGAACACTAGTGCGTAAGAGCTGGTTTTAGAGGGTCAGATACGCACATTTCTGCGTAATAATCATCACTGGACTATAAGTGTATTCGTGAGGAACCTTCTGCCGCTAGGTCCATCCAGTCTCCGTGGGGCGAGTGGCCGGGTGTGGCCTGGCCGGGCAACTAACAGTCCTACGCGGATAAATTCTCCACCTGTCAGAGGCATAGATTCTCAGTCATGAACCCCATAAGGACCGACTTGACACCTTTCCATATACAAGATGCATAGGCGGAACATCCCCCTCTCCCCCCCCCCCCCACCACTCCCCCAATCCGGTTTCACGTCAGTCTCTAAAAGAAAATACAGCTTCAACTATTACTAGTAGTCCTTCAAAGTTCTTTTTCAGTCAAAAGGTGGGCGCCAAGCCGTTGGTCATATGACAGGGGTGGGGTGGCGTTGGAGGGGGAGGGGGAGGGGAAGACTGTGAGGCCGGCGTGGAGGCGGACTCGGCCACAGACTATAGACACCACTGAGTGACAAGAAACTCAGTGATTGGCCGTCCGTCGGCTCAGTCCAATGCCGGGATTGTGAGCACTGACTTGTACAGCCGGCAGAGATCGGGTACATAAACAAAAGCAAACGACTTGAACAAACATTGAAACAACAAGTAACAGAACAACAATAACTTGTCAACAACAACAAAACACACACGCACACATACACACACACACACACACACACACACACACACACACACACACACACACACACACACACCGTGGCATACACACACACACACACACACACACCGACACGCACGCACGCACGCACACACACACGCGTATCATCAGTATGATCATTGCTAGGTTCAGTTTCCACTGGTCTCCAACAGAGTCTACTGATTTTGCCTGCTGCTTATTCATGGCTCAGTCAAGTTTATATCTCAAGTTGTTTCATTCCGCCTCAACTAGAGGCAAAGACGGTGGGGAGTTTCGTCTATGACTGTGAAATGGTCCAGTTTGAAATTCCAGTCCAGTCGCACTGTACTTGACGTTAAGTTCAAGCTAACAGATATATGTAGTTCAAACAGCCTTCGATTATACATGCATCTCAGTCTGTCTGTGTGCTTAGACGAGGCTATCCGGCTCTGCTTGCAACTCAGAGGTGAGCGGCACTGCCCTGCAGAGGCTCATGAGAATCTTGACCTCTTGCAGATGTCTCGTTGGGCTGAGGCCTTTGTGTGATTTGTTTTACATGGCAGTACTGTCACGTAACCAGTGTCGCACTGATGTCACGTCATCGACACCGCTGATGCCCACGGAGTTTGTCAGTGACACTGACGTCAGTCAGTAATTATATTAGTGTAAACGATGTAGGATATTTTTGTGTCGGTATTTCTTTGTTCTTTCTCTTTTTCCTGATACTTTTTGTTAAATTGAGTCAGTTGTCCGCTCAGTTGTCCGCGGTGCGGTCAGCCTGACGCAGTGTTGGGTGGTGGGTCAGTTCACTGAGTGGTTGATTTCTGGTTTATTTCGGCCGTCGACTTGCTTGTCGGAGTCGGCTCCGCTGGTTGAGCGGTGCGGCGGACTCGTGTCAGCGTGTGTGTGGGGCCCGGGTGTATGTCAGTGTGTATGTGTGTGTGTCAATGAATCAATGAATCAATGAATCAATGAAACTTTATTTTACAACGGTTTAGGCATTGACATCGTCATCGACACAGCCATTTTACAAACCTGCCGTTGCTAACAACTACAAGACTAACTACAAATATACATACATATAAGTAAACATAATACTTGCAAAGCGATGACAACACTATTCACATAGACAGACATACTCATAGACTCACAGACACCCCCCACCCCACCCACCCCCCTTCACACATAGACAGAGCTAAGTAGTCCAAATGATAATTGAAAAGGATAACAGACTTAATTGGGAATAAATTGGACCCAGCATAAAAAGAAACATATAATGCAAGTGGTTGAGTCATCCCTACGAGTGATCCACAAAATATTTGAAGAGACCCTTTTTAAAACAGGCTAGCGAGGAGGCGGATGTGTCAGTACAGTGTGCGTACGTGCGCGGTGTGTCACAGTGTGTGTGTGCTTATTAGTGTCACAATGCATGTGGCGCCCAACTTACCGTGGCTGTACGTGCGTGTACTAGTAGTGGCATGTGTGCCACCGGTGTGCCGTGTGTGTGTCACAGTGTGCGTGCGTATGTGTGGCCGTTAACCTCTGTACGTGCATGTGTAGTGCTGTCGGCACCCTGGGCACGGTACTATAATAAATAATAATTAATAATAATATAGAATAATAGTAACGAATATTATATGGCGCCCAACTTACTTCCTAATGAGCCCTATGAGAAGTCATAAGAACCAATAACACATGAATACAAAAGAAAGAAAGATATTTTCCACCTCCCGCCTGCTCACTCCGGTGTCCGATTTTCTAAGTTCTACTAAAGTACGCCGTAAAGTATTTCGGCCGGCCAGCTGGTTTCGTTTATATCAGTTACATACATACCTACGTGACGTGACCTGCAATTCTTTTCTATTGCTGCATGATTGCGGCCGTAATGATGCAGCTGCCTCTGCTTACTGTTAGTTATGTAGGTGCCGACATGGGAACTAAATACCTGCTGTGTTTTCAAGGAATGATAGTAATGACAGGGATCATTACTCCAATGACAAGGGCATCGGGTGATGTATTTTCTACACCAGTAGAGAGACTAGGAAAGGTGTGGGGTGGGGCAAGGGGATGGGTAGCTTGGGAAAACATAATGACAATGCGTGAGACGGTGTGTGTATTAGCTTTTCTTTTGTTGTATCAGTACTTTGATCTATACTACCGTAGACCAAGTGCTTAACAAGTCTTTCATTACTATTACTCTTGTTTTTATTCAAGGGTGGTGCCAGAATCGATTGGCGCCTGTAGGTGCCAAGCGATTCTGGCATCACCCTTGAACTATCATAGTCATAATTAAAAACAAAAAACAAAAAAAACAAGACAGAAACCAACCATTTCAACTGATCATTTTATTTGAGATACGTGCATGTGTCCAAAGCATCATGTGATCTTTATCATGTAATATTGAGGCAATTGTAAAACACACTCTCATCTCTACCATTTGTACATACAGCTGTCTGTAGATCTGCCGATACACTAATACATGTATATGGTTATAGAATGATGGGAAAAATCATCCATGTACAAATTATTCACCACGCCTAATGGGCACCACCTTAACATTGGAATTTCAGACATGGTGGATCCAACACATTTACACAGAACATTTAAACAACTTCACTGCCAAGAAAAGTTGAACAACACCCAACTGCAGAAGGCACAGATCCTTATGAGCCCCCGCTGTTGCGGGGACTCATGAGGATCTGTGCCTCTTGCTGGAGCCACTGCGTATCAATGTGTGACTATGGCCAGGAAGGGGTTATGGTAAGAGTATCATGCACAGTTTCAGGTTTGATCTCACACATACGCCAGTCACACAGACAAGCATGCTCAAATACATGTACACACACAGATTATCACACATACACACATAAACTTGCATATGTACACACACACTGCATGCTCGCGCGCACACACACACACATGACTATAAAATCGCAACAACAACAAAATCTATTATTCGACCTCACTCGTACAGCACAAATGATCTGTATTTACACAAGGAAATTAAAGCAGCTTACTCCTAGCAAGAAAACAGTTCAAATTTAGTCCGTGAAACACTTCACCGGTAATGTGAAAAGACACACTCAAATCACAATGTATCATACCTTTGACCCATCTTGGAGACACTTCAAAGATCTTCTGACAGTCATGATTTTTGTGTGTCTATTCACAAATAAGGATTTCACAGACTACAACTGAACTTTTCTTGATGGTCTGTATGTACAGATCAGAGAAATATCCCCCAGAACAATTTCTTGGGTACAGAAACTGCACCTATGTGCAGAAAAAAGGATCATCAATTCATAAGAGAACTGAACTAAATTATCAGAATGTCAATTCATAACTGAACCAAATGATCAGACTATCTTGGGTTGGCCGCTTGACTCTGAGAAAGACCACAAAAACTAACTGGTGATATTGGAGATTGAGTTGACACCAAGGCTTCAATTTCAAATACTGGGTTCCAGTAAGGCTAGCAGTCAAGGAGTTAACAAAAAAGCAAATGCGTATCCACCCGCATTCAAACAAATAACAAACAAATCGGCAAACAACAATACAGAATGGATGAATGAATGAATGAATGAATGAGTGTTTCTTTCTCCAGATGTAGCTTTCCGTATGGCTCCTTCACTGCTGAGGCAAGGAGAACGACATATAGTTGCGAAAAATTCATTTTTCTCTAAAAGGTATTTTTTCGAAAAATACTTACCGATGACATGACTACATGGGAATATCTACTTCTAGGCTCAATTTTAGCCTACTTGCCCGTTGTGTGCCCACACAACCCGAGAGGCCCTCGGGGAACCCCCCAGAGGGGCCGAGAGTTATCTTCCCATACCTGCCTTACCAGATCCGGTCACGAGACCATTCAGTCTGATACTTCGCTCGAAAGCGGCAAGCGGGGCAGGAGGGAGGGTTATCCGAGTCATGTCATCGGTAAGTATTTTTCGAAAAAATACCTTTTAGAGAAAAATGAATTTATTTCCTCAAAAACATTACCGATGACATGACTACATGGGAGAATTGCGAAGAGGAGGCGGGTGCCGCCCACAACTCCCCCAACAGGACAACGCCGTCCACCCCGTGGCACACTCCCGACAATTTTAGCGAAGTGCATACCTACGGTGCCGGTGGCACCGGGAGGGAGTGTTGCGTCGCGGCGATGTCCCCCACCAGTGCGAGATTGTCTCGCTGGCTAGCCAGGTCCCGGAGGTAGAACGGGCAAGACCGACTCGGTGTTTCAGCCCACGGCTGCCACGATGTCCCTGACAGTGCCGTTTCGCTCAAACGCGACGCTCGTGGCCATAGCACGTACCTCGTGTGCGAGAATGTGCAGCCTCTTAGCTCCCTCAGGGGCTATCTCTTGATTAGCGGAGCGTATGACCCAGCGGAGCCAGGAAGAGATCATCTGGACTATAATGTCACGCTGGTTGGGTCTTAGAGGTAGGAAGAGGCGCGACCGCCCCCTACGGACGAGCTTAGATCGCCGCAGATAGATTTGAAGGGCGTGCACGGGATCCTGTAGCCTGGTCTCCTGGGACCGGGGTCAGTCTCTCAGCGGCCTAATGGTGATCCCTTGAGGCGGAGTTAAAGGAGACCTGTTATTGCCAGAAAGGCCGGGTCCGTGAGCAGCCGGACGGAGCCGTCTGTTCGGAACTGCAGACCGGCAGGGCGCGCTGAAGGCGCCTGTAGCTCGCTCCCGCGCGAAGCGGTAGCAAGTGCCAGCAGGAAGCAAGTCGTGCGTGCCAAGTCCGCGAGCTGGGCTAAAGGTAATGGTACGAAGCGGGCGGAGTTCAACCACGTGAGCACCCAGGGTAGGTCCCAGCGAGGAAGGAACGAGCGGAGTGTCGGGCGCTGGATGCCGAAGTGTCCCATAAGATCGGCTAGGTCCTTGCAGGCGCCCGGATCGGGTCGTCCCAGGTGACGATAGGTGTCCGCAATCATGGACAAGGAACCGCGTACCGTGATGAGGGCTAGGCCTTGGTCTCGGAAGAGCCAGAGAAGAAGTCCGCCAGCGGAGGATGCGTCAGATCCGTGGGCTTAAGGCCATGATCGGTGCACCAGGAACAGAGGACTCGCCATTTCCCTCGTAGACTCGAAGGGTCGACAGTCTCCGGGCCGCAGCGATCGCCTCCATTGCTGCACCTGAGTAGACTCTAGCTCCGAGAGCTTGCCGCACAACCTCCAGGCGTGAAGGAGGAGACACTCCGGGCAGGGGTGGAACAGCGGCTGGCGCGGTTGCTTGAGCATGGCCCGCGGGGTGGGCAGCAGCAGGGGCGGGTCTGTGGCGAGGCTGAGCAGGTCGGTAGTCCAGGAGCGGTTCCAGACGAACGGCGCGACCAACAGGAGTAACGCCGAACAGCCCCAAGATAGAGGAGGACTTAGGGAACCAAGACGGTAGGGGGACAGGTATAGTCCACAAGTCCGTCCCCGGGAATGGAGAGCGCATCGACAGCCTAGGCAAGGTGGTCGGGAAGCGGGGAGACGAAGAGGGGGAGCTGGTGGTTCCACCTCGAGGCGACCAAGTCGACCTGGGGAGTCACCAGCGGGCGCAGATCATCCGAAAGATGTCCTGTCGCAGGGTCCATTCCGTGTGTAGGAGTTGGTCGCGGCGAGACCAAGAGTCGGCCAGGACATTCAGGTATCCGGGAACGTGCCGGGCTTGAAGGATACTGCTCCAGTCCTCGCACCAACACATCTTCCTGTAGAGGAGCATACACAGGTCAGGGGAGCGTGTGCCACCTTGCTTCTGGATGTAAGCGACCACCGTCGTGTCGTCCGAAAGCACGAGAAGCTCCTGGTGTCCGAGGAGGTACTCCCCAGCCTGAAGGGCTCGCCAGACGGCCTGCATCTCCAGCTAGTTGATGTGGGTGTGCGCCAAGTGTGAGGGCCAGGAGCCCGCCGTCGCGAGGAACCGGGCAGGAGGTGGGCCCCCCACCCCGAAGGCTGGCATCGACGCAAGGAGAGACCTGTGGCGGGGGGGGGGAGGCTAAGGTAACTCCCGACGCTAGCCACGTAGGGTCGGTCCACCGACGAAGGTGCAGGCGGAGCATCTGGGACACTGGGACCGCGGTCATCAAGTCTCCAGAAGACGTGAGCCAATGGAGAAGAAGATGCAGTTGAATTGGCCGGGAGTAGAGACGCCCTAGCGGGATAAGATCCGCTGCGGCGGTTATGACACCGAGCAACTGAAGCCAGACTCTGGCGGGGGCTGCATCCTCCCGAGCTAACTGGTCGGCTAGAGCCGCCATCTTCTTGATCCGGAGCGCCGGAAGGCGTACCGTGTTGAGGTTGGTAGCTTATTCCATACCCAGATGCCCAAACCGGCGGGAGGGAGAGAGATCCGACTTGCCGTCGTCTACTAGGAAGCCCAGGTGTGCCAGGAGGTGCAGGAGAGCATCTCTGTTCGTGGCTAGCGCAGTCTCCGAATGGGTGCGCAACCGGAGGACGTCCAGGTAGTTCGACGTGGACTGGAGGAGGACTGTCGGGCTAAGGCGTCCATCAGCCGAGTGAAGACCCAGGGGCGGAGGTTGAGTCCGAACGGCAATCCTACCGAAGGCGCTCAAGCGGTGCGCATCAGTGTCCTGAACTGAAAGTGGAATGGCAGGAGTCGGGGGCGCGACCGAGTCGCGCAAGCTAGGGCTGACGTCTCTGCTGGCCAGACTCAGTGAGTAGGGCGCTACGCCGGCGTACAGATCCTCCGGAAGGATCAGCGGGCTTAACAGGGAGAGACGGGAGAGGAAGGCCAGTCACGTGGGACGGCACATGGCGGACTGCTGCAGGCCGGGCTCAGTGAGGCGGGCGCTGTGCCGGCAAACAGACCCTCCGGAAGGGTCAGCGGGCGTGGCAGCAGTGGCAGTCCTCTGATCAGCCATCAAGTGACCTGAAAGTGGAACGGAGGGAGTTGGAGCGCGACCGTGTCGCGCAAGCTAAGGCAGAAGCCTCTCTTGGCCAGACTCGGAGAGCAGGGCGCTATGCCGGCGTTCAGATCCTTCGGGGGAAGCGGCGACGATCCCGGCGAGGTGAATGATCCCTCCAGCGACGCTCGAGGGGCGAGCGTGAGTGTCTCGAACTGACGGTGGAACGGGATGAGTCGGGGGCGCGACCGTGTCGCGCAGGTTGAGGCTGACGTCTCTCCTGGCCGGACTCAGTGAGAAGGGCTCTATGCCGGCGTGTAGATCCTCCGGAAGGATCAGCGGGCTTCTCGGGGAGAGAGAGAGGATGAAGGCCAGTCAACGTGGGACGGCTCATGGCGGACTGCTGCAGGCCGGGCTCAGTGAGGCGGGCGCTGTGCCGGTAAACAGACCCTCCGGAAGGGTCAGCGGGCGTGGCAGCAGTGGCGATCCTCTGGTCAGCGCACGCCAGGTCCCGACGAGCAGACCGTTCCGAGGGGCCGATGCGAGGAAGGGCGGTCGTTACCGAAGGGGCGGCGGAAGTGTCCACAGGATCCGGATGAGAGATAGTAGACGGAGGTCGCTCTCGCCGATAAAACTCCAGAGGTCCGACGAAACGTCTCCGGCCAAGTCGCACAGACATCACGAGGAACGAACCGCCGACCCGTAGACTGAGTCGCCGAACAGCAAGGGTCCACCCAAGGGGGCACGGTGAAGTTGCGCTCGCAGGTCCGGCGGCAACGTACTGCAGGGGCGGAGCAGGGCATCTCGACGCATGAGGTCGCAGTTGGCCGCAACCACCATCGCGTTGACCGAGGAATAGTAGGCGGCGCAATTGGCGATCTCCGCGAGGACCAGCAGGTCTCCTAGGAGGGGAGAGATGGAAGGATGCCAGGATACCTCCACCCGACGAACCAAGGATTGAGTGAGGAGTTCCATAATACCCGAGCAGGCGAAGGTGTTACGGACCAAGGTCGCTGTCTTGTCCAGGCCCCGCATCGGGGACCGCCGCAGCAGAGTCAGACCGCCGGCTAGGGACACCGCCGAAGGGTCCAGCGTAGGCAGAGGGATGGAGAAGGCCTGGGAGAGTCCAGCATACCAGTCCCGCCGAAACAAGATGTCTAAATCCGCGGGCCAGCGACGGTCGGAGAAGAAGAAGACCGGCTCCTGGGACGTGGCCAGCTGTAGGTGCGACGAAAGGATGTCTCGAAGACCCTTAAAGCCGGGCGGTTGGGGAAGCGACCTAAACTTCTTGACCTGCCTCTCCGTGTCAACGAAGGCGGCGACCTTCCTCTTCAGCTCCGGGGAAGCTGCCGCGTGCGAGGTCGAGCGATCCTCGTCCAACAGAGCCGAGACCGAGACTTCAGGTAGCAGGCTGAGCGCATCGTCCTGCAGGGGGCGTCGAGAATCCCGCTGACGGTGCTCGCAAAGCGAGCGAGAGCGCGGGCGTCTGGAGGAGGAACGGTGAGGATCAGGGTCGCAGCTGCGTCGCGACGGACGGTGCTGACGTCTCTCCGGGCCCTACTCCGGAAGTAGGCCACTATGCCGGCATGGCGATCCTCCGGAAGGATCAGCGGGCTTGGTGCGGGGAGAGTGGAGAGGACGGCTCATCAACGACGGACGGCTCAAGGCCGACTGCTGCGGGTCACTCTCAGTGAGACGTGCGCTAAGCCGGCAAACAGACCCTCCGGAAGGGTCAGCGGGCGTGGCAGCAGTGGCGGTCCTGTGGTCAGAACAAACCGCGAACCCCGAAGCGGGGACCGTTCCGTGCGGGAGTGGCCGAGGAAACAGCCAGGGCGGCCAACGTGTCAAAGGGCGCTGAACGCTCGTAAGCCGGGCGGGCACGCTCTCGGCGGTAAAAGGACCAAGGTCCGCCCACATAACCTCAGGCCAGGCCGCACACCGCTTACACTCTGGTATCAGAGTCAGTCCACCCAATCAATTTCAAATACAACGATTTTGAACTTCCAAAATTACAGCAGCTCGCTTGAGCTTGCCCTTAGCACCACGTGAAAGTTCTGTGTTTACGTTCCGTGTGTGAGTGAATGCGCGTAACTCGCGTGAGCGCGCTTGTTGGGCCCAGTTCGGGGCAGCGCTTTGAGCCGATTTTCAATTGGGAAAAAGCGCCTATTTAACGTGCTTATTATTATTCTCATCATTATTATTACACCTGCGGTCCGAGGAACCACCGAACGCGGTAGGGAGACCGCGTGAGTGTCCGTCGGCCAGCTAAGTCATCGCACCGGGAGCACAACGACATTAACGAAGCGTAGGCGGGCTCCCGGTGAAACGTAATGGGGCACTCTCGGAGGGCTAACGGGGCTTTAAACGGGCTAACACACACGGAGCCCAAGGCCCACGTGCAAAACGGGCGCGACACGGCAACAGCCGACCGTGAGCTAATCAGGCACTACGCACTGAAACGAACCCCAAAGCAAAAGCAGGGAAGCACCCACAGGCAGCCGGCTCTCAGCCCGAGGGCCGGCCGAGGGAACTACCGCTACCTTACCTCTGCAACGAAGGGAAGGGGGGGAAGGGCAGTCAAACCGCCGTCCACAGAAGCAGAAGAATCCCCGCAAGTGGCCCAACGAAGCAGGAAGAGAAGGCCAGATAGAAGGCAGGGTAGAAGCGGGCGCAGAGCACACGAAGTCGGCAACCAGCGTCGGTAGGCAGAAGACCGGTCGAGGCAGCGAGAGCGCGGGCCAGACACGTCTTCTCTCCACGAGCGAAGTAGAAAGACTGAATGGTCTCGTGACCGGATCTGGTAAGGCAGGTATGGGAAGATAACTCTCGGCCCCTCTGGGGGGTTCCCCGAGGGCCTCTCGGGTTGTGTGGGCACACAACGGGCAAGTAGGCTAAAATTGAGCCTAGAAGTAGATATTCCCATGTAGTCATGTCATCGGTAATGTTTTTGAGGAAATAAGCATAGATTCTCAAGAGCCACCGCAAATGTGGGGACTCTTAAGAATCTGTGCCTCTGCTGGGGTACTTGAGAATCTATCCCTCCTCCTTCCCTTAACTGACAGTTATTTTATCCATGTTCTAAAGGCAGATATGGCTATTGGTTAATCAATCTGCAACGATTTCACTTTCAGTGACCTGATTTACGTCCATGGGCAGATAAGGGCAAACATGTACGTCTAAGTGTTTAAATTCAAGAAAATAATGACATGGTACAAAATTCGCCCTGCAGTAAACACGAAAGAGGCACTGTACAATTACACACGCAGAGTCTGACTGACAGACAGAAACACACAAACTACTAAAGGCGACTGCCAAGTGTGTAAAATACAAAGAAAATCCCGGAGAAAACAGAAACATGCTTAATAAATTGTCTGGCAATTGTACTTTTCCAAGCACACTTCTTTCTTAATTGGGATTTTCTTTACTGACACATCTGGTGTCTGTGAAGTGATCGACACAGGCCCCATTACAAATCTACTTCGGATGAGAATGAGCTCTAAATATATCATGTTTCTCCATTTATAAAATCAAGACCAGTGCTGCCTTTTCATCGTGCATAAAAATCTAAAATATATTTTTTTTACATTTCAGCTAATGAACATTCCTCATTCGCCAGTGGCAGCTGACACCATGCTGCATGGGCTTCCAAAGACTGTTGTCAATATGGCATAAATTTACCCAGCTGAACACCCATAACCTTTCCTCTAAGTGATGTGCACAGAGGATACTAAACCCAGACTGACATACTGTGTACATACATTTTCACCCCCTTGCACACACAGCTTGCAGTATTGGTAGCTGCATAAACAAAGGGGTTGACCCTTTGGCTGTCAGTAGCGTTCTTTGTCACAATGATTCCTGCAGGAATCATCATGACAAAAAATGCTACTGACAGCCAAAGGTTAATTATTACTCACTTGCAGCAGTGATTACTGTAACTGGTGACACCTTGCGTTCGCATACAAAAGAGGTAAGTGATTTTTCTGCCTCTGCTGCCTGTAACGCAGAATGCCCTATGTTTGCTAAGAAATGTGTGCTGGTCTGTGATCTTGGACCTTATATCTCCTAGTTTTAATGTCCAAAATCACAGACCAGCACACCACTTTCTCAGACAGAGGTGGTGTTTGGTGCTCAGCCTACAAACTGTGTAAGAATCATTGTTAAAAAATGTGCTTGTTCCCTGAAGTAGTCATCACTGGCATATGAGATATAAATGAAAGTTTGAGTCAGTAGGATCATAAAATGTGGTTTTATTTTTAACTAATGAAAAAACAAAAAAGGCAAAGCTCTTATGGCTCACATGTATGACCGATGCACATGTGACCTTTGTGTGACAATATGTAGAGGGCTGGCTTCAGCATCAACAAAATCCATGTTTTCTTAAAATTTAGTCATTTTTCACACATCTGTCAAACCCTGTGATGAGTCAACTAAATTAGTCAGCATAGAAATGTCTTGCCATCAGCAAACTTCATGCCAAATTTTTTAAAAGTTTGCAAAAACTTTGATAAAAACTACAATTCTAACAAAACACATTTACTAACCTCTTTTGACCCTTGACATTTCTGAGGGGTCATCCAAATTAGTACAGTATGCACAGATACGTCCTACCATCAGGTATCGCCGTACCAAGTTGAAAATAGTATTCAAGAAAAAACATTTATTTGTCAAGATATGGCTTTCTTAAACCAATTTTTGGATCATTGCATGACCCTTGACCTTTGTGATGGGTCAACTAAATTAGTATGTATATGACGGTCTAATCTCCAGCTACCTCTGAGCCCAAATTGCTTGAAAACTTTACAAAAATGTTGATAAAAACTACAATTCCATCAAAAATGGGCAAAAACATTTAAACACATTTGCCGTCCTTGTAACCCTTGACCTTTCCTAGGGGTCATCCAAATTAGTATGACTGTTAGGTCTTAGCATCACGTACCTTTGTACCAAGTTTGGGTTTGAAGTTGTGAAAAGCATTTAAGAAAAAACATCTTTTGTCCAAAAAAAAAATCACCTATTTCTTGATCTCTTGCGACCCTTGACCTTTCCAAAAGGTCAATCAAATTAGTATGCACAGGAAGGTATTACCATTAGGTATATCTGTACCAAGTTTGGGTTTGAAGTTGTGAATAGTATTTGAGAAAAAATAAATTTTGTCAAAATATTGCTTTTTTTTATACCAATTTCCTCATCCCCTGTGACCTTGACCTTTGAGAGGTCACTGAAAATGGTATGTTTAGAAAGGTCTTGCCACAGAGTGTTATTGGGCCAAGTTTGAAGACTGTGGCTTGAGAAAATGCCAACGTTAAAGTTTACCGCAGACGGACGGACGAATACTGGCCCAAAACATACTCACTTTTGCTTCGCATGTGAGCCAAAAATGACAATCTATCAACAAAAACACTCTCAAAAGGGCACGAGTGGGTGGAAGGCTGAAAATCAGAGGTAACTTGTTTTTACCTGCTAAAATCAGTTCTTTATCAAGATATCCTCTTCCAAAGTGTATCTGTGACAGTCCGTTGCAAAACTATCAGATTTAACCCATTTAACCACATGGCCGAATTTCCTAAATTTTGGAGGTGTCACCTAACGACAATGTACCAATTACAGGAGATGGATCAACCATGATAATTCAAAGGTAGTGCCAGATTAGCTTGGCGCTATCAGGCGTCATGCTAATCTGGCACTACTCCGCAATTATCAAGGTCAACCCATCTCCTGCTGCAGGGCGTCAGGGCTAAATGGGTTAAAAATCAAGGTATATGAAATATTACCCTCAACTGGCAGCACAGGTGGAGCCAGTCTCTGTCATGAGGAGGCACAGATTCTCATGAGATCCTGCATCTGCAGGGGCACATGAGAGTCTATGTCTCTTGCAGCTGACTGAAGAAATGCATTGCAAAGTTTGTCTCGATCAAAGTCCGCCACAATGTCAAGTCCGCAAAATGCTGATCTCTCTCTCAGTTATCTTGCTTGGACAAAGATGGTTTCCTGCGGATGCAAGTCAGCCTCTTTGATGGTTGTCATAGCATCGAGGGAAGATATTGTGCGTCGTGGGAAATTCACAACAAGTTCGTAGGCATCCTGGCTGAAGCCTTTCCTTGTGCAGTACAGAAACAGGGCCTGCAGCAAAAAACATGCGAACTATGATCATAAGCACACAAATAAATGAATAATAACTAATACTAAATACGCCACTTCTTCACATCTAATTATTCTAACCCAGAGACAACTAACACATGTACTATTTAACCCACTTAGCCCCAACACCCTAGAGCAGGAGATGGATGCACCATGATAATTCATTAGCTTGGTGCCTGCAGGCACCAAGCTAATCTAGCACTACCCTTGAATTATCACGGTCCATCCATCTCCTGCAACTGGTACATAATCGTTAAGTGACACCTCCAAAATTGAGGAAATGTGGCCTTGGGGCTAAATGGGTGAACCTCTTCCCTGCTTCCCCACGTACGTTTACTGTTGCCTTAAAGCACATAAGGATATTAACCCATGGCATCCTGAGGCTGATTTGTTCAAATTTGCTTATTGTCCTATGAAGACTACATTACAGATTAGGAGATAGCTCAACCATTTTAGTTCAAGTGTGATGCCAGAATAGCTTGGCGCCTCAGGCGCCAAGCTATTCTGGCACCACCCTTGAACAGTGAGTCAAATTTATTTCAAGCAATAGGTGTATCACGGTGAAAAGTGTTAAAGAGGCGGGCAAGAGGCAATAGTTTGTTTGGATTGCAGTGTGTGTGTGTGTGTGCACGTGCGTATAAGTGTGTGAATTATTTTGTGTGTGCGTGTGTATGTGCTTGTATCAGGAGGTGGTGGGAAGGCGGGGGTTTGCAGAGAGAAGGGATGGAATGGGAATGGGCGTTTCCTTGCGACCGTTTTAGATGTAAACTAAATTCTAGCATTGTACCTTCAGTTTGGAGGAGCAAGGCATTGACAACTGGTCTTTCTGTCCATTAGGAAACCGGATCACCAGATTCGTTGATGGGTCTGATGTAGAGAGAAAATGTTACAATTAGTACTAGTAGTGAATTACTCAATTAGTAAAAAAAAAAAAAAACACTTCTAACAGCAAATAGTGAAAATCCTCAAGATATGACTATGAGAAATGATCACTGATCATGTTTCTTTAAAAAATATATAAAAAATTCCGCCACACTTACATATAATTTTCTGCTTTTTATAACAAACTTTGTATACATAACAACCATGGTCCCTTGGCATTTCACTGTATCCACAGTTAACATTACTGAATCCATAAAGTCCTGACATTGAGAGTTTCAGTTCTAGGGTGGTGCAGAAACACTTGGTACCTCAGGCACCAAGCTATTCTGGCACTTCCCTAGAACATGAACTCTTACGGTCGACCTGTCCCTTCATGTGTAATGTAAATTTCTTCAGACAACTCCCATATTAGCCCATTTAGCCCCAGCGCCCTACACCAGGAGATGGATCACCATGATAATTCAAGGGTAGTGCCAGATGAACTTGGCGCCTGCAGGCGCCAAGCTCATCTGTCACTACCCTTGAATTATCATGGTGATCCATTTCCTGTAAATGATACATAGTCGTTAGGTAACGCCTCCAAAATTTGGGAATGCGGCTGTGGGGTTAGATGGATGAGAATCTAAACCATAGCACTCATGTGTTCATTCAAGGGACTCTTTAAATGATTGTAGGGTGATTGCTTCAGCTTACCATCTGAACTTCCAAAGTACATTTCCCACGAGCGAGAGGAGTCACTCTCCTCCTCCCCAACTTGTACGCTGTTGTTACAGCTGCGTGCGTTCTGCGAGTCAGTGTCTACATTCACCACTGCGCTGCCACACAAACTGCTGTTGCTGCTGCTGGAGGAGGGAGACGAGTCTATAGTCTGCACCTCTGCCGCACGCCCACCAAGGATCTCCACAGAGTTGGGCGTGTTGGCATACGATTCCCGGAAGCCCTGTGAGCTGTCGTTTTCACTGTCCTCCAGAACACGTAAACGGCCGTGAGCCTGGATGCCAGATGTTGAAGGCAGGCTGGAACTGTCATCCAGAATCCCTGAGAACAGATGTCTGGGTGAAAGCACACCTGAAGCTCCAGCACCCGACATTGAAGCACCCACCCCAAAACTCAAACCAATAGCGCTACCACCAAAAGGGCGATGTGACAACAGTGCCCTACTGGTGGTAGCAGTGTTGGCGGTGCTGCTGTTGGATCGGTTTTCAGATGTTGCTGTCCTGTTTGACACTGCTGAAAAGTTCCTGCGCTGCGAAGATGATGACGACAATGACTGTTCCTGTCTGCCACCTGGCATATTGCGAGATTGAAGCTCACTCTCCTCATCCTCAGAACCTGTGAATGTCTCTAGATCATCTGAACTACACTCAGAGTTTGAGTTGACGCTGATGCATGTGGAGGTGGGGGTGGGAGACTCCATGGGGAGGCTGGAGGAGGACGAGGTTGCGTTGGGTTCAGGTGGTTGTTTGGGCGCAGACAGCGATGCTTGGATGGCCGCCTCAAGTTGTGCTTCCTCACTGGCATCCACGATGCTGTCAGTCTGACAAACATGTGACACACATTAGTTATGTGCATGCATGTTCGTATACGCTTAGTACACAAAACTTCAAAAGATACGATGATTCTAACATAACACTTCTCTAAGCGTGAGCCTGAAAAGGAAACCAAGGTTTCATCGAATGAGGATGATCACTGTTGAATTTGCGAATTAACCTTCCTTCCGTTCACCGTAATGAACCCTTTGGCCGTTGGTAGCGGTTTTTATCATGATGATTCCTGCAAGAATCAGCTTCACAAAAACCACTACTGACAGCCAAAGCGACAAAAATCTCTACTGTTAGCCAAAGGGTTAACACACTGAGCCCCATGGTCAAAATTCCCAAATTTGGTAATTTTCCACTGACCATGACATCAAATTCAGGAGGCATTCTGACCATGACAGTATAAGGGTGGTGCCAGATTAGCTTGACGCCTGTAAAAAATATGCCAAGCTAATCTGACAGAACCCTGGAACTTTCACAATAGATCCTTGTTGTAGTGTGTCAAGGGTTCATAGATAAAACAGTGTGTAGTGGTACTTACTCTTTTCTGTCGTTTAGTTGGGGGTTGACTATCAGGGATCTCAGGGCTAGGATGATCAGCCAGAAAATCATTCACTGCCCACAAAATACAGCAGAACCTGTGATTTGCCAATCACATTTTTCACAAGAAAACAAGTTAAGGACAGGTGCTCTCTCATGGAAGTATTAAGGGCAAAAAGTGTCACCTGTCAGTTAAGACCATCATTCTGGTGGCTACAGCCACAGTCACAGCTACAGCCACCTGAATGATGGTCTTAAAATGACAGGTGATCTCTCATAACAGGGGTCACTCAAAAACAGGTTCTGCTGTATCAGCATATTAACTCTTTCGAGATGTGCCGCATCCGGATTCGCGGCATAAAGCCGTAAATCCGGATGCGGCACATCTCAAAAGAGTTAAAGGAGAGCAAAAAGATGTTAACCCAAGCACTGCTTCAGACCTGTTTATCCTCCAAAAGACTTATGAGGCAGATAAGAGTGAATTATGAGGGAGATTTATCACCGAAAACACTAAGATTCAAGATATATTTATTGTCCCCATAAATTACAAGGAAATTTGGTGTGAAAGAAACTTCACATACAAACTCACAATTTCAAGTTGTACCACACGTGGACAACTTTTGGTAGTACTTCTTTTTGCCCTTCTTCACACTTGCTGCCTCCGACGCATCGTATGTTTCATGGTGTTTTCGCTTTGGAGGCATATCTTTAACTAAGTTGCGCAACCATCGAAAATGAAAGTAAAATACTAATTATATACTATTTTTCGAATGGCCAATCGAGAAAGCATTTACTTACAATGTTTGTTACAATCGGAATATGGTCACCAGGATAACTATTCACCAAAAAATAGCCCCCCCCCCCCCCCCCCCCCCCCCCAAAAAAAAAAAAAATTGTCGGCGAAAACAGAAAATTAATTTTTCTCTAAAATGTATTTTTTCGAAAAATACTTACCGATGACATGACTGTCTGGAAATAGTCTACTTGCTTACCAATTTTAGCCTAAGACCCAAAGGGTCCCCCCAGGAGGCTCTCGGGGATCCCTAACAGGGACGAGAGTAGCCTCCCCTGTCCATCCGGTCACGTGCCCGGTGGTGTCTCCTTTAGCCAGTTGTCTACGGAGTTACCAGCGGCAAGCGGGGAGGAGGGAGGGACCTCCGAGTCATGTCATCGGTAAGTATTTTTCGAAAAAATACATTTTAGAGAAAAATTAATTTGTTTCCTCAAAACACATTACCGATGACATGACTGTCTGGAAGAATGCCAAAAAGGAGGAGGGTGCCGCAGAATCCCTTTTTGAAACCTCATTAGGGACGAGGACGGCCCGTCACTCCTGATCACACACTCCCGACAATTTTAGCAAAGTGCATACGTAAGGCGCCGGGGGCGCCTGGAGGGAGTGCTGTGCCGCAGAGAAGTCGCCCACCAGAGAGAGGTTGTCGCGCTGGACCGTCAGGTCGCAGAGGTAGACGCGGGCAAAGGTGGTTTCGGCCCGCCATCCCACTGCAGCCACAATGTCCTTAACCGCGCAGTTGCGGTCAAAGGCGAGACTTGCGGCCATAGCGCTAACTTCATGGGCGCGTATCCTGAGGGCCTCGGCTCCCTGTGGGGAGAGGTCGCAATAGGCGGACCGTATTACCCAGCGGAGCCAGGAGGAGATCGTTTGGGCAGAGATGTCAGGTCTGCCGGCGGACCGAGGCAAGAAGAGATGAGTCCGTTCCCTCCGTACGGACTTGGAGCGACGCAGGTAGATACGGAGCGCACGCACCGGATCTTGCTGCCGAGTCTCCCGAGGAAGGTCGGGCCCCTAAGGCGGGCGAAGAGCGATGACCTGAGGCGCCGTCAAGGGAGATCTAGTCTTAGCGAGAAAGGACGGATCCGGGAGAAGCTGAACGGAGCCATCCACCCGGAACTGCAGGCAGGAAGGGCGAGACGAGAGCGCGTGGAGCTCGCTGACGCGGGCTGCCGTGGCGAGGGCCACCAGGAAGCAGGTCTCCGAGGCACGTCAGCGAAGCGGCCAGAAGGGGCGGTTCAATGGTCCAAAGTCAGCCAGGGGAGGACCAGGAATGTCCCAGCGCGGGACAAGGGAGCGGGAGACCGGACGCTGCACGCCGAAACGCGCCATAAGGTCGGGCAGGTCCTTGCAGGCGCTGGGTCGGGACGGCTGAGATGACGGAAGGCGTCGGCGATCAAGAGGTGTAGCTGCTGCACCAGAGGGGAGCCAACCTTGGTCTTGGACGAGCCAGCGAAGAAGTCCGCGAGCTGAGGAGTCGTCAGGCCAACGGTGGAGAGGCGGCGGACAGAGCACCAGGCACGAAGCACGCCACTTTCCCTCGTAGACACGTCTGGTAGAAGGTCTGCGGGCTGAAGCGATAGCGTCTGCAGTCGCACGCGAGAAGCCTCCAGCAGAGAGAGCTTGCCGCACAATCGCCAGGCGTGTAGGAGAAGTCGCTCGGGCAGGGGTGGAAGAGCGGCTGTCGGCGCTGCTCGAGCATCGTGCGGGGGGAGGGAAGAGGGAGGGTGAGCCTGAGGCGAGACTGAGAAGGTCGGAAGTCCACAATCCGGTCCAAGAGAACGGCCACCAGGAGAAGGACTGCGTTGCATCCCCGGAGGCTGAGCAGGACTTGAGGACCAGGACCGCCGGTGGGTAGGTGTAAGCGACCAGTCTGTCCAAGGGATCGAAGCGCAGAACCAGGGAAGGATGTCCCAGCGTAGGGCGCAATCGGTGTGAAGAAGCTGCCTCGTTGCAAGAGGTAGGCAGCCAGGACGAACAGGAGACCGGGAGTGTGACGGGCTGGGAGGGAGAAGTCGCTGTCCTCGCACCAGCGAAGGGGCGATAGAGGAGGAAGCAGAGGTCGGGAGAGCGGGTTCCTCCTGCATCTGAAGGCAAGCCACGAAGGAGGGGTTGTCGGAAGGACGAGGAGGTCCTGAGTCCGAAGATCGAAACGCCAAGCGCCGAGGGCCCGCCGACTGCAACCAGTCCCAGCGGGTTGACATGCCGCGAAGTCAGGTTCGAGGGCCAGCGGTCGGCCGACGAGCGAAAATTCGGAAGAAGGAGAGCGCCCCAACCGTCAAGACCGGCAACGACGCAGCGAGAGACGGGCAGTGGTGGGGTCAGGGGAATCCAGGAGCCGAGCCAAGAACGTCCGTCCAGCGAAGCCAATGGGCCGCAGCACAGGAGAGATCGGCACCAGGGAAGGGAGATCGCCGGAGGACGGCCTCCAGAGGTGGAGTACAGAAGACCGAGGGAAGGAGATCAGCCGCCGCACTCTTCAGGAGGAGGAGCTGGAGCCGCAGTCAGGTGGGAACCGCCGCGTCCGCAGCTACCCGCGGGCTAGAAGCACGAACTGGATCCGAGGCTCGGGAAGATGCCCCAAGTTGCGGTTGGTCACCAATCCATCCCCAGGTGAACGAGTGGCGAGAGGGCGAGAGGTCGGACTGTTGGCGCTGACCAGGGCGACCAGGCGAGCAAACCAGAGGAGGAGAGCATCCGTGTCCTACGAAGAGGGACCACTGACTGATACCGCAGAAGCAGGTCGACCAAGGAGGAGAACGGCTGGCGGAAGATCGAAGGTCTCGGGCAACCAAGGCATCCACGATCCACGCAGGGACCCAGGGCTGAGGGGGAGACCACACCGGAGAGGCCGAGCTGTAAACGGTCCCGTCGACGGCAAGCGAAGACAACGGCGGGGGCGGGAGGCATGGGGACGAATATAAGCAACGGGTAGGTCCAGGCTGGCGGCGGCGACGACCCAGGGCTGAAGGCGACGCGAAGGGTCCGAGGCGGGGGAGCCGTGGCGAGCGACGAGCAGCATCGCAACTTCCCAAGGAAGAGCGGAGACCTGCGCGCGAACGGCGAGGGCCTTGGTCCGAAGGGGCGGGAACTCAATCCACAAGGGTGGAGCTGGGCCCACAGGCCTAGAAGGGTTCCTTCAGAGACTGCCAGGCAGGGCCGAAAGACGCAGGTACCCACAGGAGCACGGTAGAGCTGCGACATCGCATCAGGGGAGATGGCCAGGAAGGAGCCAGGCCACCACGAGGCAAGGGACGGAGGGTTCGAAGCCACGCGGAAGATCCGCTAGAGCTGGGAAGGGTTGCCGCAAGCACGAGCGCCGGCGGAACCACCGGAGGCAGCGAGAACGAAGGGGAGCGAGTGGCCAGCGAACCGGGGAGCCGAAGGCTAGGACGCCAGCAGGCCAGCGGCGAACGCAGGACGCCGAGTCATCCACCGGAGAGGGTCGGGGAGATGCTGGAGGCGAAGGGTGCAGGGAGCGGGGAAGAGGATGTCCCGAGGAGAACAACAGCGCCGAGCACAAGGCGAAGGTCGACAGGGACACCGGAGGTAGTCGAGCGGGCAGGCGACGAACATCGGGTGCCGCAACTATCCAAGCGACGAGGGCGAAGACATGGATCCCCCCACTGCACTGGGTGTACCCCCGGGGCACCCATCCAAGTGCTAACAGAGCGCGACGAAGCTTCCCTTCGGTGAACAGACGAGAACCGGTGAAAACGTGGAAGGCCGTAGGCGCCAGGGGAAACGGCCCGAAGTCCCGAGGTACATGGAGGACGAACCAGACGCAGCGCGAGGCTCAAGGAGGGGGCACGTAGCTGGCTGGGGGACCCGACGGAGGAGTCAGCGGGTTGGAAGGAGGGACATAAGGCCGACTAGGGTACCAACAGGCGATAAGGGTCGCGGTGCCCGGGGCTCAAGAAGGGGCACAAGCGGCTTGGCGACTCGCCGTAGGAGGCAGCGGGCCCAGAGACTGAGGCCGAAGTGCCGAAGTGAGAACGAAGGCGACAAGGTCGCGGTGCCCGGGGCTCAAGGAGGGGGGCATATAGTCGGCTAGACGACTCGCCGTAGGAGTCAGCGGACTTAAGGCCGGGGCCGAAGGCCGACGCGTGAACGAATTGGCGACAAGGTCGCGTGCCCAGGGCCCAAGGCGGGGCACATAGCGGCTCGGTGACTCGCCGGAGGAGTCCGCAGGCGTAGGAGGGGCCGCAAGGCCAACGCGTCTACAATAGGCGACAAGGTCGCAGTGCCCGGGGCTCAAGGAGGGGGGCACGTAGCCGGCTTGGCGACTCGCCGGAGGAGTCAGCGGGCTGAGCAGGTCCGAAGGCCGACGCGTAGACTAGTTAGCGACAAAGTCGCGGTGCCTGGGCTCAAGGAGGGGGGCACGTAGTCGGCTAGGCGACTCGCCGGAGGGGTCAGCGGCTTGCCGACGCATAAGCTAATTAGTGACAAAGGTCGCGGTGCCCGGGGCTCAAGGAGGGGGGCACGTAGCCGGCTTGGCGACTCGCCGGAGGAGTCAGCGGGCTCAGGAGGGCCTCGAGGCCAAGCGTCAACTTTTTTTTTTTTTTTTTTTTCTTGTAAGTAACAGGCGACAAGGTCGCGGTGCCCGGGGCTCAAGGAGGGGGGCACATAGCCAGCTAGGCGACTCGCCGGAGGAGTCAGCGGGCTTAGAAGAAGGGCCGAAGGCCGACGCTTAAACTAATTAGCGACAAGGGTCGCGGTGCCCGGGGCTCAAGGAGGGGGGCACGTAGCCGGCTTGGCGACTCGCCGGAGGAGTCAGCGGGCTTGAGGTTTGGCCGAAGGCCGACGCGTGAACTAAAGGCGACAAGGTCGCGGTGCCCGGGGCTCCTTTTTTAAGGAGGGGGGCACGTAGCCGGCTTGGCGACTCGCCGGAGGAGTCAGCGGGCTTAACGCGTCTACGAAGAAGCTACAAACTTACCAGGGACGTGAGGCGTGGGGAATCCCAAGTCCGAGGGGAGCTTGAACAATCCCACCGTGCTGCGGGAGGTCCCCAGGAAGGCGGAAAGTCGCGGGTCGCTCGGCGGTGGAACCAAGAGTAGAGACCGAGAACCTCCAGTCAAGAGGGGCAGCCTGCGCAGCCGATGACAGAGGAGCAGGCGGGACCCGGTCGACAGACGGTGTGGCTGACATCAGGCCACGAAGTCGCCGTCCTGGGCAGATGCGCACTTGGTACTGCAACATAAACCCATACATGAAGGTGACAGGCGGCGGGCAACTAACGCCGCCAGGTAAAGGTCCGTGAAACGCAGAGCGAAAACAAACAGAAGTCCGAGCCAAGCACGACGTCCGGCCCCACAGGGCGAGACGTGGGAAGCGGCCGAGACTGTACCTTTCCATGGCGGAACGGCAGAGTGACGAAGCACAAGCACCGGACACTAGGTCACTGGAAGTCGCCGTACTGGGGAGAGACGCATGTGGTAACTGCAACCCAAACCCAAACAAGAAAGGCGACCAGCGGCGGGTAACAACGCTGCCATTTAAAGCTTCGAAATTTAAGAAACACATGAAACTGACAGTGAAATGCAATGAGAAAACAACAGTAGCTCGAACGAAGCCCGACGTCCGGCCCAGCCAGGCGAGACGTAGGAAGCGCCCGAGACTTTACCTGTCCATGGCGGAACGGCCGAGTGACGAAGCACAAAGTACCGGACAGTAGGTCACTGGAAGTCGCCGTACTGGGGAGAGGCGCACTTGGTAACTGCAACCCATACCCAAACATGAAAGGCGACCGGCGGCGGGAAACGAACCCCGCCATTTAAAGCTTCGAAAGGAAGAAACACTCGAAACTCACCGTGAAATGCGGAGAGAAAACAACAGTAGCTCGAGCGAAGCCCGACGTCCGGCCCAGCCAGGCGAGACGTAGGAAACGGCCGAGACTTTACCTGTCCATGGCGGAATGGCCGGGTGACGAAGCACAACCACCGCGCGACGGAAGCCTAGAAGGTTCCAGGGCCAGCCAAGTGCACGAGGCACAGACGAGGGCTAACAGAGAAGACGGAGGCCACGCCAGAAGCAGTAGACGAGGGCTAGGCGAAGGCAGGCCAGTAAGGGACGGTCGAACCGTACACAGTCTTTCCAAGGGTCAGAGGCTCAGGTAAAAGCGTCCGAACGCTAACAGCGAAGTAGACAACTGGCTAAAGGAGACACCACCGGGCACGTGACCGGATGGACAGGGGAGGCTACTCTCGTCCCTGTTAGGGATCCCCGAGAGCCTCCTGGGGGGACCCTTTGGGTCTTAGGCTAAAATTGGTAAGCAAGTAGACTATTTCCAGACAGTCATGTCATCGGTAATGTGTTTTGAGGAAACAAATGCGGAAGAATTTCAAAGATATGCGGAAAAGCGGAAAAAGGGTTCAAATGCGGAAATCTTCTGCATAATGCGGGAGAGTAAACAGGTCTGCTGCTGGTTGATATAACTTACATTTTTTTTTAAACTACCACTGATCAAAAGTCTATCATTTATTCTAAGGGAGGAATACAGATGCATGTATGGATGAAACCAGCAAGAGGCACACATCCTCATGAGTCTCTGCACCTGCCTCAGTCTATATAAACTATGCCTCCTACAGTTGGGAGGTGCTCGCTTATAGTCCTTGAAGTGACAGATTTTAAAAACAACTTACACAGATCTTTGAATGACGACAGTTCAACTTTTTGCCAGGTGACCAGACTTTCCCCTGAAAGATGACAAAACAAAACTAATAAATGTGCATACATTAAAAACAAAATTAACCCATTTAGCCCAGAGTCCCTACAGCAGGAGATTGATTGACCATGATAATTCAAGGGTAGTGCCAGATTAGCTTGGCACCTTCAGGCACCAAGCTAATCTGGCACTACCCTTAAATTATCATGGTCAATCAATCTCCTGCAACTGGTACATAGTCGTTAGGCAAAATTGGAGAAATGGTACCTTGGAGCTAAAAGGGTTAAATCACTTTAGCTGCAACCAACAGGCCTTCACTGCACAAATTACAGATGATTTGGAAGCCCTGGTCCGCGCTGCAAACATCCTTAGTGGCACTGCAGACCCTGATGCCTAGATTGTCTTCCTGACTGATGCCATGTCTGTCCTTGAGGCAGCAACAGCAAGCAAACTGCCACGTCTACAAGAGGCACTGCAAAACATCAAGTGCACCAGACTTGTGCTGCAGTGGATCCCTTCACACTGTGGTATCTACGGCAATGAAGAAGCTGACAGAATGGCAAAATTGGGTGCGGAGGAAGAACAAGATGAAAATGGAGTCAGCTTCACAGAGCTGAAGACCATCATTAAGTCTGTGTACAGACCACCACAACGGCCCCAAGACAGTTACCATCAGCTGTCCAGACATGACCATCTTCCGTCTGAGGACCGGGCACAACCGACTCAATTTCCACCTGCACAGATGCTTCCACCTCATGCCATCTCCCTGTGCCCTTGTGGAGAAGCATAGCAGACCACAGAGCACATCCTCCAGGACTGTGGGAACCACCAGCTGCTGAGGGAGGAGATATGGCCGAAGCCCGCCACTCTACAAAAGAAACTGTACGGGTCTGTGGAGGCACTACAGAAGACCACAGATTTTGATGGCGTTCGAGAAGAAGAAGACCTTAGCTGCGGAGCGATGACGTTAGGTCTATATAGTACCCTACTCAGCATCAATTCTAGTAGGCAGCTTACTGCTCAATGCTAGAACTGTGCCACCACACATACACACATGCAAAAGTTACTTTGGAGCACCTGATGCTAATTGCTAACATCAGAGTTATCCAATAAAAATGTTACACACACCACCGTCCACAATAACAACAAACAAACAAACAAGTAACCTTAATTTGTGAAAAAAACTGGGGCCAAAACTGGCCAGGAAGTAGCATAGATTCTCCGATGCCCTACAGCTACATGGGTTCATGAGAATCTATGCCTTTTCGCAGGTGGATTTGGAGGGGGCGCAGACAAGGCAACAGACTAATACCCACCAGTGACTGGATCTAAGACTGCTACATGCGGCCACTGAGTGACTTTGTAGAACTGCATGTATTTCTTGCCTTCCTCACTGTCATGGTACACCTGCAACAAAACACGCACACATGGCATTAGCCCTGTGACTATTGGTAGCGTGTTTTGTCAAGACTCCTTCAGGGATCAACTTGACAAAAAGCGCTACAGACAGCCAAAGGCTTAACGCATTGCACTCGTGAGGTTTCCTCTGATAACTACATTACATTTCTGGACGTAGCTTGACCATGCTGTTCTAGGGCAGTGCCAGCATAGCTTGGCGTCTAGTGGCACCAACCTATTCAGGCACCATCCTAGAACTATCATAGTCCTGCTGGGGCTCATCAGAATGCATGTTCTGCAACAAAAACGTCCTCTGAAGAAGCATGTTGCACAAAGCATACGCAAACATCCAACTTTTTAAAACTTCTCGTTGGTCTAAACTGCCTGAAGACCTAAAGGCGCCAAGCTATTCTGGCATAACCCTTGAATTAAAATGGTCCTGCAGCGGCTCATAAAAATGAAAGTCTTTTGCTACCAAAGATGTTCCTCAAAGGAAGACATACTTAATTTTTCTCCTGATACACCCATTGCTTGAAATAAATTTGACTGATAGTTCGAAGGTTGGAGCCAGAATAGCTAGCTTGGTGCCTAAAGTGCCAAGCTATTCTGGCACCATCCTTGAACTAAAACAGTTGATCTATCTCCTACTCTGTATTGTAGCCATCATAGGACAATAAGCAAATTTTACAAAATCAGCCTCAGGATGTAATGGGTTAAAGTGTACATCTGCATCAATTTTTTTTCTTCTAACAATTAAAAGCAGACCAGAAAGTGACTGCCAAGCATGTAAGACGCAAGGGAAAACCAACAATGAAACGCCCCAGAAGAACTGGGGAAAAATAGTTTACAAAGCGTGTTTCTTTCTCTCTTGATTTTTTTTTCAAAGTTCTTTGTAGTCTCACCTGCCAGAAGACAAAGTGTTTGCGGATCAAAGCCTTGACAGTCAGACTGCTCCAGATGTCTCTGTTCAGGATCTGGCAGGTAAACTCCTGAACATTCTGTATGTTCACCAGAAGCCACTTGTTCTGTGTCATTCCAAAGTCTCGTGCCTGAGAAAAATGTGTGAAATATCTGTGAATGTGAGTGGAGTCATGAATAAAATAAAATATAAATAAACGCTTGTTCAGGGCCTGGCTCGAAAACTACTGAATATTTTAAATGTTCATTATAAGAACTCAGCGAGTGGAGGAAGAATAACTTATATTTACTCATAATACAGTATATTTTATAATAAAGCAACCTTTTAGCTGCCTAAAGTTGCAGGCTGAGCTTCTGAAATCTTTGTCAATTTAATGGTAAAGTGCCCCAGCCGTCCATGAACATGGACACAAAGCGGTGTCAGCAAGAGACATAGATCCTCATGAGCCCCTACGACTGCAAGGACTCATGAGGACCTATGTCTCTTGTATTTGGATTATGTTCATCTTTTCTTGGCGGTGAATAAAATGAATTTTTCTCTAAAATGTATTTTTAAAAAAATACTTACCGATGACATTACTGTTAGGAATAGTGTCTAAGCTAGCCCAATTTTAGCAAAATTTGGTTGTGTACCCATATGGCAGGGGAGGCAACAAGGGGCGCCGTAAGCCTAGCCAATTTCCCGAGTAGCCTTCCTTCCGTCCTCATCCGGGCAACCGCTCACCAGATCCCGCCAGTCTGTTTACTTAGCTGACTAGCAGCAAGCAGGGTCGGTGGGAGGGTCATCCGAGTTATGTCATCGGTAAGTATTTTCGAAAAAATACATTTTAGAGAAAAATTCATTTCTTTCCTCAAAATACATTACCGATGACATTACTGTTAGGAAGAGTTATGAAGAGGCGGTGGGTGCCACTTACAACACCCCTAACCCCCAACTGCCAACTAGACTCGCCCTCCCAAGAGCAACCTCCCAATAATTTTAGCTAAGAATAGCCGACGACACCGAGGGTGCCGTGAGGGAGTGTTGCGCTCTGGGGATGTTCCCCACCAGCGCCATGATTTCCCGCTGGCCTGGGAGGACCCGAGAGGATCTGGTGCTGTCCGAGAGGTCCCTCAGGTAGAATCAGGCGAAGTTGACTCCGCTCACCAGCGCACTGCCGCAGCAATGTCTTGACGGCTTGGTAGTGGTCGAATGCAAGGATGAGGCCGAGGCTTTGACCTCGTGCGCCCTGATGTTCAACCCTTTGGCTGCAACAGGGCAGAGGTCCTGGTAGGCGGCGCGGAGTATGCAATGGAGCCAGGAGGAATACCGCCTGAGGTGACATGTCATCCCCACCTGGAAGGCGTGTGCGTCCCCTGCGTCTCGGCTTGGTCCGGCGCAGGTGTCCACATAAGGCTCTCACCAGACCCTGCTGTCTGTATTCCGGGCAGGGCCTGATCCCCCAAGGGTCGAATGGAGACCAACTGGGCGAATCAAGGAACCAGGTCGTGGCTAGAAAGCCAGGTCGGGCAGCTGTCATCCAGCCAATCATCCAAACTGCAAATCTGAGGGGTGCGCTGAAGAGCGTGCAATTCGCTGACCCTGGCAGCCGTGGCCCAGGTCAGTCGGGAGTAGGTCTATCCAACTGGAGCGGGTCGAAATGGTCCAAAACGAGCCCCCGTAGCTCCTAGGCAAGATCCCATCGCGGCAACTGCGAGCTAAGGCCAGACGTGTAGACCAAAGAGCGTCAGAATGCCGGTGAGGTCTGTACCAGGGTCGGCCGGTCTAAGACGGACTGTGTCAGCGATCATGGTCATGTAGCCCCTAAGGTGAGAGCGCCAAGTTGGTCGGTGAAGAGCCAGACGAAGAACTCCACCCGCCAAGGAACCGTCCGGCACATGAGGAGGAGGCGCTCATCATCACATGCGTCGCCCAGTAAACGCTGCTTCCCTCGTAAACTCATCTGGTCGAGTGTCTATGGACTGTAGCGATAGCTCCCACAGCTGCACTTGAGAAGCCTCTACCGACGAGGGCTTGTCGGACAACGTCCAAGCGTGGAGGAAGAGTTCTCGAGGCTGCAAAGCATCGTGCGTGGGGTGGTAACCTGCAGAGGGGCGCTCACGGCGAGGCTCAGGAGGCCGGAGATCTCCGATCATGTCCCGCAGCAAATATCCACCAGGACCAGGAGTGGGTTGCAACCTTGAGCTTGGGCAGGAGCTTGGGATTAGCACCGTAGGTGGGTCGGCGAATACTGCATGTACTATGTATAATGTTTTTGCCTTCATATGTGTGTACGCGATATTTTTGGGCACGCGCTCACGTGTGTGTGTGTGTGTGTGTGTGTGCGTGTGCGTGCATGCTGTGTGTGTGTGTGTGCATGCTGTGTGTGTGTGTGTGTGTGTGTGTGTGTGAGACAGAGAGAGAGAGAGAGAGCACATATATACATATTTGCCTTTGCTGTATGAATTCTAATGTACTTAATGATTTTCTGTGTATTGCTTTACTTTGCATTTTTACTCATTTTATATTTTTGTGCGTACGTGTTATGCGCGTACGTATGTCTGGAGTGCGTGTCCGAGAGCGTGTGTGTATATGTGTGCGTGTGTGTCTAAGTGCGTGCGTGTGCAAGTTTGTGTTTGTGTGTGAGCGTGCGTGTGCGTGCATATGTGCGGGCGTGCGTGTGTGAGCGAGTGCATACATGCGTCAGTGTGTGGTATGTGTATGTTTACATGTCTATGTCATTTATGTAGTAGATGTAGCAACGGCAAGTTTTAAAACTGGTCCTGTTACCAATAACTTCTACCGTTGGAAAATAAAGGTTCATTGTTCATTGTCGAGGCCGTCCCCAGAGAGGTAGAGAGCGCCGACCGCTCAGGCTTTCGGAACTGGAACAGAGGCTACGAAGTGGGGAAGCTGGCGATTCCACCTCGACGCAATCATGGGGGACTCTCTGCTGCACAGATCACTGACCGATGTCCGGACGGAACGTCCACTCTGTGCGGAAGTCCCGGGAAGTCTCTTTCTCGGAAGCGATGTCTCAATTTTCGCACCAACGGAGCCCCTGGCAGAGGAGGAAGTACAGGGAGAGGAACCGCGTCCCTGCTTCTGAAAGTAGTTGACTACTGTGGCGCTGTCAGAGAGGATGAGAAGCTCCTGACTTCGTGGACGTGACACCCGAACCTGGGCCACGAAGTCCGGAGGCCCTTGGCTGGAGGCAGCGTACGCAAGCGAAGGCAGACTTAGTACCCAATGCCAAATCCACTGCCCGTGTCGTCGCCCGGCACTCTAACCTCCCTCCCTGAGCGCCGGTCGCGGGCAACAACCGAGGTTTTACCTGACCAAGTCGGAGAGGCCGGAGGCCAGACCAGGGCCGTAGGGACCAACCGTGTCGCAGAAGCGAAGCCCCGCACCACCAACGGTAGATGTCGCATCCCAAAGGTAGATCCAAGCTAGCACCATCACACAGAAATCCAAAGCTCGTGCGGAACACGGAAGAATCCAAGTCCCCGGCACCACAAGTCTGGCGGAAGCCCCCACACAAAACCGACGAAGGTAAACTCCCGGTTAGCACAGTGAACACAGTAATCCCACACTAGCACAGTGTACATGTAACCGACGAAGGTAAGCTCCAGGTTAGCACAGTGAACACCGTAATCCCACGCTAGCACAGTGTACACGGCTTAACTCCAAGCCACAAGGCGACTGGTCATAGCTTACACAGCCAAGTCCGCCAAGTCCAGTGTAATTGCACACGACCCCCAGGAGGTAATCCCACAGGTAAGCTTCTAAGCTTAGCACAGGGCAGTAGCTAGCACAGAGAAACGAGCAGCGAGTTCAAGTCCCACGATGACCGGTCAAACCATACACAGCCGAAGAGAGACACAGGTACACAACCATCCTACAGCTAGCTAAGAAACAGACTGGTGGGATCCGGTGAGCGGTTGCCCGGATGAGGATGGAGGGAAGGCTACTCGGGGTACTGGCTAGGCTTACGGTGCCCCTTGTTGCCTCCCCTGCCATATGGGTACACAACCAAATTTTGCTAAAATTAGGCTAGCTTAGACACTATTCTAACAGCAAAAAATGTCTTCGGTAATGTATTTTGAGGAAAGAAATGTTAATGTCAAATTAAATGAACATTTAATCCACAGCCAAGTAACTGACAGAAATGCTAATGCAGGTTCTGTATGCAAACCCAACACCCACTTGTTTCAAAGGTCTTGATGTAAACCCCTTGTGCAAGCAGCCGCCAATATTGCTTACAGGACTGGTGTTTGAATAAACATGAGGTAAGGGTAAAAAAAAAGCTTACGCTTTGGAAAGTTCCTTTGTACGTCATGTCAATAGGGGGTCGAAACAGATCTTCCAATGTGTGTTTTTTTGTGAAGGCATGTCCAGTAACCATCAAACTCTCCTGTTGCACTGTAAAATAGTACGGAACATATGCATTTGCTTCCCAATGTATCAGCAGTAATCCACTAATAATACTTGTTATGGAATGCAACACACAAAGAGTTAGCACATGAAAAATATATTTTTCTCTAAAATGTATTTTTTCAAAAAATACTTACCGATGGCATTACTAATAGAAGAAAGCTCCGCTGCCAAAGGGAGCCTGGTGAAGCTGTGCCTTTACCAAAGCCGGGAGTGAGGAGCCGAGTCCAAGCAGGGTGTCCCGCCGCATCAGGTCGCAGTTGGCGGCAGCCGCCATGGCATTAACTGAGGAGTGAAACGCAGCTCTGTCCGCCGCTACCAGCACCGAGTGTATGCTGCGGAGAGGAGCCGAGGCCAAGAAGTCCCAGGTGTCGAGGCATCTTACCACTGAATGCATCGCTATCTCGAGGAAGCCTGCACCGCCAAGGAGTTCTGGACCAGCTTCGCCACCTTCTCCAAACTGTGTGGGATCCGTGGCCGCCGGCCTCGGGGGGCCCCCGTCTGCAACAGCGCCGCCCTGTCTAGAGCTGGCATGGGATAGGAGAACGCCTGGGAGAGACCTGCATACCACTGTTGGCGGAAGCTGACGTCCATCCCCGCCGGCCATCTGGCATCGAAAAAAAGCCCTGGTCACAGCAGCTGTCCTCTAGGAGGTGCGTGGAAAACGCCTCCGCGAGGTCCCGAAATGCCGGCGGCTGCGGGAGGGACTTAAAGCGCTTGGACTGCCGTGGTGCGAACACCATCGGTGTGGCCTTCCTCTCAGGGGGGACGAGGGAGGGAGGGCAGGAGCCCAGGGGGAGGAAGGACGCGATAAGCCAAAAGGAAGCGGAGAGTTCGAGAAGTTTGAGGGCCTCATCGTCGTTCCTTGCGGACAGCGGAGGGGAGCATAGAGGTCTGGTGGGGTGGGGGGGTGGGGGCTGGAACGGGGACGTGGGGAAGATTCCGCCGTCTGAGAACCGGCTGCTCACTGCGAGGCCCCGAGAGGAAGAACGACGTGTCAATCGGCTGCTCCAAGTGGTCGCCGAAGACTGCTGCTGCAATGGAGTAGAGTCCTTCCTACGCCTCGGGGAGGCGGAGCGGGAGCGAGAGGTATTCCAACGATCCCAGCGTCTGAGGCTGTCGCCACGACGAGACTCCTGGATGTGCGAAAGGTCGGAGCTAGTCCGGCGATCCTTACCGGAACCGTCCTAGTGCTGACGGGGCCGCGCATCCCAGCACTTCCCGGCGCGGTCCTCTCTGTCGGGGCTGCTAGTCCCACCCAGCTGGGGAGTTTCCTCACCGTGTGGAGCAGCGACCTTGGCCACTGAGTGTGCCTCTTGTTGCTCCTAGAGTGGGGAGGTGGGGTTCCGGTGGCCTGGGTTCGACGGGGGAAGGACGTCTCATCGGCGACTGAATGGCTCCTTCCTGTCTCCGCGGAAGGCCGAAGAGCCGGAAGCCTGGAAATGGGGCAGCTCCTCCCTTTAGTGGATGACAGTCTTCCCCCCTTCCGAATGGTGGTCTCGGGATCCAGGAGCCCGCTCACGGCGCTTGTCAGGCCGAAGACTGGCCAGGACAAGAACAGGACCGACGCTGCAAACGAGAGCCTGTCCGACGACCTGGGGAGGCTGATTGGGAACGGGAGACCTCCCCTCGTGCGCAGTGTCTGTGGCTGTCCCCGTGATGTGACTCCTGGCGCGGCACATGTGAGCTAGGTCGGCGATCCTTAATCAAGCCATTCTGATCCTGACGTGGCCGCACGTTCCGTCCTTGTCAGCCAGGTGCAGCAGCGGAGCTTTCTTTTATTAGTAATGCCATCGGTAAGAGTTTTGAGAAAACAAACAAGAAAGGCAAAGCCCTTATGGCTCATGTGTCTGTCCAATCTACATGTGTGACCTAAAGTAACGGGATGGCTTCTGCACCAGCAAAATCCATGTTTTCTCACATTTTAATCAGCTTTCACACATCTGTCAAAGATGTGTGACCCTTGACCTTTATGAGTCGACTAAATTAGTATACATAGGTAGGTCTTATACTTTTATGCAGACCTGCGAACCCACCATCATGTCAAAGAGTAGCATCCAGACCTATTTGGAGTAGCATTTAAGAAAAAGGAGTAGCACACACACACAGATGCGGAAAATAATCTCTCTGTCATCTGCATCTGTCGTCTAATTTGGCAACCGACTCGTTGACAACGACTGACAGAAAGCGCTTCGTTCAAAAAGGCACAGCGAGAAACTGCTGCCGTTTACTGAATGCACCACCAGCCAAGAAAAAAAGGGAGCATTATGAGCGCAGATTTTCCCCTGAGGTCGAAACACAACGCGATTGGTCATTTACTAGACACGATTCTAGGTCAAAAGTTATTTTTAGTTCAGTCAGTGACTGGCAACCTTTTTTTTTTAAATCGTAGTTTTCAGGACCGATCATAGCATCGTAGCAAGTATGTCTAAGTCGTAGCATGCTACGCCTAAATCGTAGTAGCACTTGGCAGCTCTGTTTATGCCAAATCCGATTGAAAAATTTGCAAAACTGTTGATAATACATGTAACTACAATTCTTTCAAAACTTGGCATTTTACACACATTTGCTGACCTTTTGTGACCCTTGACCTTTCCAAAGGGTCATCCAAATTAGTATGCATGGATAGGTCTTAACATCAGGTATCTCTGTAGCAAGTTTGGGTTTGAAGTTGGGAATAGTATTTAAGAAAAAACATCTTTTCTCAAGATATGGCTATTTTGGACCTATTTCCTGAGCTCTTGTGACCCTTGACGTTTCCGAGGGGTCATCCAAATTAGTATGCATAGATAGGTCTTACCATCAGGTATCTCTGTAACAAGTTTGGGTTTGAAGTTGTGAATAATGTTTGAGAAAAAACATCTTTTGTCAAAATATGGCTATTTTTCACTTATTTCCTGAGCTCTTGTGACCCTTGACCTTTCCGAGGGATCAACCAAAGTAGTATGCATAAAACGGTCTTCCCATCACGTATCTTTGTACCACGTTTGGGTTTGAAGTTGTGAATAGTATTTGAGAAAAAATACATTATGTCAAAGTATAGCTACTTTGACCTATTTCCTGATCCCCTGTGACCTTGACCTTTGTGAGAGATCACTCAAATTGGTATGTTTAGAAAGGTCTTGGCACAAAGTATCCTTGGGCCCAGTTTGAAGACTGTGGCTTAAATAGTCTTTGAGAAAATGCCATCATTAAAGTGTACCATGGATGAAGGCAGATGGACGGGCAACCACTGGCCCAAAACATATTCACTTTTGCTTTCCACGTGAGCCCAAAACTGGATTTTTCTCTAAAATGTATTTTTTCAAAAAATACTTACCGATGGCATTACTATTAGTAATGGTTTACTTAGCATACCAATTTTAGCCCCAAAAACTCGTTGTGTACACTACAACCGGGAAGATGACTCTAGGGAGTCGTTACCAAGAGACCCTGAGTAGCCTCCCCTACCTCCCTATCCGGTGGTGCGCTCACCGTTTCCCGCCAGTCTCTGAGCCTTAGCTCCACTGCGGCAAGCAGGGAAGGAGGGAGGGACCTCTGAGTAATGCCATCGGTAAGTATTTTTAGAGAAAAATCCATTTATTTTCTCAAAATCTTTACCGATGGCATTACTATTAGGAAGAATGGCGAATAGGAGGAGGGTGCCGCAATTCTTGGTACACCTTTTTCATGCCCGAGTGCCTCCGCGCATAACTAATTACTATCGAGGCCCCACCCTACGCGCCCACTCCCGACAATTTTAGCTAGGTGTAACCTAATGGCGCCTGTGGCGCCGGGAGGGAGTGCTGCGCCGCCGAGATGTCCCCCCCCCTAGGGCCAGGTTGTCGCGCTGGCAGGATAGGTCTCGCAGGTAGAAGTGGGCGAAGGTAGACTCGGCCTGCCAATCCACGGCCGCCACAATGTCCCTCACTGCGCAGTTGCGGTCAAAGGCGATGCTCGCAGCCACTGCTCTGACTTCGTCCTGGCCTGCTCTGGGGAGAGCTCTTTGTACGCAGACTGGATGACCCAGCATAGCCAGGAAGAGATCGTCTGCACTGAGATGTCTTGTCTGCCCGGAGCCAAGGCCAAGAATAGGCGCGAGTGCCCTTGTCTTAGTGGCTTAGTTCTGCGCAGGTACACTTTAAGTGCCCTGACAGGGTCCTGAAGACGGGACTCTCGGGACTGGTCCATTGCCCCGAGCGGACAGACGGTCAATACTTGCGGCACGGACGCTGGAAGGTGGTTCTTGGCCAGAAACGTAGGGTCTGTGAGGAGCTGTACTGAACCATCGGCCCTAAGCTAGAGACCGGAGGGTCACACTGAGAAGGCGTGCATCTCGCTAACCCGAGAGGCTGTGGCGAGGGCGAGCAGGAAGCAGGTCTTCGTGATTAGGTCTCCAAGCCGCGCGAGTGGTAGGGGCTCAAATTGTTCCGAGTTGAGCCAGGTGAGCACCCAGGACAAGTCGCAGCAAGGAATCAACGAGCGTGATGCCGGCCGTTGCAGATCGAAGTGCGCCATCAGAGCAGAGAGGTCCAAGCAGGCACCCGGGTCCGGCCGTCCCAAGTGTCGATAAGTGTCCGCCACCATTGCCAGGTAACCTCGGATGGTGATAGGGGCCAGGTTCTACTTGGAGAAAAACCACAGAAAGAATTTGGCCAATTTGGGTTAGTCAGGTCCGTGGGGGGCGAGTCGCTCCGCTGCGCACCAGACCTGGAGTACTTGCCACTTTCCTACATAGACGTTACAGGTAGAGACCCTCCGAACCGCTGTGATCGCTTCCACTGCTGCACCTGAGAAGCCTCTTGCTGCGAGGGCCTGCCTGACAACCTCCAAGCGTGTAGCAGCAGTCGTTCCGGGCACAGATGAAACAGTTGCTGCCGGGGCTGCTTGAGCATCGTACGCAGTGTGGGGAGCTTCAGCGGGGAGGTCCATAGCGAGGCTCAGGTCTGTGGTCCAGCTCATGATCCAGCTGAAAGAGGCTACTAGGATCAGGAGCGTATTGCCGCCCCTGAGCTTCTGAAGCACCTTTGGTACCAGCACTGTGGGAGGGAACACATACGCAAGGAGTCCGTCCCACGGAATGGAGAGCACGTCTATGGCCCAGGCTTGTGGATCTGGTATGGGGAGTCGAAAAGAGGCAGCTTCTTGTTCCACCTCGTGGCAAAGAGGTCGATCATCAGCGTCTCCCAATGCGTGCAGAGTAGCTGGAAGATATCCGGGCATAGCGACCACTCTGTGTGAAGCAGCTGGCCCCATCGCGAGAGGAAGTCCGCGAGTACGTTGAGATGGCCTGGGATGTGCCACGCCCGCAGAGTGATGCCTCGATCCCTGCACCACAGGAGGACTTGGTACACGAGGATGCAAAGGAAGGGTGCGTGCGTTCCACCCCTGGTTCTGAATGTAGGCCACGACTGTCGAGTTGTCGGAGAGCACCAGCACCTCCCGTTACGCGAGTCGTTCCTCTCATCCGACGAGCGCCAGCCACACCGCCTTTATCTCCAGCCAGTGGATATGTCTGCCTGCGTGTTCCCTCGTCCAGCTGCCCGAGGTTGAGACAAACTCCGGTAGCAGCAGGTGTGCTCCCCAGCCTGAGAGGCTCACGTCCGTGCAGATGGAGAGCTAAGGCGGAGGGGAGAAGAGGGGTACCCCCGACGCTAGCCAGGCACTGTCCATCCACCGCTGGAGATGAAACTTGACCAACATCGACACCGGCACCAGGGTTGTCATGTCGCCCGAGGGGTGCCAATGCAAGGGCAGATGCAGCTGTATCGGTTGAGAGTAGAGTCTGCTTAGGGGTAGGAGATCCGCTGCAGCGCTTAGTAGGATAAGAAGCTGGAAGAGGGCCCTGGCAGGGAAAGCTTCCGCGCGAGACACTCGGAACTCCGCCTCCGCTATCTTCTGTATCTGCCCTTCGGGGAGTCGTACCTGGTTGATGTCGGTCATGAACTCCATGGCTAGGTGGATAAACCTGCGTGACATAATCAGGTCAGACTTGCCTCCGTTGACCAGGAATCCGAGTCGGCGGAGCAGAGTTAGCAAGGAATCTCTGTCCTCCTCCAATGCTTTCGCCATCTGGTTCTGGAGGAGCAGGTCATCCAGGTAGTTGGAGGCTGGATTGGAGGCTGCTTGTCGAAACTTTGAGACAACTCCGTCTAAAATCCTGGTGAAGACCCACGGGCTGAGGTTTAGTCCAAACGGTAGGACCTGAAACTGATAGGCGAAGTGCAGGTAACGCCAGAAAGCCCTGACACTGGCCATGCTCGTAGAAAAGTATCCCCAGGAAGCATGGATACGTGCATACACTGATGGATCAGCCACAGATGCAGTTCAGAATGGAGGGGCTGGGGTGTACATTCAGTATCCAAACGGAAAATGGCAGGCAGAGGCAGTACCAACAGGCCTTCACTGCACAAATTACAGAGCTGTGGTGGAAGCCCTGGTCCGTGCCGCAAACACCCATAGTGGCACTGCAGACCCTGATGCCCAGATTGTCTTCCTGACTGATGCCATGTCTGTCCTTGAGGCAGCAACAGCAAGCAAACTGCCACGTCTACAAGAGGCACTACAAACATCAAGTGCACCAGACTGTACTGGTGCTGCAGTGGATCCCTTCACACTGTGGCATCTACGGCAATGAAGAAGCTGACAGAATGGCAAAAGTGGGCCCAGAGGAAGAACATGTCCCAATACATCAAATCTATTAGGCGGTCCGTGGCGCAGTGGTTAAGGCGCCTGCCACCAATGCTAAAGGTGCGAGGTTCGATTCCGGGTTCCGGCGTCGGATTTTTCTCCTCTAGTAAGTGTCACCGTTAATTTGGGCGGACCGTCGGGGGTTCTTTCTCCGGGTACTCCGGCTCTTCCTCCCCCTTCACTTTGGTATCAGTTTCAGCCAACTTAATAAAAATTTCAAATACAAAACTATTTCCAAATACCGTCAGTAGCTCGCTTGAGCTTGCCCTTAGCACCACGTGAATGTTCTGTGTTTACGTACAGAGTGTGAGTGAATGCGTGTGATTCACATGAGCATGCTTGTTGGGTTCAGTTCGCGGCTACATTCTGCGCATTGAGTTATATTATAAATATGAGAAATGCGCCATATAAATACCATGTAATAATAAGATGAAAATGGAGTCAGCTTCACAGAGATGAAGACCATCATTAGCCCTTTGAACCCAGCAAACCGCTGTAGCGGTTGGCGGCCTCCTATACCGTTCAACCCAGCAAACCGCTACAGTGGTGTCAGGTGTTTCTTATCGCGCGCCAGGTGACACACGAGCCTCGCTGCGCGTGTGATGACCTCGCCCTTCACACTGACACATCCTGTTTACACTCAGTACACAGCACTTATGTTCGTCTGTGGTATGCAGTCAGTTTTGCGGCGCTAGTGTGGGAATTACAGTCGCAATGGCGAGTGGATGTGTAGATATTTGGAGTGATACAATTTTGTGTTTGGAGACATGGTTTCAAAAGCAGATAGCTTTGATGTATTGGGACATGTGTGCCTACCTACCGCGTGGCAACATAACCACGTGTTGGCAGTGTCAGCTGGAGCGATCAACGTTTGAGGCACTGACAACGGCAATGACTTACAGCTTGATTCTAATGCTGAATTTGGAGGTTCTAATTGATATTCCGTTTTTTTGATGCCACACCTTGGTGCACCAGTAGGTGACTCTGTGGACACCAACGACACACATTGGTCACATGTGTAGTATGTGTATAGTCTTTACAACACTGGTACTTCCATCCAATCGTGTACAAGACACAACACAGACACACTGATCATCATTTGATGCCGCCTATTACATGTTGTCTAGACCGTGGATATACCTTATCAGTGGCAGGTGTAAACATTGACATCTGGTGACAAGGTAGGGGCCTTACGTTGTATCGGCATGCTGGAAATGCATGGACACTTATGTGTCACACTAACAGACACCCTATTTAGTGATGCATGTTAAGTACCAGCGACCTGTCATGCACGAAAGACTTCTTTTTTTCAAGTTTATTGTCACCTGTCACTATTTTTGTCACCATGCATTACGACACATGTGACACAGTGTGGTCAAATCCATAAAACGGTAGTCCATCCAATGGCAAATCTGTACATATATATATATATACCTTTATGGGAATATATGTTATAAAGTATTATTTACAAATATTTTACAGTGCACACCCATTTTCAACAGAAATTTCTCAAATAAAGTCAGGGCTGAAGGGTATATATATATATATAGACTTCTTATTTACTCAGGGATGAAGGGTTAGGTCTGTGTACAGACCACCACAACGACCCCTAGACAGTTACCATCAGCTGTCCAGACAAGAGCAGGTGACCATCTTCCGTCTGAGGACCGGGCACAACCGACTCAATTTCCACCTGCATAGACGCTTCCACCTCATGCCATCTCCCCTGTGCCCCTGTGGAGAAGCAGAGGAGACCACAGAGCACATCCTCCAGGACTGTGGGAACCACCAGCTGCTGAGGGAGGAGATATGGCCAAAGCCCGCCTCTCTACAAGAGAAACTGTACGGGCCTGTGGAGCTGCTACAGAAGACCACAGATTTCATTTTAAGAGCCAAACTCCAAGTGTGACGGCGTTCGAGAAGAAGAAGAAGAAGTACTAACCGAGCTTGTTTCCTCTCCATGGCAGGCTTCGGTCTCGGTGGATCGCCTGTGGCTCCACTCTCTGTCTCGGGACCCCGAAATCTGTGTTCGTGGCCTTTCCAGTCGGTGGCTTAATTTCCTGTCCCGCTCTGAGAGGTGCACCCTTTGGTGCGGCCCGGTCCAGGCGCTGGTCTGACCTAAGGCTGGCGCTGTCATTTCAGAGGGCTGGTCCCCAGCTTCTGCTGCCTGGGCTTTCTGTTTTCTTGGTGGGCGTGCAAGAGGCCCAACTTTCTACTTGCAGGGGGACCGAGCTCCTAATGCCTGCAAATCCTTAGGGCACAAACCCCGTCGTGGCATATCCCAGGCCGAAAGGCGGGGTGGAGCTCTTGGTGTTTGACAGGAGGGCAAGTCCCATCGGCTGCTTTTAGGCTCTTTATACCAATTTAGGCGGAGCTGCTCTGTCCGAGGCACCGGTGGGGGCAGCAGGTCCCTTTTGCGCCAACAAGCTCACGTTGTCTGAGGTGGCCTTCCTCTGCGATACTTCCAAGTCTGCGGTTGCTGCGGGGTTGCATGCTGGTCTCTCCGTCCGGTAAAACACCCAAAGCTGCGACCATCGTTCCTCCTCTCCCGTCGTGCATAGTGCATGTCCGACTGGAGGGGCAGCCCGAGCAGGGTAGGCCGACATCGTGTGCATCGCTAGGCCATCTGAACGCCACACCTGGTGCAGGTCCTCACCTGAGTCCTGTAACATAAGACAGACAAAGGCTGGCACGAGTGCGCAGAGCCTCCTTGCGAGGTCGCGTACATTGTCTCCGGTCAATGCCGCCGCCTGGTAAATCGCCGGCTGAGGCAGTAACCGAAGCTTTACCTTGTCATGCCCCGAGACCCAGTAATCCACAGAGAACTAACCACCAAGTAAATCCGCAGAAACCGAAGGTAATCCAAGCACCCAACACCACACAGGTAGTAACACACGTCCAAGGAATATCCAATGTAAGTCGAGTTCACAAAAGGTAATCCCACCATACACAGTCGGACCACACGAGGTGCACACGGCCAGTTAGGTGTAGCTAAGCGAAGAGACTGGCAGGAAATGGTGAGCGCGCCACAACGAGTTTTGGGGCTAAAATTGGTATGCTAAGTGAACCCATTCCTAATAGTAATGCCATCGGTAAAGATTTTGAGAAAATAAACACCATTTGACTTAACAAGGTACAAAGAAGGCATATTACACACGATAAATGTGCACAATTATCAACACTTATAGTATGCCTTGTAATGCTGTGTAAAGAATGCATTGTAATGTTCAGACAATTTAAGCAAACGCAAAATGAATTTTTCTCTAAAATATATTTTTGTGAAAAATACTTACCGATGACATTACTGATAGGAATGGTGTCCTAGCTAGCATAATTTTAGCCAAAATTGTTGTGTACCTACATACATGGTAGGGGAAACAACAAGGGGCGCTATAGCGTAGCCCGTAACCCGAGTAGCCTCCCTTCCATCCCCATCCGGTCACGTACCCACCGGATTCCCGCCAGTCTGTTTGCTTAGCTGACCAGCGACAAGCGGGGCAGGTGGGGGGGATGTCATCGGTAAGTATTTTTCTAAAAAATACATTTTAGAGAAAAATTCATTTATTTCCTCAAAATACATTACCGATGACATTACTGATAGAAAGAATAGCGATTGATTGATTGATTGTACATTGCTTAACGTCCCGACAGCAACAAGGCTTTCTCAGGACGTGCCTGCACTGCTTGTGAAAAAAAAAATAAACAGAACATTGAATGTATGTCGCCAGCCGGTCAAATACATTAAATAAACCTAACACATGGGGCCTAAATAAAGCTAAGACCATTTAGCAACACACATCCAATATCAAGAGCTACAGGCAGTGCAGACAGTAGGGAGAGTTTTAAAAAGGCAAATACAGGTGAATGGACCAAGGGTAGACAGAAACACATGCCCCAGAATAGAGAGAAAAACTCACCCTGTGGGGCTGACCAGGGTGACCCTGGGAACTAAAAAGTACCTAACCCCACCCAAGTCCCCCAGGGCAGACCCGGGTGGGGAGAAAGAATAGCGAAGGTGGGTGCCGCTAATAACACCCCCAGGCCCTAAACACACCTACAAGACCCGCCCTCCCTGGAGCAACCTCCCGATAATTTTAGCCAAGATACGGCACCTGCGGTACCGGGAGGGAGTGTTGCGCCGCTGCGATGTCTCCCACCAGCGATAGGTTCTCGTGCTGGCTGGAGAGGTCCCTCAGGCAGAATCGGGCAAAGGTTGACTCTGCTCACCAGCCCACGGCTGCCACAATGTCTTTGACAGCGCAGTTGCGGTCGAATGCGAGGCTTGCGGCCATGGCTCTGACCTCGTGCGCCCTGATGTTCATTCGTTTGGCTGCATCAGGGGCGAGGTCCTGGTAGGCGGAGCATATCACCAAACGGAGCCAGGAGGAAACCGTCTGGGCTGAGATGTCATTTCTACCTGGGGACAGAGGGAGGAATAGGCGGGTGCATCTCCTGCATAGCGGCTTGGTCCGGCGCAGGTATACACATAAGGCTCTCACCGGGTCCTTCTGTCTGGTCTCTCGGGTAGAGCCTGAATCCCCGAAGGGTCGAATGGGGACCATCTGTGGTGCGGCCAATGGAGACCGGGTCTTGGCTAGAACAGCCGGGTCAGGCACACGGCGGTTTCTCTCTGCGGGCCTTGGCCCACTTAGTTTCAACAGCTACACGTGTGTGCTAGCTATATATAGCTAACCTGCCATTTGTCCGCGCGCGCAATGGAGCTGTGGCAGAAATTATTTGGAATAGCTGGGTTGCCATTTCCAGCAGCGTGCGCATGTGCTGAACTTGAGCCTCCTAGGGGAAAGGTTACAGTGCATTTGCTGGCCTTACCAAGTGTTTAATTCGCTTCCCGTGTAAGCGCAGGAAATAAAATTATAACCTTGATAAAGGCAGATCATTTGCCTTCAAGGTGAGAAAGATATTTGCGCTGTGAAAACCTGAGAAACTGGCTAAACCTTTACTTGTTTGCAAGAGGTATCTGTTTTTGTTTCTTTGTTCCTATTGCGCGTGGACGGTAGTGTCTCACTGCGGGCTTTGACCCACTTAGTTTCAACAGCTACGCGTATGTGCTAGCGAGCTGTGGCAGAAATTGTTTGCAATAGCTACGTTGCCGTTTCCAGCAGTGTACGCATGTGCTGAACTTGAGCCTCTTAGGGAAAAGGTTACATCAAAAATGAGGTCTTACCAAGTGTTTAATTCGCTTTCAGTGTAAGTGCACGAAATGAAATTATAAGCTTGATAAAGGCAGACCATTTGCCTTTAAGATGAGAAAGATATCTGTGCTGTGAAAACCTGAGAAACTGGCTAAACCTTTACTTGTTTGCAAGAGGAATCCGTTTTTGCTTCTTTGTTGCTACGGCGGCGCTTGCAGCCACCTGGAGTCTGGCAATGCGCTGGTCTTACCAAGTATTTTATTCACTTCCAGTGTAAGTGCAGGAAATAAAATAATAACCTTGATAAAGGCAGACCATTTGCCTTTAAGGTGAGAAAGATCTAAGTGCTGTAAAAACCTTGAAAATTGGCTAAATCTTTAGTTGTTCGCAAGAGGTATCCGTTTTTGCTTCTTTGTTGCTACTACGGGGCTTGCAGCCGCCTGGAGTCTCGCGATGCCTGCGCTAGGCGGATCAGGTTACCGCTATCGGCAAACTAAGTGGGCTAGGGGTCACTGCCGTGGGCAGCAGTTGTACGGAGCCGTCCGTCCAGAACTGCAAGCATGAGGGGCGTGCTGATCGAGTGTGCAGTTCAGTGACCCTGGAAGCAGTCGCGAGGGCCAGCAGGAAGCAGGTCTTCCGCGTCAAGTCAGGTAACCGCGCCAACTGAAGTGGTTCAAAGCGGCCCGAGTTGAGCCACGTAAGCACCCAGGGTAGGTCCCATCGAGGCACCAGCAAGCGAAGGGTAGGACGTTGCAGACCAAAGTGGGCCATCAGATCGGCGAAGTCTTTGCAGTCACCAGGGTCGGGTCGGCCCAATGCTGGTACGTGTCAGCGACCATGGCCAGGTAGCCCCGAATGGTGATTGGCGCCAAAGCTGGTCGGTGAAGAGCCATAGGAAGAACTCTGCCAGCTGGGGAACCGTCAGATCCGTGAGGGAGAGGTGGTTGTCGTCACACCAGTCGCACAGGACTCGCCACTTTCCCTTGTAAACTCGTCTGGTCGAGGGTCTGGTCGAGGGCTGTAGCGATAGTGTCCCCCTGCTGCACTTGAGAAGCCTCTAGCGGCGAGGGCTTGCCGCACAACCTCCAGGCGTTAAGGAGGAGTCGCTCGGGGCACGGATGGTACAGCGCCTGCCGCAGTTGCTTGAGCATCGTGCGTTGGGTGGGGAGCCGCAGAGGACTGGTGGCGTGGTTCAGGAGGTCGGTGGTCCACAACTTGGTCCAGCAGAACGGGGCCACCAGGAACAGGACTGTGTTGCAACCTCTGAGCTTGGCGCATGCGACAAGGCCGTCCAATGGGATGGAGAGAGCATCGACTGCCCAGGCGAGTGGGTCTGGAATTGGGGAGACGAAGAGAGGAAGCTGGCAATTCCACCTCGTCGCGAAAATGTATTTTTCTCTAAAATGTATATTTTCGAAAAATACTTACCGATGGCATGACTAATAGGAAGGTATACTTAGCATACAGATTTAGCCTAAGATCTGTTGTTACACTACACAACCAAAGAGGCGACTTCAGGGAGCCGTTACCAAGCAACCCTGACTGGCCTCCCTTATCTCCATATCTGGTGATGTATTTCCCATCAGTCTTTTTGCCTTAGATCAATAGCGGCAAGCGGGGCAGGAGGGAGGGACCTCCGAGTCATGCCATCGTTAAGTATTTTTCGAAAAAATACATTTTAGAGAAAAATACATTTGTTTTCTCAAAACTATTACTGATGGCATGACTAATAGGAAGAATAGCGAATAGGAGGTGGTGCCGCCTATAACACCAAACCACCCAGAGAAAAAAAAACAAAAAAAACACAAGGAATGCACTCCCATGCTTTAGGGTATCGAGGCCCCTTACATGCGCTCAACTCCCAACGCTTTGAGCTATGCGTATCTAAGGCGCCTGTGGCGCACGGAGAGACTGCTGTGCCACCGATATGTCTCCCACCAGGGCCAGGTTGTTACGTTGACCGGATAGGTCCCTCGGGTAAAAGCGGGCAAAGGTGGATTCCGCCCGTCAGCCCACGGCTGCCACAATGTCACGTAATGCGCAGTTGCGGTCAAATGCGATGCTTGTTGCCACTGCCCTCACTTCGTGTGCCCGTATTCGCATCGTCTTTGCTCTCTCTGGGTTAGTTAGTTATTTGGGTTTAACGCCGAGCAGGCAACTAAGGCCATCTCACGGCAGAAAGGGTAAAAATCTGGCCAGCTAGACTAAAAGAAAGGTCTTAAGACATGATGTAAATATACCTTAAAAATATTTCAGGTTAAAATGTCGCACAGGTCTTTAAAGAAAACGTCGACAGACTCTCAAAAAGGTCAAAATAATAGAAACATCATAGTCTATAAACGCTCAAATCTTATTAAAAATATGGCACTCTCTCAGAAAACTGAAGATCTTGTCCGGGGGCACATCCCGGAACAAAACCTTCAAGGAGTCTCCTGTGAAATGTTTATACCTTGTGTCGATTAGATCAGCACAAGACAGCAAAAAGTGTCGAACAGAGTACTGCTCGTCGCAGGCATAACACCATGGACGCTCCTCCTGTTTCAGTAAATAAGAGTGCGTAACATACGTGTGCCCGATGTGGAGCCGAGCAAGGACAGTCTCCTCACGGCGGCTGCTGCAGCAATAAGGTAGACCGTCGGACAACTTAGGAAGGGCTTCATGCAGCTTGTTAGCTTCCTCTTTGTCCCACTCAGACTGCCACTCACGGGCTATGTACGCACTAACCACATGTCTAAAATCACTATAAACAGTCTGTGTGTCAGGGACAGGGTCGTTGCGGGCATCGTTGGCAGCAGAATCTGTGATCCTGTTGCCTTCGATGCCCACATGCCCTGGGACCCAAATAAAAATGTCATAATATTCCTTCAAGTCTGCGTAGAGCTCTCTGATCTGCACCAGCAGTGGGTGGTCATTTCCCGTGCCCTGAAGAGTCAGACAGAATCAGGAAGTTCCTTTTTCTAGATCAATAAGCATGCCTAAGTGCCAGCAGAACCGCCTGCAGTTCTGCACTAAATACAGGTGAGTGGTCTGGGAGGCGGTGCTTAAATGGGCGTCTAGGATGGCGAAAGGACACTGCGGCCGCAGCCACTCTCCCACCCTCAGACTTTGACCCATCCGTATAGATACGACAATAGCCAGGAAAAATTGAAAGCAGTTCATTGAGGCTCTGTTGGTATACGGCTGGTGGAGTAGAGTCTTTCTTGTGGGCAGTCAAGTCCAGCAAGATGTCAGGAGCTGGTAAGAGCCAGGGTGGAGTGATATGTTGCAGGGATTCCGAAACTCTGTCCAGGTCCAATCCGGCCGCCTGCAGATGAGGTCGGACACGGAAAGAAAGTGGACGGACAGCTCCCGGATGGGTATCGTAAATCTCTGCAAACAATGGTTTAAAAACACAATCATAGGCAGGATTGTCTGGATGGGCCTTCAGTTTCAGAACATAGCTGAGCATGAGGCGGATGCGGCGGAGCTTGAGAGAAGGTTCCCCTGCCTCGGCATACAGACTAGGAACTGGAGATGTCCTGAAGGCCCCAAGACATATCCGCAAACCCTCATGGTGAATTGTGTTCAGACGCTGTAGCACAGACTTGGAAGCTGAGCCATACACCACAGAGCCGTAATCCAGTTTGGACCGAACACAATGCCCAGTTCTCCAGATATGGTTAAAGGCCTTGAGAAGTACAAGGAGTGACCTCTCAGGCAGATGCGTTAGGAATTGATAGTGGATGGTATCTAGGCCAGCAGCAGAGTCATTACATTTCTGCAAGGCTTGCTGCAATTCTGAAAATGTAAAAGGGGCATTATAGTCTTCTGAGTTATCGGACTTAAAATCACAAATAGGAAACTCTCGCTTCTCCTTCTCTCTCCGGAAGAAGGGTGAATAATGCTCTGTTGAAGAATTATGGGCAATGGTGGAGGCAAGCAAATTGGCCACAGCTTTTTTATCTGTGACCAAGCTGGCACCATCTCTAAGATGGCCGACAGAAGCCGAGCCACCCCTGCCCCTAATTCTCCGAACAGCCTTCCAGACTTTCTGGGACAGAGTCCGAGAAGTTAAAGATGAGACGAAGCGTCTCCAGGAAGCACGGCGTTCACGTTTAAAAATGTAACGGGTTTTCGCCCTCTGTCTTTTAAAGGTTAAAATATTCACTTACGACGGATTACGGAAAGCACGTCGCTGAGCAGATTTGCGCGCTTTTTGGGCCTTGCGGCACTCTTCGTTGAACCATGGTACTCTTGGCTTCCGAGGGACTGATGCGGAAGTTCTAGGAATGGTGTCACCTGCTATGTCCAACAAAATAGAAGTAAAACAAGAAACAGGTTCTTCAGCTGACATGACCACCTCCTCTGTAAGACGAGACTGACAGAGGGAGGCGAACAGAGGCCAGTTAACTTTCTTGAGATTCCAGCGCCCCACCGGTGAATCTCCTCGCAGCTGAACGATGACAGAACTACTGGGAAGTGGTCACTACCACACAGGTCGTCGTGAACCTTCTAGTCAAAGTCCAGCATGAGAGAAGGATCACACACAGTGAGGTCTAGAACAGAACTAGATCCTGAACCTGAGTTAGAGTATGTAGGTGAGCCATCGTTAAAGACACATAGGTCAAGTCGAGAAAAAACATCTTCTAACATCTGACCTCTGCCATCATAGTGGTCACTACCCCAAAGGTGAGCGTGCCGTTAAAATCCCCCATGAGAATAAAGGGAGTGGGCAGTTGTTCTACTAAATTAAAAATATCATTACTACAGACCCACAGGGATGGTGGCAGGTAAATACTGCATATGGTTATTTTCTTCTTCAACGTAACCCGAGCTGCGACAGCCTGAAGACAGGTGTCGATGTTAACGGGGCTACATAAAATTTGGCTACTAATGAGAAGAGCCACTCCACCTGAGCGCCTTTCCGAATCAGAGCCTTTATGTATAACGTTAAAACCATTAAAGGACACAGGGTCAGAAGTCTTCAGGTAAGTCTCCTGAAGAGATATTAATGAGGGGTTATAGCACTTGACTAAAAGATGTAATTCCTCAAAGTTAGCTTGAAAACCACGACAATTCCACTGAAGCAGAGAGTACATGGTTATGTCTTATCTAGGGGTGCGGAGTTTTTCCCCCCTTTTTCCTTTGCCTTGGATGGAGTTGAAGAAACAGAGGGGGGCCGGCTCCCGGGCCTTCTCTGGTTTTTAGGAGATGAAGGGGGTGGAGCTGCCGCAGCATCAGCAACGACAACTTCCACTCCCTCCATCCGCTCCTCCAATGCAGCATATTTGTTTTGAAGGGGGACATCAGTGTTCCCCTTCTGGGCCCGTGCGCACAGCGGTCCCATAGATTTCTTAGACTTCTGGTCCTGGGCAGCGTTACTGCCGCTAGAGTTAGCGGCCTTAGAAGGCTGACCAGAGCCAGAAGCCTTTGGCGTTGACAAACTAGCAGGTTTGGGTGGGGGCTGAGGCTTAGGGGCAGCAGAAGGCGGTGCCACCGGACCGGTAGCGTCCGCCTTCTGCGTTCCGTGGCTCCTCGTCACCACCGGAGGAGGGAAACTCTCTAGGGGCGAGAGGATCCGAGGCTCCGCCCCCAACCAAGAAGTTGGGGTTTGACAAGAGAAGTCTTTGGTGGGGCGCTTGCCTGCCAACCGCAGCACTGAAGGTATACACAGAGGTGTTATTTGAGTTTGGCGCAGCCTCAGCTGCACCAGGACGTTCAAACAGTTTTTTGGCGTCCACAAAGGACAGCCCCTTCTCCACATGCACCTGCTGAATCCTGCACTCGGAGATTCACCGAAGGCACTTCTTGTCCGAAGCCATATGCGCCCCCTGGCAATTCACACACAGGGGGATGGCTGTGCAGGACTCAGAGGAGTGTTCGGGCTTAGTGCAGTGGGTGCACAGAGCCTCTGCCTGGCGGCATGTCTTCTGCCCATGGCCATACTTTTGGCATTTAAAGCACCGGAGGGGGAGAGGGACGTACTTTTTCACTTTTAGGGAGTAGTAACCTCCCCAGATGGTAGTAGGGTGCCAAACGTCAGGATGATGGTAGGGAGACGGATCTCCCTACCACCTCGTTTGGAAATGAAGCGCCTGACGTAGGTCACCCCCCTGTGACTTAAGGTTCCGTACAAGTTCATCTTCAGACAGTTCGGCCAATGCTTGATCTTTAATTATTCCTCTAGAAGAATTCATCGTTTTGTGGGGAGTGACCTCTACTGGAGTGTCTCCGATAGAGGAGAGCCTCAGTAGCCCATTGGAGTGTGCCCGGGTATGGCACTCTACCAGCAAGTCACCAGACCTGAGGCGCTGGGCCTCAGGCCTGCCAACATGGCTCCTGAGGGTCTCCCCTACCACTGAGGAGAGTTCTGAGTATGCAGACCGGATAACCCAGCATATCCAGGACGAGATCGTCTGCGCGGAGATATCAAGTCTGCCCGGGGCTAAGGGCAGCAAAAGGCGGGCATGCCCTTGCCTGAGTGGCTTCGTTCTGTGCAGATAAATTCGCAGTGCTTGGACCGGGTCCTGGGGTCTGGTTAGCACGTCTGAGGGGGCGTATCGTTAGGACCTGTGGGGCGGCTGCGGGTGGGCGATTTTTGGCTAAGAAGGAATGGTCAGTGAGAAGCTGCACCGAACCATCGGTCCAGAATTGTAGATAGGAAGGGTGCACTGAGAGCGCATGTAACTCGCTAACCCGTGATGCTATGGCGAGTGCCAAAAGGAAGCATGTTTTCCTGGTCAGGTCGCTGAACAGTGCTAAGGGAAGAGGCTCAAAGCGGTTAGGGTTGAGCCAAGTCAGTACCCATGCCAAGTCCCAGTGTGGGACCAGAGATCGTGAGACCAGCCGCTGAAGGTCTAGGTGAGCCATCAGGTCTGAGAGGTCTTTGCAGGTACCTGGGCCCGGACGGCCCAAGTGGCGGTAAGTGTCTGCAATCATGGCCAAATATCCTCTGATGGTGATGGGGGTGAGGTTCTGTTGGACGAAGAGCCACAGAAAGAACTCGGCCAGCTGGGGCATAGTCAGATCTGTGGGGGAGAGCTGCTGGGATGCGCACCAGGTCTGCATGACCCTCCATTTTCCCTCGTAAACGTTCTGGGTGGAAGCTCTGCGGGCTGCTGAGATAGCCGCCACAGCTGCACTCGAGAAGCCTCTTGCGGCGAGGGCCTCTCCAAGTGTGAAGGAGCAACCGATCCGGGCACGGGTGAAAAAGATTCTTCCGCGGCTGCTTGAGCATCGTGTGGGGGGTGGGAAGGCACAGGTGGGGTTCTGTGGCCAAGTTCAGGAGGTCGGTGGTTCAACTCTTGGTCCAGCTGAAGGGTGCCACCAACAGAAGAATTGTGTTGAGGCCTCAGAGCCTCTGGAGGACTTTGGGTACCAGGACAGACGTATGCCATCATGCCCTCCCAAGAGATGGAGAGAGCGTCCACCGCCCACGCCAGGGGATCCGGAATGGGAGAGACAAAGAGGGGAAGCTGCTTGTTCCACCATGAGGCGAAGAGAACGATCATCGGTGTCTCCCAGCGGGCGCAGATGAGCCGAAAGATGTCCGGATGGAGAGACCACTCTGTGTGGAGAAGCTGACCCCGCCGTGACAGGGAGTCCACGAGGACATTCAGGTGTCCTGGTATGTGTCACGCTCGAAGAGTGATGCCGCGATCCCTGCACCACAGGAGAACGTGAAACAGGAGAATGTAGAGAGAGGGCGACCGTGTCCCGCCCTGGTTCTGAATGTAGGCGACTACCATGGTGTTGTCGGAGAGAACCAGCACTGCTTGGTGAGAGAGACGCGCTTCCCAGGCGATGAGGGCAAGCCATACGGCCTTCAGGTCCAGCCAGTTGATGTGTTTGCTGACGTGATCTTGCGGCCAGCTGCCTGAGGTTGTGATAAACTGTGGCAGTAGCTGTGCTCCCGAGCCAGTTAGGCTCACATCCGTGCAGATGAAGAATAGAGGCGAGGGGGAGACGAGGGGAACCCCCGAAGCAAGCCAGGAAGGATCCATCCAACGCTGGAGGTGAGGTCTGACCAAAGGAGACACTGGGACATGGGCCATAAGGTCGCCCGAGGATGGGCGCCAGTGGAGAAGCAGATGCAACTATATCGGCCGGGAGTAAAGCCTGAAGAGTCCCAGGAGTTGGAGCCATACCCTGGCAGGAACTGCCTTTGCAGACGAGACCTGGAGCGCCAGTGTTGCCAGCTTCTGAATCCGCGCCTCAGTGAGCCGGACTCGGTTGAGGTCTGTCAGGAATTCCATGCCGAGGTGTACAAAACGGCGAGATGGAGCAAGGTCCGACTTGCCCAAGTTGACCAGAAAACCAAGCTGGCGGAGGAGGGAGAGCAATGCGTCCCGGTCATTCTCCAGAGTGGAGGCAATCTGATTTTGAAGGAGCAAATCGTCCAGATAGTTGGAAGTTGGACTCAAGGACGACTGTCAGAACTTTGCTACGAGCAGATCGAGGATTCTGGTAAAAACCCAAGGGCTGAGGTTGAGGCCGAAGGGGAGCGCTCGGAACTGATATACCACACCGCGGAACGCGAAGTGCAGATACCGTTAGGAGGCCGGGTGCACGGGAACCACGGCAGTTTACCCTTCTGTAAATTGCTCTGTTTAGTTGGGCTCTGACTTGGCCGTGACCCACTTCACTGATAAGTGCGCGCGGGTCACTGCCAGCTCAGCGGAGCTAGAGGCGGGAAGCGTAGCGCTCTTTGTTTCTTGTTGAAGGCTGTCAGGCATGATATCAGTTTAGCCTGTTTATAACTTATTATTACCGTGGCTAAAAAGTTTCAATCGTAAATATCATTATGTAATACTATGCTTGAAAATTTCCTCTTCAAGCTACTTGTAGTCAGCTTCGACGTCTGTGGTTATTAAGTGATTAAAATGTGTGTAGTTCGAGGAACTTTCCATCCGCGGTAGACAGTGCAAGTGTGTAAAAAACTGGTTTTCAGTGCCGGATGTATCACTATGTGTACGTGCCCTTATCTGATGCATTTATGAAAAGTATCATGTGTTAAAGCCATGGAGAATGAACATTCCTTTCCAAGACATTTGGAGACCGTGAATTCTTTGTGTAGACTTTGTGGTAGAAGGTCTAGGCAAGCAGTCAAAGACAAAAACAAACCCCTCTATGTGTGCACTAAATACACCATAGATATATTTTCGTGTTACAACATTGATGTGCTCACCAACCAGGAAGGGAAACATTCTAAAACAATTTGTTTCATGTGTCATACTAAGCTTGTCAGATTAAGTAAACAAGTGGAACGCACAAGCTCTACATACATTCACATTCACAACAACAAAAAACTCTACAGACATTGGTAACAAAACGTGTGATCTTTGGGTAGCCTTTGATGAAACTCTTTCTGTTCATGACTGTAAAACATCAGTAGTCATTTCAAGCGGCAGCAGTCAAAAGGTTGCCGACCGTATCCAGCCAAAAACAAACTAGTTGCAGCCAAAAGAAAAGATCTTGATAATGTAGGAAATTCTCTGTCACCAAGTTTAGACGCAGGATCATAGTGACCCTGTAGACACTCATTTTAAGCCATTTTAATGTGACACTAAGCCGGAACTGAATCTCTGAACAGCAAATAGTTGAACCTCTGCTTTGTGTATTGTTTTTAAACTGTGTTAAAATTGTGATATTGTTAAAAACATTGACTGAATCGGGGAAATTCGCATATTTATGTCGGCGTGCTCGGAATGGATTACCGTTTTCACTTGGCCCACCAAACCGGCTGTAGCAGGACTCGGGTATGTTGATTGAAGTTTTTAGCATGGGATATGCCAGTTAAGACATCTGTTGACAGCACTGACTTTGTCTGAATTTTCCAGAAACTTTTGTTTATGAACAGTGATGTGATAAAAAGTTGATAAACTAACGGAAGGCTGCATCTAATCCGTCTCCTAGTGATACTTTGAGCCAGTGCGTGACAAACATCCACGCAGATTACCCCAGCATGTTTGGTGTCCAAAGATAGTACAATTTCACCTCTACAAGACAACGTATGTTCAAATAATCACTCACAACTGCAGGTCAATTAATTCCGGTTTACAGACAACATCTGTAATTTACAGCTTATTCGCCGATGTATGCAGCAGAGGCTAAGAGATAATCGGGATCAAGCACGATAGTACTGTAAACAAAGACGGCTGCTGCGCTATTCGCATCCCCAGCGGAAGTGAGACCGCATAGCTGGTGCCTTATCAGTGATGGTATTTAACGCGCTGATAGTAAGGGGAAGGAGGCTGCCTCGCTATCTCAGTGCTCCCGCGAAGCCGATCTCTAAGTGTGCTGGCGCGCGCTGGCAGGCAGCCAGCTGAAAACTAAAGAGCATAGGCTAAACTGCCGTGGAACGTGCAGGTACGCATCTGCCAAGTCGAGACTCACTGCAAAGTCCAAAGGTTGAATCAACGCCTTCAAGGCCCTGGCCGTCTCCATGCGGAAGTACGGAGCGGAGATGTATTTGTTGAGAGCCGAGAGGTCTATGACGGGGCGCCACCTGCTGTTTGGGCTTGGGGACGACGAAAAGGCGGCTGTAGAATGCCGGGGAGTCGAGTCGAGAGACCACCTCAGTGGCAGCCTTCTGAAGCAGAGCTGTGATCTCGCCGTGAAGAGCGTCTGCTTTGATCTGGTCGACCAGCACTCTGGTCCAGAGAGGGGAGCGCCTCAGGGGAGGAGGGGAGCGAAATGAGATTAGGAGGTCCTCTGAGTTGGTAGAGAGGACCCAAGGGTCGTCCGGCAGCAGCAAGTGCCACGCGTCGCTGTGCAGAACTAACCTCCTGACAACTGGAGACCCTGCAGAAAGTGGCGGGGGGAGAAACCGGTGGGAGTCAGTCAGAGGGCCCTCCCTCGAACAGTCCTCAGGGCGGGCTTGGGCCAGGAGGGAGTCGGGGCTGGGAAAGAGCGGGAGCGGCCGGCAGCTGGGGCACGAGTGGAGAAGCGGACGCCTCTGGAGTAGGGGCGAGAAGTGGGTCTAGCGGTTCACAGGGCACGACCCACGGCCTTGCGGGCAGCCTGAAAGCGGGTGGGAGCGGCACGGGAAGGCCAGATGTCTTTAGAAGTGTCTTTGACTGACTGCCAAGTGGGTCCAAAATGTGACGCACCTCCGAGCGGAGCCTGGTGGAGCTGGGTCTTCAATGACGTGGGGAGGGCAAATAACCACGGAGGACGACGTCTCGGCGCATCAGGCCGCAGCTAGCATTAACGAAAGTAGCCCAGTTAGCAGCCACCGCCAAGGCAAGGATGTCTCCTAAAAGCGCCGAAATAGAGGGGTGCCAGGCATCTTCCACGCGTCTCACCATGGCCTGCATCGCTAGGTCCAAAAAACCAGCACAGGAGAGAGCGTTGCGGACGAGGGTCGCAGTCTTGTCCAGTCCTTGTGGCATCCGTAGCTGCAGAGTCTGAAATTCCGCTGCAACATCCACTGCTGGAAGGGGGCAAACGAAGGCCTGAGAATGTCCGAAGTACCAACGCTGGCGAAAGGCAATATCCAACCCCTCCAGCCACTTGGAGTCAGCGAAGAAGCTGGAGTCTCCGAAGGAGCCCTGCTGTAGGTGCGCCGAAAAGGCTTCTACAAGATCCCGGAATCCTGGGGGTTGTGGGAGGGACTTGAATTTTTTGGGCTGCCTGGGGGCATCCACGAAAGCGGAAGCTTTCCTCTTGAGGTGCCAGTGGTAACGTCTGAGAAAGGTTTGTCATTCACCGCGTTGACGGACAACCAAAGCCGCTGCCGGCCGCGCTCCGCCATGGAGTGGGCGGACAAAGTGCCAGTGCTAACGTCCGAGAAAGTTTTATCACTCACCGCGGTGCGAGGCGACCGAAGCCGCTGCCGGCCGCGGTCCGCCATGGAGCGGGCGGACAAAGTGCCAGTGGTAATGTGATGAAACTCTATGCTCACGCATAGGGTTCACACAGTAGGTTTAATACGGTACAGTAGTTGTCAGCGGTTTGTTTGTGCCAATAGTCCGTGAGGCTTGTGGTCCACGTGGAATCTTTAAGACACGGTTAACACGAGGGAGTTTTAGTGAGTTGTAGGCGAGAGCTCAGTCTGTCAGAGGTCTAAATACGTTAGTGCGGGCTTTGCTGTCAGTGGGTACAGGCGTGTGTGAGATACCTTAGCCCGTATTCCAAGACTCTGAAACCTAGAATTCAGGTATGTTTTTGGATATGTATTATTGATAGTTGCTTAGTTAAAGACGGTATGCGTTGGTAAGAGTAATTTGGTTATAGAGCGTTGTCTGGGTTGGTTCAGTTATGTTGGTTTGGAATGTCAGTGAGGTAACCGGTGTTTTTCGTATACAGTTATTTACCGAGATGGATAACTAAAGGAATGTGAGGGGTGTATGCCTAAGTCGTTATGAAGGAAGTACCTGGTTAAGTATAGTCTTTTCCAGCGTATGGGATAACGTATAGAGAGAGTGTTAGGTTATAGTCTGTTTCAAGGTAATGACAGAGTTATGGGGTGTTGCGAAAGTAGTTTGGGTTATGAAGCACGTGTGTGTGTGAATGAACATGCGAGTTATTGGTATCAGCCAGGTTACGTAATGTTTCTCATATTATCCAATATGTGTGTGTGTGTTTAGCAAGTGTTATGATTTAGGACTTTGTTACTGTTCAGAGTGCTTGTCGGAGTTGGAGCGACGGATGCCGAGACATCAGTCACCAGGGACCTAATGCGAGGTCATCTCTCCATCTCTTCACTCGGGGAGTGAGCAACCAGTGCTGAGACACTCGGGTCACAGCGAAGATACGGTATGAGTAACGAGGACGTCCACGGTACGAGAGACAGGATGACTTGGGAGCGTACGAAGGACTCGCACGCCTAGACGTGAAAGGACTGAACGTAACCAGACGAGAACACCAGTGTGACAGACTACTACCTAGCCTGGCATTGATATTGTGTATGTGTATGTGATGTTTGGATGCTGGTAGTGGGGAAGGTGTGGTGTAGATAGTTTGATAGTTTTTGAGCGTTTCTTCATTTATCTTGTATAAAAGTCATCGTTAGAAAGGAAGCCCGTGAGTTGTGTTTTACCGCATGAATGCGCCCATCTGAGTCAGTGGCAGTGTATGCGTCTGTTGTGCGAGAGTCTGTGGGTACGACTGGGGACAAGTCTGCGTGCGTTACAGGTAACGTCCGAGAAAGTTTTGTCATTCACCGCGTTGCGGGGCGACCGAAGCCGCTAGAGGCCGCGCTCCTGCCTGGAGCGGGTGGACAAAGTCCGAATAGATGCGTCTGGGCCCAAAGAGGGTTCAACCGTGTAGCGGGGCGACCATGGAGCAGGCAGACAAGTTCTGAGAGGGCAAGACTGGACCTGAGGGCAGGGTCCGGGGACCTGAAGGTAGTAAATGGGCCCGACGAGAAGTCAACTCACCAACATCCGAGCATGCGCGCCTGATGATCCCTTCTGCTATAGGAGGGGGGGGGGGGGGGGCGGGAGGAGGAGAGTAGACCTGGGAAGCCGCAGGTCTTTCGCGGCGGTAAAAACTACTTAGCTACGACCATTGTTTCTCCACCCAGGCGGCGCACGTGTCACAAGTCTGCCCGGAGGCACATCCAGAACATGAGAGGCAGACAGAATGGGTGTCGCTCGGCCACTGAAAAGCCCCACACTTCATGCAGGTCTTCACAAAGCAAACGTGAACTGAAAGGAGACAAAGCGTGGTCACCCGGCGAGGTCATGCGATACGAATTCACGAGTATTCGAGTTATTCCCGCCTATCAAAATCAAAGACCACGGGAACCAAATTGACAAACATTTGAGCTATTGCCGCTGAATGAAAATCCGAGGCCACGCTAACAGAGTTCACAAAGATGCGAACGAAAATCCACGGAAAGTGCCAACGGTTGGAAAGTGCCAACGGTTGGAAAGTGCTAACAGTCCAACCGCCATCTTGCCAGTTACGTGGCATTAACCGAGGCCTTACCTTGCCATAATAGCGCTTTTCTTTAAATAATCCACTAGGAATTCTTGCTAAGCAAGACACAATCCGAAAGGAAGCCCAGAAAAGACACACTGCAAGTAGAAGTCCCACAATCACATCGATAAAACGACGAAATTCGTCAAAGAAAGCCCACCTAGGCTAAACACACCTGTTCTGGTTAGCTAAGCATAAAAAGACTGATGGGAAATACGTCACCGGATATGGACATAAGGGAGGCCACTCAGGGTTGCTTGGTAACGGCTCCCTGAAGTCGCCTCTTTGGTTGTGTAGTGTACACAACGGATGCTTAGGCTAAATCGGTATGCTAAGTATACCTTCCTATTAGTCATGCCATTGGTAATAGTTTTGAGAAAACAAAGACTTGTGTGCGACATTTTAGCATGATATATTACATCCTGTTTTAAGACCTTTCTTTTAGTCTGGCTGACCAGATTATTACCCATCCCGCCGTGAGATGGCCTTAGTCGCCTGCTTGGCGTTAAACCCAAATAACTAACACACACACACTTCGTCGCGAAGAGGTCGATCATGGGAGCCTCCCATTTGCGCCGATCATCTGGAAGATGTCCGGGCGTAGCACCCATTCGATGTGGAGAATCTGGCCGCGTCGCAAGAGGAAGTCGGCTAGAACGTTCAGATGTCCCAGGAAGTGTCTTGCGCGAAGAGCAATGCCTCGGTCTTCGCACCATCGGAGCACTTGGTAGAGGAGGATGCAGAGGGAGGGGGAGCGGGTCCCGCCCTGCTTCTGGATGTAGGCAACGACTGTGGAGATGTCCGAGAGGACTAGAAGCTCCTGGTGTCGCAGCCGAGACTCCCACACCATGAGGGCTTGCCAAACCGCTCTCAGCTCTAACCAGTTGAAGTGTCGGGTTACGAGGTCTGGGGGCCCACGTTGACCAGGAAGCCGAGTCTGTTGAGCAGATCTAGGAGCGCATCTCGGTCCTTCTCCAAGGAGGTCTCTGAAGGTTCCGCAAGAGAAGATCATCCAGGTAGTACGACGTGGGGCTGGAAGACGTCCGCCTGGCCCTGGCTACTATGGCGTCCATATGCGGGTGAAGACCCTAGGGCTGAGGTTGAGGCCGAAAGGAAGCGCGCGGAACCGGTAGACCACACCGCCGAAGGCGAAGCGGAAGTAGGGTCTGGCCGCGTCACCACCTCTGACGAAAGGAGAAGGTTCAAGTCCGCCGGCCACCTGGAGTCAAAGAAGATACCCGCGTCACCCAAGGAGCCCTGCAGGAGATGAGCAGAGAATGCATCGCGCAGGCCCCGGAGTCCAGGAGAGACTTGAAACGCTTGTTCTGTCGCTCCGCATCCACGAAGGCCGACGCTTCCTCTTGAGTGGGGGGGGGGGGGGGGGGGGGGGCAGTCTTCCGCGGGGATAGAAACTGTGATGAGGCGCGCCGCTGCCTCATCCAGGGACAGGAGAGTCTCCAACCTATGGCCCAGGGTAGCCGGCTGCAAATCTACGTCATCCAGGGAGCGTGTGCGTCCGGACGGAGGGGGCTGTCATCCCGGAGAAGTGCCGACACCGAGTCCAGACCTGCCAACCCCTACACGGCTATGGGAGTAGTATTTGGGACAAGTGGTTGTAGTTTTGGAGAGTCAAGAGTAGTTTCCGCGAGAGCCGAAAAATCAAATAGTGGTGTGGGGGGGGGGGGGGGGGGGGGGGGGGGGTAGGCGGCAGACCTTCCTTACTTCTGAGCGCCGAAAAATCAAACAGTGGGGGAGGGGGGGGGGGGGGGGATGGCGGCACACCTTACTTACTTCTGGGTGCCGGAAAATCAAACAGTGGGGGGGTGGGGTGGGGGGATACGGGAAATAGGATTAAACCGAGATCGAAAAACGTGCAGCAGAACGCTACACTCAATTTTAATCTCCACGGTTTGGTCCGCTGACGATGACGAGTATCGGTAATTCAAAGCAAAACCGCGTCCTCGAAACACACATGAACTAGACATAAAAATTCACTGACTTGTGTCGCTCCAGTGTGTACGGCCGGCCGATAAACAGGCCATTGCATAATATAATGTGCGATGTCAAACACATCTTTACACATCAATTCCAGCTCCTTTCTTTTCAGCATGTTCAGACCGTCTTTATCTGACGCATTTTCTAAATAAAATGATGCACGCCAGGAAACCCGGAAGTTCGCTCCGCTCATTCTCATTGGCCCTAACCGCATGTTCTTACTGACTACAAACCGAAAACAACACAAAAAAGATTTTTGGGGTTTATTTTTTTCTTCAGCGTAGAATTTCATCAATGACCGTAGTAGCGTAGTATTGGAAACGTTGGCGTAGGAAAATACGGCGAAAGCGTAGTGGTTGGCAGGTCTGCGAGTCTTCCAGGGCCAAGCTGAGGGCATCATCCTCTAACCGCGTGGGGAAGCCGCGTGGGACCAATTCTGCTCTACGTCGGTGAGTAGGAATCTCGATAGCGGTCTCCCATCTGGTGGTTGTCGCGCTCTGGGGGAGGGGGGGTGTCTTCTCACCTGGGAGCGGTGATGCGAGGAGTAAACCAAAGAAGAGACCCGCGAGGTCTTCCGCGTAAAGACCGTACTGCGATGTACTGACCGGAGGTCACGCGGAGAGTGGCTGCGATGGGGCGAACACAATCGCCTGGAGCGGGAGTGACGCCGAGGCTGGTGTCTAGCTGCAGAAGCCGAATGTTTAGGTCGTCGTGACGAGGAGTGCCGTGCCGAGCAAAGATTCAGTCCCGTCTTTGAAGGATGCGCCGTGGCTGGACGATCAACGGTGGCCGGGTCATGCCTGGAGGTAGGTCGAGAGTGTCGGCTTACATCCGAGACGCGGGAAGCAGTCTGCCGGCATGAGCGCGAACGTCGTTGAGATATGGGAGTCCGCTCGGTTCATTCATCAGTCAATGGCCTGTCCGCACCGGAGGGTAGACGGGGCGAGTCATCTCATCGCGAGCCTGTCTCATCCCTTTACTTCTATCCGACGAGTGGGCACGCGTCAACCCAGCAGACTTGTCCGGTCATGGTCCCCTGTCACTGACCTTGGAGCAGGGTGCCAAACATCTGCGCTGGACCCGTGTCGAGGTATTGGAGGGTCGTACTCCTGAAGCTGCCGCCAGGCTCCTAGCCGAGGTGCAGGTCGTGCATGCACATTGCAGGCCAGACTCATACTGGAACCTCTCAGTACTAACGAGTGGGCGCGCAAAACGGCCGTAGCTCTAGGGTCGGTAGAGACTGGTCTATTCCTTGCCGTCTGAGGCTCCACAACCGGGGAAACACATCCTGGCCCGTCTGTGGAAGCTGCCAGGGCGGGTGCTCGCTCTTGGGCTGCGCAGGCGTGGCAGCCTGTCCCATGAGCGCGAACGGCATCGAGGTACGTAAGTCCGCTCGGTTCTTCTATCACCTAGTGGCCTGTCCATACTGGTGGGTAGGCGGGGCGTGTGATCCCGTCGTGCGCTCGACTCGTCCCTCTTATTTTTATCTGACGAGCGGGCGCCCTTGAGTTCAGCCGTCTTGTCCAGTTGAGGGCCCCTGACCGTGGCGGCCTGTCCCGTGAGCGCGAACGGCGTTGAGGTACGGAAGTCCACTCGGTCCCTCTATCACCTAGTGGCCTGTCCGTACTGGTGGGTAGACGGGGCGTGCAATCCCGTCATACACTCGGCTCGTCCCTCTTATTTTTATCCGACGAGCGGGTGCCCTTAGTTTAGCTGTCTTGTCCGGTCAAAGGCACCTGTCACTGACCTGAGAGCGGGGCGCCGAACGTCCGTGTTGGACTTGAGCCGAGGATTTGGAGGGCCATACTCCAGAAGCCGTGTCCGGGCCTGAACAGGCCGTGAGGCGGGTCGTGCAAGCACGTGGCCGGCCAAACTCATACTGGATACTGTCAGTACTATGAGCTGGCGTGCCCAACCAGGGGGCGCAGACCACGCACGGGTGAGTGGAGGCACGGCTGGAACAGGGTAGGCACACGGCATGCTCGTCACTCGGCCACTGAAAGTCACCACAGCGCGTGCAGGTGCGGACTTGAAAACTGCAACACATAGTCAACATCTACCGGCAAGCGAGCGTGGCCCCCAAGGCCCCGCAACTAGTATATGCGTGCGACGACGAGATACGAAACTCAGCCAAGTGCACGGCGTGTGCTGACGCCTGGCCCTCCTTTCCCTCTCGTGGGCAGTAACCGAGGTTTTACCTTGTCATAATGGAGAGTATAGCGAACCCACGAAGGTCGAAGAGACCAACCAAGACGCAGAGGCGCCTCCCAGTCACCACAACCAGTCGAAACCCCACATCCGGTCGAAGCCCCAAGTCCGCCATAGGCTCGACAAAGTCCAAGGTAATCCCACACAAAAGCACAGCACATAATCCGAGAGGTAAGCTTCCATGCTAGCACAGAGTAATACAGTAGCTAGCACAGTTCTTAGCAGACGAGAAGTAAGTCCAAGTGACAAGACGACCGGTCACACCATACACAGCCAAAGAGAGACGTAAAGGTACACAACCATCCACATGCTAGCTAAGAAACAGACTGGCGGGAATCCGGTGGGCGCGTGACTGGATGGGGATGGAAGGGAGGCTACTCGGGTTACGGGCTACGCTGTAGTGCCCCTTGTTGCCTCCCCTACCATGTATGTAGGTAAAAAAAAAATTTGGCTAAAATTATGCTAGCTAGGACACCATTTCTATCCAGTATCAGTAATGTCATCGGTAATGTATTTTGTGGAAATAAAAAATGACTGCATAACATTAATTTTTCTCTAAAATGTATTTTTTTCGAAAAATACTTACCGATGACATGACTAACTGGAAATAGTCTACTTGCTTACCAATTTTAGCCTAAGACCCAAAGGGTCCCCCCCAGGAGGCTCTCGGGGATCCCTGACAGGGACGAGAGAGCTTTCGGGGATCCCTAACAGGGACGAGAGTAGCCTCCCCTGCCCATCCGGTCAGGCGCCAGGTGGTGTCTCCTTTAGCCAGTTGTCTACGGAGTTACCAGCGGCAAGCGGGGAGGAGGGAGGGACCTCCGAGTCATGTCATCGGTAAGTATTTTTCGAAAAAATACATTTTAGAGAAAAATTAATTTGTTTCCTCAAAACACATTACCGATGACATGACTAACTGGAAGAATGGCAAAGAGGAGGAGGGTGCCGCACAATCCCTTTTAGAAACCTCTTCAGGGACGAAGACGGCCCGTCACTCCTGATCACCCACTCCCGACAATTTTAGCGAAGTGCCGCCTAAGCGCCGAGGGCGCCTGGAGGGAGTGTCGCGCCGCAGAAGTTGCCCACCAGCGTAAGGTTGTCGCGCTGGACTGTAAGGGCGCAGAGCAGAAGCGGCAAAGGTAGATTCCCGCCACCCCACCGCCGCCACAGTGTCCTTAACCACACCGGCGCGGCGAAGGCGAGACGTGCGGCCCTAGCGTGCATTGCATGGGCGCGGATCCTCAGTGCCTCGGCTCCCTGTGGGGAGAGGTCGCGATAGGCGGACCAGAATACCCAACGGAGCGAAGAGGAGAACGTTTGGGCTGAGAAGCCGGTTCTGCCAGCGGTCGGCGGCAAGGGACGAGACCGTCCCCTCCGCACGGACTTGGAGTGCCGCAGGTAGATACGAAGTGCCTGCCCCGGATCTTGCTGCGGAGTGCCCCGAGGAACCGGGTCGTGTAAGCGGCCGAGCGGCGAGGACCGGAGGCGCTGTCAAGGGAGACCTAGGCTGAGCGAGAAGGAAGGATCCGGGAGTAGCTGAACGGAGCCATCCACTCGGAACTGCAGGCCGGCGGGGCGAGACGAGAGCGTGGAGCTCGGTGACGCGGGGCGCCGTGGCGAGGGTCATCAGGAAGCAGGCCTCCGAGTCACGTCAGCAAAGCGGGCCAGAAGGAGCGGCTCAACGGTCCGAAGTCCGTCAGGGGAGGACCAGGGAGGTCCCAGCGCGGGCCAAGTGGGCGGGGAGACCGGACGCTGCACGCCGAAACGCGCCATAAGGTCGGGCAGGTCCTTGCAGGCGCTGGGTCAGGACGGCCGAGGTGACGGTAGGCGTCGGCGATCAAGAGACCCCTCAAGAGCTGCTGCACCAGAGGGGAGCCAACCTAGGTCTTGGACGAGCCAGAGAAGAAGTCCGTGAGCTGAGGAGTCGTCAGGCCGACAGTGGAGAGGCGGCGGTCAGAGCACCAGGCACGAAGCACGCCACTTTCCCTCGTAGACACGTCTGGTAGGTCTGCGGGCAGAAGCGATAGCATCCGCTGTTGCACTCGAGAAGCCTCCAGCAGAGAGAGCTTGCCACACAATCGCCAGGCGTGCAGGAGAAGTCGCTCGGGGCAGGGGTGGAAGAGCGGCTATCGGCGCTGTAAGAGCATCGGCGGGAGGTGGGAAAAGGGAGGGTGAACCTGTGGCGAGACTGAGAAGGTCGGAAGTCCGCGAACCGGTCCGGGCGACCGGCCACCAGGAGAAGGACTGCGTTGCATCCCCGGAGGCTGAGCAGGACTTGAGGACCAGGGCCGCCGGAGGGTAGGTGTAAACGACCAGTCCGCCCCAAGGGATCGAAGGGCATCGACTGACCAGGCCAGAGGTCGGGAACAGGGAGATGAAGCGGGGAAGCCGGAGGCTCCACTTCGTGGCGAAGAGAACAAGGGGGGAGTCTCCCGACGGGCGCAGAACCAGCGAAGGATGTCCCAGCGAAGGGCGCAATCCGTGTGAAGAAGCTGCCACCGTCGCAAGAGGTAGACTGTCAGGACGAACAGGCGACGTGGACTGTGGCGGGCTGGGAGGGAGAAGACGCTGTCCTCGCACCAGCGAAGGGGGCGATAGAGGAGGAAGCAGAGGTCGGGAGAGCGGGTTCCTCCTGCGTCTGAAGGCAAGCCACGAAGAGGGGTTGTCGGAAGGACGAGGAGGTCCTGTGTCCGAAGATCGTATCGCCAAGCGCAGAGGGCCTGCCAACTGCAACCAGTCCCAGCGGGTTGACGTGCCGCGAAGTCCAGTTCTCGGGCCAGCGGCCGGCGGACGAGCGGAATTCGGGAGAAGGAGAGCGCCCCAACGGTCGAGACCGGCAACGACGCAGAGAGAGACGGGCAGCGCGAGGTCAGGGGGAATCCGGGAGCCGAGCCAAGAATGTCCGTCCAGCGAAGCCGATGTGGCGCAGCACAGGAGAGATCGGCACCAGGGTAGAGAGATCGCCGGAGGACGGCCTCCAGAGGCGGAGTACAGAAGACCGAGGGAAGGAGATCAGCCGCCGCACTCACCAGGAGGAGGAGCTGGAGCCGCAGTTAGGTGGGGAGCGCCGCGTCCGCAGCTACCCTCGGGCTAGAACGGCAAGGACTGGATCCGAGGCTCGTGAAGACGCACCAAGGCGCGGTCGGTCACCGAATCCATACCCAGGTGAACGAGTGGCGAGAGGTCGGACTGTAGGCGCTGACCAGGGCGCCCAGGCGAGCAACCGGAGGAGGAGAACATCGCTGCCCTACGAAGTGGGACCGCTGACTGATACCGCAGACGCAGGTCGACCCAGGAGGAGAACGGCTGACGGAAGAACAAGGTCTCGGGCAACCAAGGCATCCACGATCCACGCAAGGACCCAGGGCTGAGGGAGAGACCACACCGGAGAGGCCGGGCTGGAAACGGACCCGTCGACGGCAAGCGAAGACAACAGCGGGGGCGGGAGGCATGGGGACGCGTGGAAGCGAGGGGCAGATCCCGGCTGGCGGCGACGACCAAGGGCCGAAGGCGAAGCGAAGGGTCCGAGGCGGGGGGAGCCGCGCCGAGCGACGAGCACCAACGCAACATCTCAAGGCAGAGCGGAGACCTGCGCGCGAAGGGCGAGGGCCTTGGTCGGAGCGGGCGGGAACTCAACCACACGGGTGGCGCTGGGCCCACAGGCCTAGAAGGGGTCCTAAGGAGACTACCAGGCAGGGCCGAAGAGCGTGGGAAGCCACAGGAGCACGGTACAGCTGCGACGTCGCATCAGGGGAGATGGTCAGGGAAGGAGCCATCCACTAGAGCTGGGAGGTGTAACCGCAAGGACGGGCGCCGGCAGAACCACCAGAGGCAGCGCGCACGAAGAGGAGCAAGTGGCCAGCGAACCGGGGAGCCGAAGGCTAAAACGCCAGCAGGCCAGCGGCGAACGCAGGACGCCGAGTCATCCACCGAAGAGGGTCGGGGAGACGCTGGAGGCGAACGGTGCAGAGAGAGGGGAAGAGGGTGTCCCGCGGAGAATGACAGGGCCGAGCAGAAGGCGAAGGTCGGCAGGGACACAGGAGGGCGTCAAGCGGGCGGGCGACGAACGTCGGGCGCCGCAACTATCCAGGTGACGAGGGCGAAGACGTCGATCCCCACTTGCACTGGGTGTACCCAAGGGGCACCCATCCACGCGAACCGAGCGCGAAGTAGCTTCACTTCGGTGAACAGACGAGAATCGGTGAACACGTGGAAAGGCCGTAGGCGCCAGGGGAAAACGGCCCGAAGTCCCGAGGTATATGAAAGACGATCCAGACGCAGTGCCCGAAGCTCAAGGAGGGGGCACCGTAGCTGGCTGGGAGACTCGACGAAGGAGTCAGAGGGTAGGAAGGAAGGCCATAGGGCCGACTAGGGCACCAACCGGCGATAAGGGTCGCGGTGCCCGGGGCTCAAGGAGGGGGCACAAGCAGATAGGCGACTCGCCAAAGGAGTCAGCGGGCCCAGGACCGAGGCCGAAGTAAGAACAAGGCGACAAGGTCGCGGTGCCCGGCTCAAGGAGGGGGGCACATAGTCGGGGTAAACGACTCGCCGTAGGAGTCAGCGGACTTAAGCTGGGGCCGAAGGCCAAGCGTGAACTAATTGGCGACAAGGCCGCGGTGCCCAGGGTTCAAGGCGGGGGCACAGCGGCTCGCCGGAGGAGTCCGCAGGCGTAGGAGGCCAACGCGTCCACAATAGGCGACAAGGTTGCAGTGCCCGGGGCTCAAGGAGGGGGGCATGTAGCCGGCTTGGCGACTCGCCGGAGGAGTCAGCGGGCTGAGCAGGACCGAAGGCCGACGCGTAGACTAGTTAGCGACAAGGTCGCGGTGCCCGGGGCTCAAGGAGGGGGGCACGGAGCCGGCTAGGCGACTCGCCGGAGGAGTCAGCGGGCTTAGGAGGGCCGAAGGCCGGTGCTTAACTAATTAGCGACAAGGTCGCGGTGCCCGGGGCTCAAGGAGGGGGGCACGTAGCCGGCTTGGCGACTCGCCGGAGGAGTCAGCGGGCTTAGGCTGAGGCCGAGCGTCAACTTCTTCTTTTTTTTTTTTTTTTTTTTTTTTTTTGCATGTAACAGGCGACAAGGTCGCCGTGCCCGGGGCTCAAGGAGGGGGGCACATAGCCGGCTGGGCGACTCGCCGGAGGAGTCAGCGGGCTTAGAAGAAGGGCCGAAGGCCGACGCTTAATTAGCGACCAAGGTCGCGGTGCCCGGGGCTCAAGGAGGGGGGCACGTAGCCGGCTTGGCGACTCGCCGGAGGAGTCAGCGGGCTTGAGGTTTGGCCGAGGGCCGACGCGTGAACTAAGGCGACGTGGTCGCGGTGCCCGGGGCTCCTTTTTACGGGAGGGGGGCACGTAGCCAGCTTGGCGACTCGCCGGAGGAGTCAGCGGGCTTAACGCGTCTACGAAAGAGCTACAAACTTACCAGGGACGATAGGAGTGGCTATCCCATGTCGGAGGGCCGCTTGAACAATCCCACCGTGCCGCGGAAGGTCCCAAGGAAGGCGGAAGTCGTGGGTCGCTCGGCGGTGGAACACCGGAGTAGAGACCAAGAACCTCCAGTCAAGCAGGGCAGCCAGCGCAGCCGATGACAGAGGAGCAGGTGGCACCCAGTCTACAGTGTGGCGGACACCAGGCCACTGGAAGCCGCCGTCCTGGGCAGAAACACACTTGGTACTGCAACACATACCCATACATGAAAGGTGATGGGCGGCGGGCAACTAAGGCCGCCAGGTAAAGCTCCGAAGTAAGTAATGAGCGAAACTCACCGTGAAATGCGGAGAGAAAACAAACAGAAGTCCGAGCCAAGCACGACGTCCGGCCCCGCCGGGGGAGACGTAGGCAGTGGCCAAGACTTTACCTTTTCATGGCGGAATTGCAGCGTGACGCAGCACAAAGCACCGGACACTAGGTCACTGGAAGTCGCCGAACTGGGGAGAGGCGCACTTGGTAACTGCAACCCAAACCCAAACATGAAAGGCGACCGGCGGCGGGTAACAAACCCCGCCATTTAAAGCTTCGAAAATTAAGAGACACGCGAAACTGACAGTAAATGCAAAGACAAACAACAGTAGCTCGAGCGAAGCCCGACGTCCGGCCCAGCCAGGCGAGACGTAGGAAGCGGCCGAGACTCCACCTTTCCATGGCGGAACGGCAGAGTGACGAAGCACAAAGTACCGGACAATAGGTCACGGGAGGTCGGCGTACTGGGGAGAGGCGCACTAGGTAACTGCAGCCCATACCCAAACATGAAGGCGACCGGGGGCGCCATTTAAAGCTTCGAAAGCAAGAAACACTCGAAACTCACCGTGAAATGCGGAGAGAAAACAACCGTAGCTCGAGCGAAGCCCGACGTCCGACCCAGCCAGGCGAGACGTCGGAAACGGCCGAGACTTTACCTGTCCATGGCGGAACGGCAGGAAGACGAAGCACAACCACCGCACGATGGGAGCCTAGAAGGTTCCAGGGCCAGCCAAGAGCACGAGGCCCAGACGAGGGCTAGCAGAGAAGACGGAGGCCAGGCCAGAAGCAGAAGCCGAGAGGCTAGGCGAAGGCAGGCCGGTAAGGGACGGTCGAACCGTACACAGTCTTTCCAAGGGTCAGAGGCTCAGGTAAAAGCGTCCGAACGCTAGCAGCGAAGTAGACAACTGGCTAAAGGAGACACCACCTGGCGCCTGACCGGATGGGCAGGGGAGGCTACTCTCGCCCCTGTTAGGGATCCCCGAAAGCTCTCTCGTCCCTGTCAGGGATCCCCGAGAGCCTCCTGGGGGGGACCCTTTGGGTCTTAGGCTAAAATTGGTAAGCAAGTAGACTATTTCCAGTTAGTCATGTCATCGGTAATGTGTTTTGAGGAAACAATGTTGTGTATAGATTTTCTTACTTGCTTCTGCCTGGAAGTCTCGAAACCCATCAAAGACGGATCTATTGAGTCGTCTTCTGCCTCGAAACCCAGCTGCAAGTGAAACAGACGGCAATGCAACAGCTTAGCACAACAGACAGCAAGCATGGTTTAAACTTAACCCTTTGGATGTCAGTAGTGGTTTTTGTCATGATTGCTGCAGGAATCACCACGAAACCAACACCAAAGGATTAATCCATTTAACCCCAGCACCCTACAGCAGATGTATTGACCATGATAATTGAAGGGTAGTGCCAGATTAGCTTGGCGCCTGGTGGTGCCAAGCTAATCTGGCACTACCCTTCAATTATCATGGTCAATCTATCTCCTGCAGCTGGTACATAGCTGTAAGGTGACACCTCCTAAATTTGGGAAAAGCGGCCTTGGGGTTAAACTGATCAGTTAATATAGCAGTTGATAAGAAGCAAACTCAAGTTTATACTGAATCTTGCAAGAATACAGAATCATGTTGTATGTCATAACTTCACACACATGTGCCTGTGGGCAAGAATGTGTGTGTTAAACAAGACAAGCATGCATCACTAATCATAAATGCTCCACAATGACAGTCTTACTTAGTTTGGGTGCATCCTCAACCAGTACTTCATGCTTCTGAGGAATAGGTGCTCGCACACCATTTCTGAAAAAAGAAAGGCATTATTCACTCATATATTACAACAAACACAAGGCACGATCAAAAGTTTAGTGAAAGTCATTTTGACGCAAAATCCATAAATCTACTGGGTGATCTTTTTCATAAAATAATACATGATTTAGTATAAAGATGGATCTGTTCTTTGAGTTTCAGAGTAGAGTTTTCAAGGCACAAAGCTGACTATGCACTTCTCTTGAACAATCATGGTAATAGCAAATTGGGCCTTAGAGTAAAAAATCTGTAATTAATATAAAAGGTTTGACTGTGATCTGACGATAACACATCCATTTCAGGAGAAGGACTGAACATAATAGTTCAAGGGTGGCATCAAAATAGTTGGGCAGCTCTAGGCACCATCTACTCTGGCAATACCCTTGAACTATCAGTATTATGAAACCATTCTCCTGCTGTTGTGTGTCTGGGCTCAAAGGATTAATCTGTAATAAAAGGGGCCTGAAAAACACTTTGTGCAGTTCTACATGTTTATACATCAAATATCACACTGTCTGTATATACTGAACAGCATAAAAAATGCGACATTTCTGGAATCAACGGAAACGCTTTAGTGTTTCGGATGATTCCAAAAATGAATTTTTCTCTAAAATGTATTTTTTCGAAAAATACTTACCGATGACATTACTGTAAGAAATAGTGTCTTAGCTAGCCTAATTTTAGCCAAAATTGGTTGTGTACCTATATGGCAGGGGAGGCAACAAGGGGCATCATAAGCCTAGCCAGTATCCCGAGTAGCCTCCCTTCCATCCCCATCCGAGCAACTGCTCACCGGAATCCCACCAGTTTGTTTACTTAGCTGACGAGCGGCAAGTGGGGTAGGTTGGAGGGTCATTCGAGTTTAAATGTCATTGGTAAGTATTTTTCAAAAAATGAATTTTTCTTTAAAATGTATTTTTTCGAAAAATACTTGCCGATGCCATGACTACATGGGATTACCTATAGCTTACACAATTTTAGCCAAAAACTTACGACGTGTACCGTGGGCCAAGGGAGGCTATCTGGGAATGCCGTGACCCAGCATCCGAGTAGCCTCCCGTCCCACCCCATACGGGTAATCTGGCTTGCGCCAAGACGCCAGTTTATTCGCTTAGCAGACGAGCGGCAAGTGGGGCAGGTGGGAGGGCCGTCCGAGTCATGACATCGGTAAGTATTTTTTGAAAAAATACATTTTAAAGAAAAATTCATTTGTTTCTTCAAAAACATTACCGATGCCATGACTACATGGGAGAATAGCGAACAGGAGCAGGGAACCCCGCTTCGCTGGTCGTCCTCCTTTACCTAGCTGCATGAAGTGAACTCACGCGACACATTCTTCAACACTCGTATTTGGATCGAACATGTTCCAAATGTGTTGTGATGAGGCAATATCAGACGCCACATTTCGCGTTGTCTCCTCAGACACACGTGTTTCAGTCGAGTCTATCCGTTTCATTCGACAATAGCAACTCCTACACATTGTTTTGGAGTGCATCATGTCTTTGTCTTCCTGGATATTAATTTCATAACACTTGTGGATTAAGTGTTCATAATTGATACAAAGAAATGACTTTTTATCTGTGTATCTCTTTTGTGATCTCTCGCCGCATATTCTGCACAATGCATTTACTCTCATTGCATGGAACACACCTCTGTGTACACAGACTGTACGCGTTTCATCAGACTCCATCATGATCAAAAGTTAAATCAAAAGTACATTTACAAGGTTGACTGATAGTGTTACACTATTTCCCAAGAAAGAAACATGGCTATCTCCTCATTAGTATCCGTGTAACTAAGCCCTCTCTTTCCCCAATTCCAGGAGTGTACACCAAGTCGGATGTCTGGAATTTGTCTGTCGACACCTGTCAGTGACCTCATTAATTACCCTCCTGCTTCTGTCCCCCACCATGAAACCAAAATCCATTAAGTGATATGTACTGTAGGCATGCTAACCCTTATGCATGCAAGTGTGTTTCACTGGGAAAAGTAGCGTCTTTGTGTTATGGCTGTGGGAACTTTGTTAATTTCACAATAAATTCTCGTTCTCGTACATCAACAAATTCCCGTTCTCTTTATTTTCACCATGACCTGCTACACAAGTGCAAGTCGTAATGTTGTCATGTTTGGTATCAGTGTGTAGGTGAGAATTTCAACTTTTGAACGATATTGCTTCCACAACAGTCACTTTAGGCAGAGATGTGTTATGAATACAAACCAGTAGGTAGTTGTTATTGCGGCAGAGCGCCGGTCACGCCATGTACCGCGCAGTAGCAGGTGCGATATAAATAGAATGAGCGCGCGAGAGTGGAATTTGACCTCGCGGCGCCTTATCTCTCTGGCAGCTGGGAGCGAACTAAGTGTCAGCTATGGTAAAGGCGTGACCTGTCCCATGAGTGTCATGCGAGCGGCCGCACACTGATCCCGTAGTCTCGCCCGGGGCGATGGTACTTATACTGCGCTCGAGACGGAACACTTCTGTTGGACCGTGGCAGGGTTGGACAGCCGTAATCTTGTCTCGGCGGCCGGTCTAGGGTGACGGGAGGCAGCCAAGTCGCGGGAAGCAGTCTGCAATAGCGGCGGCCTGTCCCGCGAGCGTGGCCGCTGACGAGGTAAGGGAGTCCGCTTGGTTCTTCTAACACCCAGTGGCACGTCCGCACCGTTCTGAGGGTAGACGGGGCATGCGATATTGACATGAACCCGGCTCGTCCCTTTACTTTTATCCGACGAACGGGCGCACGAAGTTCAGCAGAATTGTCCAGTCGAGAACACCTGTCACTGTCCTTCCGCCGTGAGATGGCCTTAGTTGCCTGGTCGGCACCAAACTTACTTACTTACGCCTGTCACCCCTCCCCGGGTATAGGCCATCGACGAGAGACCTCCAGCGACTCCTGTCCTGTGCTTCTCCTTCGATTTTACTCTAGGTGGTTCCCAGTCTCTTGATGTCTGCTTGGAGGTCTCGACGCCAGGTGTTTCTCGGCCTGCCCCCTTTCCTCTTTCCCTGGGGGTTTCATGACAATGCCTGCCTAGTGATACTGGAAGCTGGCTTTCTCAGACTGTGACCAATCCATCCCCAAATTCTTCACCCAATTTTATTTTCTGCTGTTATCTGCTCTGTTCTCTCCCAGAGTCTGATGTTGCTGATCTTCTCTGGCCAGTGGATTTTCAAAATTCTTCTAAGGCAACTGTTTATGAAGATATGTACTCTGTTGACTGTGGTTTTTGTCAATCTCCAAGTCTCTGCTCCATATAGGAGAACTGCTTTTACGTTGGAGTTGAAAATCCGGACTTTGGTGTGTTGTGACAGCTCTCTGGAACTCCACACTTTTTTCAACTGGAGAAAGGCTGCTCTGGCTTTACCGATTCGTGCTCTGACATCTGCATCAGTGCCGCCTTTTTTGTCTATGATGCTCCCAAGATAGGTGAAGGACTCCACCTCCTCCAACGGGGTGCCAGCAAGCAAGACTGGTTCTTCCCTGGTTGCGTTCAGCCTCATTGTCTTTGTTTTCTGTTTGTGGATGGTGAGGTCCACTTGGGACGAGATGTCAGCAAGCCTTGTGGTCTTGTCCTGCATTTGTTGATGAGTGTGGGACAGTAAAGCCAAATCGTCTGCAAAATCAAGGTTGTCAAGCTGTGTCCACAGTGTCCACTGTATTCCACTTCGTCTGTGCTCTGTGGTCCTCTTTGTGACCCAGTCTATGGCCAGTTGGAAGAGGAACGGAGACAGCAAACACCCCTGCCTGACACCAGTTCTGACCTGGAGCTCCCTGGTGAACTGCCCTTCGTGGATCACGCGACATGTCATGCCATCGTAGCTGCTCTTGATCAGGCGGACGAGCTTTGTGGGTACACCGTAGTGTCATAGGAGTTTCCACAGAGTCTCTCGGTCCACGCTGTCAAATGCTTTCTCGTAATCCACAAAGTTGACGTACAGCGGGGAGCTCCACTCCAGAGACTGTTCCACGATGATGCGGAGAGTGGCAATCTGGTCTGTACATGATCGGTTTTTCCTGAATCCTGCTTGCTGGTCTCTCAGCTGGGGGTCAACGGAGCTCTTCATTCTCTCCAGGATGATCCTGTTGAAGACCTTTCCTGGTACTGACAGCAAGGTGATTCCTCTGTAGTTGGAACACTTGCTGAGGTCGCCTTTCTTGGGAAGCTTGATTAGGTACCCCTCCTTCTAGTCAGCCGGCATCAGCTCCTCTTCCCAGATCTTTCCAAACAGTGGGTACAGCATCACTACTGTTGTCTCTAGGTCTGCTTTCAGAGACTCCACTGGGATGCCATCTAGCCCTGCTGCTTTGCCGTTCTTCAAAAATGCCACTGCTCTTCTGATCTCTTCCCGGCTGGGTCTGTCACAGCTAATGGGTAGGTCGGTCTCTGCTGGCTGGATGTCTGTGGGTCGGGTGGGATGGGTCTGTTCAGTAACTCTTCATAATACTTGGCCCATCTGTCGAGTTGGTCTGCTCTGTCTGCAATAGGCTTGCCTTCTTTGTCTTTTACTGGTCTTTCTGTATGGCCATACTTGCCCGACAATCTTCTGGTAATGTCGAAGAGCTGTTTCATGTTGCCGCTGCCTGCTGCCTTTTCTGCCTCTGCTGCCAGGCTGTCTGTGTAGGCCCTCTTGTCTGCCCTGATACTCCTCTTCACCTCGCGGTTGGCTTCCGAGTATTCCTCCTGTACCTTGCTTTGGCTGCTCTCGTGCGACTGTTGTTGACAACTGCTTTCTTCTGCTTCCTCACTTCTATCTTCTTCAAGGTCTGTGCCGACAGCCAGTCCTTGTGATGGTGTTTCCTGAACCCTACAGTGTCTTTGCAGGTTGAGTTCAGCGCCTCTCTAACTGCCTTTCACTGCTGCTCTGTGGTGACCGCCTCCTCTTCATTTACTAGCTCCTGTAGCGCTTGAAACCGGTTGGACAGCACCAGTTTGAACTCTTCTCTCACTCCAGTCTCTCTCAGGAGACCTACATTATAGTGCTGTCTTCTTGTTGTCTCTGTGCGGCTTTTCTTTAACTTGAGCTTTATTCTTAAGGTAAGCAGATGGTGGTCTGAGGTGACATCTGCTCCCCTCCTCACTCGAACATCTTGAAGGGATCTTCTAAATTTCTTGCTAATGCAGATATGGTCTATTTGGTTCTCTGTAGTATGGTCAGGTGAGACCCAAGTTGCTTTGTGTATTCTTCTGTGTGGGAAGATGCTGCCTCCAATGACAAGTCTGTTTAGAGCACAAAAGTCTCACTCATCTCCCCTAGTCCCTGTCTCCCCATCACCTCTTCATATCCGGGGTTGTCCTCCCCTATTTTGGCATTAAAATCGCCCATGACGATGGTGATGTCTCGCTCCGCACATTTGTCCACAGCACTCTGGAGTCGGTCGTAGAACTCGTTTCTCTTCCTCGTCACTGTCATTAGTGGGCGCATAACACTGGATGACGTTCAGCTTGAGCTTTTTCTTGGTTCTAAAGGCTGCTGTGATAATTCTTGGCCCAAGAGGTTCCCAGCCCATCAGCGCTCTCTGTGCCACAAGTGACAGCATGAATGCTACTCCTTCTGTATGGGGGGGCATTCTCCTCTTCATGAGCTGAACACGGAATCATCTCCCCACTTAACAGCCTTTTCTGGCCAGACTGCGTCCATCTGGCTTCACCGATACCTAGCAGGGAAAGGTTGTACTTTTGCATTTCCGCTGCTATCTGGGCGGCCTTGCCGCTCTGGTACATGGTCTTGACATTCCATGTGCCCATGGTTGTGTCCCTGGATAGAGAGAGGCGGCTCGGTCCTGTGGCTTCTGAAGACTTCCGGCTTTCACCACAGGACGTCATAAATCTTCTGGTAGAAGAACCTTCCTCCTCCAGGAAAGGAATTACTGTTTGTCTTTTCGTCGGCGTTTTTGTAGCTATTTCCTTTTTTTGCAGGGTGGGGAAGCTACCCCCACGCCCAACCCCCTTACTAGGAGGACCAGGGGTTTTCTGTCGGGGTCACCTTCCCTTAGACCATGTTGGTTCACGGCACCTTATTTCATTCGGTGCACCCCTCTCGCGAAGGACCCCCTATCCACCACCCAGGGGACGCGCCTCAACGCCATATGGTCCCAGCGCGAGGGTCGGCACCAAACCCCCATAAATAAATAAATAAATGTACTGACCTTGGAGCGGGATGTCAAAGCTTCTTGTAATCTCGTTGCTTACTTTTCTACATCCCGCTGGCTTCTGCTCGAACGGGGGGTAGTCTGTGCGAGCGATGTTGCCGTGGCCCAATCTCATCTCTATCTCACCCGACAAGAGGGCCATCACTGGTTCAGCCTCTTCGTCCGGACGAGGGCACTTGTCTTTGTCACTGACCTCAGAGCAGGACGCTGTACACCTGTGGTGGACTCGTTCTAAGGTTTGGTCATGTATGCACGTAGTAGGCCTACTCGGTGATTCTACCAGCGAGGTGACGAAGTTCTTCCCGCCTGCAACTGTCCGAACGTTAGTTTCGTAAATGTGAACTATGTCGCTATGGGCCCGTCTCATCTCTATCTTTGTCTGACAAGCTGGTAAGCACTTGTCCAGCATTCTCATCCGTGCTAGGGTACCGTACCCTGTTACTTACCACTGCACGGGATGCCATACACATGTGTTGGACTTGTCTCAAGGGTCTGGGCGTGTGGCGGTTCGTAAAAGTACATGGTTGGCCAGACTCGGTGCTTAGATTACTCAGCGAGCTGACAAACAAACTGTTGACATCCTATGTTGGCTAGGCTCAATGATCCGTTTACCCAGCGAACTGACGAACATTCTTGCTGAAGGCCTATGTTGGCCAGCTCAGTGTATGTTTTCCCAGCGAGCTGACGAACATTCTTGCTGAGGCCTATGTTGGCCAGGCACGGTGTATAGTTTACCCAGCGAGCTGACGAACATTCTTGCTGAGACCTATGTTGGCCAGGCACGGTGTATAGTTTACCCAGCGAGCTGACAAACATTCATGCTGAAGTCCTATGTTGTCCAAGCTCGGAGTCTCGTTTCACCAGCGAGCTGACGAACCATCGGCTGAAGTCCTGGCTTGATAAGGTCTGAAGCTGCCCGTGAATGTCCGAGCTGTTCCCTCCCCGAAGGTGGTCGGGTCGATGGCAAGCGCCTGCAGTCGGACTTGTGTCAGTTGTTCATAGCGATAGAATCCCCAAAGCTGAGACCACTGCTCCTCCAGCCAGGGGGCGCAGATGACGCACGGGTGAGTGGAGACACAGCCGGAACAAGGTAGGCATACAGCATGCACGTCACTCTGTCATCGGAAGTCCCCACAACGCGTGCAGATGCAGACTTGCCACTGAAAAACATAATCAAGAGTGACAGGCTAGCGAGCGTGGCTCCTCAAGGCCATGCAACTGATGCGTACGCGAGCAAAGCCAAGAATCAATAGCGATGTTACTCCACGACTAGTGCCGACGCCCAGCGCTTTCCCTCCCCTTTAGCGCCGGTCGCTGGCACCCATCGAGGTTTTACCTTACCATGTCAGGAAGGCCGTAGGCAAACCAAGGACTGTAGGGACCAACTGTGCCACCGAAGCGAAGGCTCGCACCACCAATGGAAGAGCCGCATCCCGAAGGTAGCTCCAAGAAGCACCGTGAACATGGTAATCCTAGGCTCGTGCGGAACACGGAAGTAATCCAAGTCCCCAACACCAGAAGTCCAGTGGAAAGTCACTCTCAAACTGACGAAGGTAAACTTCAAGCTAGCACAGCTGCATCAGTAATCCCAAGCGAGCACAGCTCTATCTCTCTCTTTAAACACGGCAGAGTCCAAGCCACAAGGCGACCGGTCACATCGTACACAGCCAAGACGCAGAAGCAGAGGTACTCAACTGTCCATGGCTAAGCTAAGAAACAAAACTGGCAGGATTCCGTTAAGCGGTTGCCCGGATGGGGATGGAAGGGAGGCTACTTCCCTCATAAAACAGTGCATCGATGATCTCCTCCCACTGATTACCACCATAGTTAATGCCTCTCTCTCTACAGGTGCTGTGCCTACTCAGTTTAAACATGCTGTTGTGACACCACTCTTGAAAAAGCCTGGACTGGACCCAAATGACTTGAAGATTTTAGACCTGTTTCTAACCTTCCATTTATTTCAAAGATTTTGGAGAAGGTTGTTTTGAAACAGCTACAAAGCCATTTGTCTGGAAACGGTCTGTTAGAAATGCATCAGTCGGCATACAGAAAGGATCACAGCACGGAGACTGCTGTGCTGAGCATCCTGGATGATCTGCTAGTGAAGGCAGACAAGAGACTTGTCTCTCTCATTGCTCTGCTGGACCTCAGTGCAGCATTCCACACGCTCGATCATTCTGTTTTGCTGAAGAGGTTAGAGGTGACCTTTGGCATCCGTGGTACTGCCCTGGCCTGGTTCATTTCATACGTTAAGGATCGTTCTCAGGCTGTTATTGTTAATGGCCAGCTATCTGCTTCTAGTCTTTTATTGTGTGGAGTCCCTCAGGGCTCCGTATTAGGGCCTGTTTTGTTCACTCTATATTCCCAACCTCTGTCTGATGTAATTGCCGCCCATGAGTGTGATTTTCACAAGTATGCTGACGATACTAAATTGTCAAGAAGTAGCACGCCTAGCCATTTCAGCTCTGCTAAGATGAGCGCACAGTGTTGTATAGATGAGGTCCTGTCCTGGATGACAAGCAACAAACTTAAGCTCAACACCGACAAAACCGAAGTCATGCCTGTTGGCTCTCAGTCTCGCCTTAGTCTGATTAACGGCGAGTTCACAAACATTGGTGGCTGCAGCGTTCCCTTCCAAATATCTGGGTGTGAAGATTGATTCGACGCTCTCCATGCATGATCATATCAGTAGCGTCTGCCGAGCTGGTTTCCTTGAGCTGCGCAGAATTTCTTCCCTCAGACCGTATCTCACAGAAAGTGCGGCGTCAAGACTTGTAAATGCATTCATTACGTCCAGGCTCGATTATTGCAATTCTGTACTGGCAGGTTTACCGGCAGATCAGATTTCACGCTTGCAGATGATTCAAAACAATGCGGCATGTCTCATCTTGAAGAAACAAAAGAGAGACCATGTTACGCCTCTACTGAAGCAGCTGCACTGGTTGCCCGTAAAATTCCGCTGCCAGTACAAAATTGCAATTTTCGCCTATCGGCATTTTGACAGATCTCTCCCGCCATACCTTTCTGCCAAGCTGTCTGTTTATCAGCCATCACGCACCCTCTGTTCCTCTAGTGTAAAACTTTTTTAAATCCCAAAGCTTAACATGAAAACTGTCGGGGAGCGTTCTTTCACCTTTTTAGCCCCAAGTGTGTGGAACTCACTGCCAACTGAAATGCGGAATCTGCCCACATTGTCACAGTTCAAAGCTCACTTAAAGACTTTTCTTTTCTGTCGGGCATTTAACACTTAGCTCATCTTTAGCTAACTGTTGACTGCCTTTTATTCTGATCCTAGAGGAAGTGAATGTATAGTGTTGGGAAGAGATGGGGTGGTTTAAAGTTTGAGAGAGAGGGTGTGCTGTTGTGCATGCGCAGTGAGTCCAGTGTTTTCCTGGAGAACAGCGCTATACAAAAACTATGTATTATTATTATTATTACTTGGGATACTGGCTAGGCTTATGACGCCCCTTGTTGCCGCCCTTGCCATATAGGTACACAACCAATTTTGGCTAAAATTAGGCTAGCTAAGACACTATTCCTTACAGTAATGTCATCGGTAATGTGTTTTGAGGAAAGAAATGCCACATTTCTTTTGCTCATCAGTACATAATGCCTGTCACCTTTCAAGCAATGAGGGTGAGCAAACAGTCAACTGATTGTCAGTCCAGACAAAATGGGCGACAGCCAAGCATGCTAAGAGTAAGAAATGCAAAGAAAATCCAAGCAAAGACAGGCGCATGTATGTATGCTTACAAGACAGGTACAACGTAACTGTGTTGTACTTGTCCTCTCTAAGTGTAGCTCATCTTTGTGGGATTTTCATTGCTTAAACTTAAAAACTTTTTCATCCTGATACACCCATCGCTTGAAATAAATTTGACTGATAGTTTAAGGGTGCCAAGCTATTCTGGCAACACCCTAACACTAAAACAGTTAATCAATCTCCTAATCTGTAATGAAGCCTTCATGGGACAATAAACACAACCATTGCTTGAAATAAATTTGACTGATAGTTCAAGGGTGGTGCCAGAATACCTGGCACCACCCTAACACTAAAACAGTTAATCAATCTCTTAATCTGTAATCCTTCGTGGGACAATAAACAAATTTTACAAAATTAGCCTCAGGATGTAATGGATTAATGCTTATGGTTGAAACAACAATGTGTACTGGGATAATGTCTTTACATTTCATCCTCTTCATCTACAGGTACACCAGAAGCAGTGGCCCCTGATGAACTCTCTGCCTCATCTGCAAGATTGGGTCTTGGCTGTTGTCCGAAGCCTGATCCCCCAGGTGTTGGACGCGCACGGCCAGAGGATGATGCCTCCTCCTGATCCATGTGCATGCCTATTGCCATTTCCAGGTTCCCATTGCATGCTTCCAGCAAGCGCTCTGCTATCTCTCTGTCTGCACCTGAAATTACATCAACCCCACATCTCTAGTACAACTTCAGTTCAATGAGTCAGCCTGCAACCTATTTAAATGAAAGGTTTAACCTCATCACTGCCAGAGGCTAGAGACGATGTATGTGAAACCATTGCACATTCACTGATGGATAAGTCTGCCTAGAAGGCATAGCAATTAGAATGATAGATCATCATGTGTTCCCTGCACATGATTCTCACATTTCTCTGATAAATCGTCTCCAGCTTGCTTTGGCATTGATGGCACTGCCCTGTCTTGGTGCCAATTTTACATTACTGAGCGATCACAGACTGTGTCTGTTGATGGGCATGTCTCTGCACCTGCCAGCATCCGTTTTGGGGTCCCACATGGCTCAGTATTAGGCCCAGTGCTTTTCCTCTGTATGTACTGCCTTTGTCTAGTAGTATTATTGCATGCTGAACACTCTGTTTCACATCATGTTTACAGTGATGATACACAGCTGTATAAGTCAGGTAGTGTGGGTCAGGTCAACGAGATCATCCAGACCATGTCACATTGCATTCTTGATGTGAGGCTGTGGATGTCAGAAAACAAGCTCAAACTGAACGAAGGAAAAACGGAAGCCATCACCCAGAATGTCTTCTCCTACCACTTTGCCTCAGCATATCATGATTGAGAACACCACCATCAGCTTCTCTCAGTCAGTGAAGAACATGGGTGTTGCAATTGAGCATGACTTGTCCATGGATAAACATGTGATAAACATTTGCAGGGCGGCCTATTTGGAGATGTCGTATTAGCTCAAATTAGACAGTTCCTTACCTCCGAGGCTACAAAAACCCTGGTTTGTTCGTTTGTTCTGTCTCGCATTGACTATGCCAACTCACTCTTATCTAGATGCCTGCAGTATCTATATGATCAGCTCCAGAGAGTCCAAAATGCAGGCGCATGTCTGGTCATGAAAGCGAAAAAGTCAGACCATGTCTCCCACATCCTGCACACTCTCCACTGGTTGCCAGTGAAGGAGAGTTAAACACAAAGTCTTGTCCATTTGTCATGTTTCCTTTTCTGGCACAGGACGCACTTATCTCTCAGAGCTCGTTCACTGTTATATCCCTTCCAGGCAGTTGCAGAGTTCATCTGACATTTAAAAAAAAAATGCTTCGGATTCCTACAGTAAGGACTAAAGGATTTTGGGCAGAAATCTTTTTCTTACCAGGGTCCATCAGTAGAGGTGCACGGTATTACCGTATACCGGTATTATATCAGTTCGGAAGCCTTTCGATACGGTATACCGGTACGGTCCGGGAAGGGTCGGTATACCGCGAATTGCAATAGAAAACGAAAGTAAACTTTTTTTTTTATAAATCGAAAGTAAACGTTTTTTCCTACAACAAAGAGGCAGTTCCGTGAAAGTGCGGCAGACAAAGGCACAATGGCTGAAAGCGAGTACACGATTGTGGCAAATGCTAAAGCAAAGGTCCCTATATGGAAGCACTTTGGAGTCAGAAAAAGAAAAAATGACGGTTCGATAGTGGAGAATATGGCGGTGTGCTTGACATGCAATCGCGATGTAAAACTGCTGGTGGAACATGAACACCCACATCAGGAAACACCATCCACAGTTATTGATTACCACACAGACGGAAACCTCAAGCTCACAGAGTGAGCAGCCCCCAAAGAAACAACAGCGCCAGCAGACCCTTGCGGGAGCTTTTCAAATCCTGGTGAAAAAGGCAAAGTATCCTACAAATTCTCCTCGTGCAAAGGCCATCACAAACCAAATTGCGCTGTTCCTCATCAAAGATTTGCGACCTTACAAGTTGGTGGAGAGCAAGCACTTCCGAAGCCTGATTGAAGCACTCGACGACCGTTACCAGGTTCCTTCTCGTAACCACTTTTCAGAGCTGGCTATCCCTGAGATGTACAAAAACATGAAAGCCAAGGTGATTGATGACCTTCAGAAAGCCGAACAAGTAAGTTATAGTATGATACTGCATGCGTATAAAGTTGTGCATGTTAAAGATTTTTTCTCAATTAGCGGTTCAATGAAGGTGTGTGTGTGTGTGTGTGTGTGTGTGTGTGGGGGGGGGGGGGGGGGGGGGGGGGGGGGGGGGGGCTTGCTATATCTGTCGTCTGCAGAATCAGTCAAATAAGTCTGAAATTTTCACTTTGAAAGTCTTGATTATAATTAAATTGCCAGTCTGTCTATAACAAAGTAAGTCCTGTAAAGAAATTACGAGCGTACTAGCACTGAAATTGAAAGGTGATATTCTGATAAATCACAACGAGGATGCAAAATAATAGACGTGAATTCCAGTGCAGGTAACTGTGACTACAGATGGATGGACCTCCAGAGCAACAGACTCCTACGTCACTGTCACTGCTGTGTTGGTGGTTGATTGGCAGATGGTGAACTATGTGCTACAAACAAGACCAATGCCTGAGAGCCATACAGGTAATACAGATCTCTCTCACTCTCTCTCTCTCTCTCTCCGTGTGTGGTGTGTGTGTTTGTGTTGTGATAAAAGCTGTAAAACAAAAAAAAAATCAACATTTAGGAACGATTGTGAGTTTTTTTCTCCTTTTGTGTACATTTAAAATAACTAGAATTGATTGATTTTTTATTTCATCTGTTACAGCTGAAAACATCACCAGGGTCATCACGGAAGCAATCAAAGAATGGAAACTGCCGGGTGTGCTGGGTCTCACACTTGTGTCGGACAACGCATCAAACAAACATGGTCAAGGCTGGAAAGCTGCTGCAATGCCATCTGCACTTGGGATGCTTTGCACACACACACTCAACCTTGCAGTTCAGAAGGCGCTCAAGGTGGATGGAACCGCAGCCATATTGAGTAGAATCAGGCGGATATCTACCTTCTTTCACAGGAGTCATTTGGCTTCCAACCTTCTCCATGCAAAGGCAGAACTGCTTCAACTGAAGGCAAAAAAGCTGAAGGTTGATGTTTGTACCAGGTGGAACTCTGCCTTTGACATGCTGTCACGATTTCTGTACCTGCAGGATGCTGTCGTAGCTGTGATTCGCTCCAAAGAACTGAGCTATCTCAAAGATCGTGACATCACGAGTCTGAATGACGAGGAGGCCGCCGCCGCACATGAACTTGAAGCTTTTCTGAAACCTCTGAAGGACATGACGACCTTCATGTGCATGGAGGAGATGCCGACTTCGTCTGTGATCATGCCCCTTCTTGAGAGTCTGCTTGGCGAAAAAGGACATCTTCGCCCAAAGCCAGACAACTCCATGTCTGTCCAGCAAATGAAGGCTATCATGGCAGCAGATCTGGAGGGCCGGTATGCAGAACAGAGAGAGATGTTGCAGACGATTTCAGCTTTGGACCCGCGTTTCAAGTCTTTCTCCTACATGGCACCAGAACAATGCGATGGCATCTTCCGCAAACTCATTGACGTCACAGTGAGCTTGCACACAAAACCCAAGACCATCGAAGCAGTCAAAGCAGATCCTGGAACTTCAGCAGAACCTGGAACTTCAGCCACCCCCAGTCCGCCAGGTCTTGATGAGCATGCCCATGATGTTGAGGTTCTTGAGGAGATCCAAGAAGAGCATTTTGTAAAGACAGAGAGACCCGAGGACGAACGGAAGTATGAGAGCAAAGGAGCGTGCCTGCTTGACTCCCTCCTGGCAGATGTCTTTGTCACACATGTCGAGTCGAGCAAGACCACCTACCAGCAGGGAGCTGAAGAAGTCGAGAAGTATCGAGAGGAGAAATCGATTGGCATGGCGGAGAACCCACTCTTGTGGTGGAAACAGAATGAGTACCGCTTCCCTCTGTTGGCTAGGGTGGCGAGGATTTACCTGGCTAGGGTGGCGAGGAATGTCACACATTTTCGACAGGTGGGGACATTCTGACCAGCCAAAGGGCTACCCTGAACCCAGAGCATGTGGACAAGCTCCTCTTTCTGAAAAAGAACTTGTAAAGTCATGCATTGTTCTTTTCAGAAAGTGGAGACTGTCCTACTGATATGGCTGCCATGCCTAATCGTTTTCGTACAGTTCAATAAAAAATAAAAAAAAATAAAAAAAAATTTAAAAAAAAAGCATTAAAAAGTTTCTCTTAGTAGGAGTGTAATTTTTATTTTCTGTTTTTTGTGTTTTTTTTGTTATCCATCCAGAAAGTCTACGTCTGTAGGTTTCATTTAATGATTCAGTGGGTTTTTTTTTCCCCATAGTATTTGTTTACCTGATTTTGTATTCAAAGTGAACACTGAATAATTAAAGTTTGTTTATAAAAAAAATGATCACTGGTGTGTTTGAGTCTGTCTTTTCTCAATTTGTTACAACTTCTTCATGCATTCTTGTACGTACAAGTGGCCAGATTGTCATCAAATTACATGGGATCGGGGATGGCGGTATACCGTTGGAAAATATCAGTACTGGCAAAAAATATCGTGGTATATCGCGGTACGGCCGTCTTCACGATACACAGCTCTATCCATCAGTCTGGAATGATCTTGAGACACAGTAAGTCCAGTGCCATTTTTAAACACAGTTTTAAACCCATCTTGATTATCAGTGTTCATGTATTTAGTCATTTTCTGTTCTTTTGTGTAATTGTACATGTGGTTTTGTAAGTACAGTGCCTAGAGCATCTTGTCATGTATAGGCGCCTTATAAATCCTCTTTATTATCATTATTATTTGGGGTGTTATTTATTGTGTTCAGCATTAAAGAGGTTAAAGAAATCAATAAGTGTGATTTTCTCCCCCAAATAAAGAGTTCACACATGTTTGTTTTTTTTAAATTTCTGACGATATTGAACACTGAAAACAAAGGAGCAAGATTATCTGAAAACAGACCTGTCACATTTGGTCACCTTATTTTCCTCTTTTCTTCAATGCTATCTAAAAGTATTGATGATAACAAGACACACTGCCAAATATTAGTGTCTAATGCACGGTATATGTGCATTTCAAACTTTGATAACTAATAAACTTCACAAACAACATCACTGGAAGTGGAACGGAAAACTTGAGGTCATGTTGCAGTAACTCAGTAAGAAGACCGGTGTTTTGTTTTTTGCCTTGTTTGAAAATTTGTAGTAGGGCTGAATGTTGGAATTTGCTGGAAATTTCTGGTTAGATAAGGAGACATGTTTGATGCTGATTCATACCATCCTGAGCTTATCGAGTGGACAATTGTGGGCCCATGTTGAGTTGCCACTGCCAAGGTGATTTGAGGGACAGGCTGATTTCAGCTGTGTGCCTTGTTTGAAAATGTGTAGTAGGTTTGATTGATTGTACATTGCTTAACGTCCCGACAGCAACAAGGCTTTCTCAGAACGTGCCTGCACTGCTTGTGAAAAACAATAAACAGAACATTGAATGTATGTCGCCAGCCGGTCAAATACATTAAATAAACCTAACACATGGGGCCTAAATAAAGCTAAGACCATTTAGCAACACACATCCAATATCAAGAGCTACAGGCAGTGCAGACAGTAGGGAGAGTTTTAAAAAGGCAAATACAGGTGAATGGACAAAGGGTAGACAGAAACAAATGCCCCAGAATAGAGAGAAAAACCCACCCTGTGGGGCTGACCAGGGTGACCCTGGGAACTAAAAAATACCTAACCCCACCCAAGTCTCCCAGGGCAGACCCGGGTGGGGTAAAAATGTGTAGTAGGGCTAAAGTTCGAATTTGCTGGAAATTTCTGGTTAGATAAGAGGAGACATGTTTGGTGCTTTGATTCATACCATCCTGAGCTTATCCAGTGGACAATTGTGGGCCTATGTTGAGTTGCCGCTGCCATGGTGACTTGAGGGGCAGGCTTATTTCAGCTGTGCTTGTGTGTGGGGTTGGTAAGGAATCAGGTTCATAGCCAAGAAATGAGACTGTCAATGTGCTTTTTTTAATTTTTATTTTGTGCATGGCGAATGTGCAGCTAATAGGCGGTAGTGTTTTTTTAGGGGATTGAAAAATTAGGGGATGACTGGGACTGACTAAGGCTAAGAGACTGGACAGTATGGAAACGGCAGTGTTCCTTGGCCTGTCAGAGGCACCACATGCCATACGTGACATAGACCGGAAGCTGGTTTAATGTAACCATATCATTAAGTTTGGACTTTTGCAGTTGGAAAACTGAGAAAATCATGAACAATTTGAAATTTTGCCCCCAAACAATCGCTGTTTTATAGGTGTTTTTGCATGTTTTGCGTCGCAACACCCTGTTCACTGCATCGTGGGCCATGTTTAGTGTGTTTGTTCATTTATTTTTTGTCTCAAAGGTGGTCGTGTCTGACCTTCGACCCTGAGCTGACCTTTGACCTTGACAGTGGTCGGGTTTGGGGCGTTCACTTTGCTAAATGCATGAAAAAAAAAAAGTACTCGTTCATGTGTGTGTGGAGGGGGGGGGGGGGGGGGGGGGCGGGAGGGGTTAAGGTCAAAATCAAAACTACAATGAAGCAGTGTTAGCAGGTTCATTTCATCAGACAACTGACCTCAGAGTGAAATCAGCTGCCAAAATAATGTGACATGCAGAAGTCATTTTGCATGATCCAGCTACATTTGTATACAACATAGCCTGCATCTGAGGTGTCATTCTGCTGTAATTGTAATGAGGGATGTCTCTGGTGTCTACTCTGAGATGAACATGAGCATTTTTAAACTGCGTAATTAAGCTCATTTGAGTGTGTTGTTGTGGCAGCAGCAGCTGTGGCCAATGGTACAGGCTTTTACTGGAGTGTTCACAGGTTTGACACACACATGCCTGCTTCATTTGCAACATGAGTTCAGGTGTTTTGAGACTCTGACAACTGTGTTTTAATACTTTCATATAAAAATGAACTGTACATAACCATTTTTCTCTGCTAACTCCTAAATAAGCATTCCAGACACTTGTTTGGGTATGGGGTGTGTCCAGTGTAGCATAGTTTTGGCTGTTTTGTGTAGTCTTTTGCCTGTGGGATAGCTCAGTAGACTTAATGTTTAAACTGCACAGCTGTTTCATGACTCCTTTTGCCTGAGGAAAAGATTGCAAGCAGCATATAGAGCATGGCAGTTGGTTACAGTCCTATTCCTGCTTGCTGTCACCAGACAACAGGATCAATGAGGATTCGTGGGTGTTGTCTGTTTGGCTGCCCTGAGATACACATGGAAATGGCTTTGAGTCTGAAAGCTCATTTTTCATCAATGTCAGTGTTATGGTAACCATTTTCAGTTGTTAGCCCACCGGGAGTCAGTTTGACTGTATTGCATGTGTATGTAAACTTGGAAAAACAGAAAAAGTAGGGGGATGGGTAATGAAAAGAATATGAAAAAAAAAAACTTTCATGTGCCAGTGTCTCAAAATCAAATGCAACATTTATGAAAATCAGATATAGTACTTGATGTACATGCCAATTTTGGAGTCATTCTGACCATATCTAGTCTGTTTTTTATGGCATCAGATATGTATGATCCAAAACATAAACAGCATAGTGAATGCCACAATGGCGTGCTACACATAATGGGTCAAACATAAAGATGCAGCAACATTCAATGGTGTCACTTTGGGTTTGACTTAGCTAGTGTCTAAGGATTGCACCGATGGCAGATTGAATGGTGTTCAGGTGGGACAGTTTCTCTGACCGGTCATGTTACATATTCAAATGAGGTAGGTGAAGCAGTAAGAGGACCGGTGTTTTTAAAAATAACTTTTTGCCTTGTTTGAAAATGTGTAGTAGGGCTAAATGTTGGAATTTGCTGGAAATTTCTGGTTAGATAAGAGGAGACATGTTTGGTGCTTTGATTCATACCATCCTGAACTTATCCAGTGGACAATTGTGGGCATATGTTGAGTTGCCACTGCCTTGGTGATTTGAGGGACAGGCTGATTTCAGCTGTGTGCCTTGTTTGAAAATGTGTAGTACTAGTAGTAGGACTGAATTTTGGAATTTGCTGGAAATTTCTGGTTAGATAAGAGGAGACATGTTTGGTGCTTTGATTCATACCATCCTGAGCTTATCCAGTGGACAATTGTGGGCCTTTGTTGAGTTGCCGCTGCCATGGTGATTTGAGGGACAGGCTGATTTCAGCTGTGCTTGGGTGTGGGGTTGGCAAGGAATCAGGTTCATAGCCAAGAAATGAGACTGTCAATGTGCTGTTTGTTTGTTTGTTTGTTTGTTTTTTTTTTTGTTTTTTTTTTTTTTTGTTTTTTTTTTTGTGCATGGTAAGTGTGCAGCTGGTAGGAGGTAGTATTTTTTAAGGGAATGAAAAATTAGGGGATGACTGGGACTGACTAAGAGTAGACAGGTCACGTTATATATTCAAAAGACTTAAAAGGACCGGTGGTTTTTATTTTATAAAATCTTCTGCCTTTCTTTAGCATTTTGTACAAAGGCAGTATGTTGGAATTTGCTTAAAATCTCTTGATAGATGAGAAGAGACATGTTTGATGCTTTGATTCATACCAGTCTTGGCTTAACCAGCGGACTCTTTTTGGCCTAGTTTCAGTTGCCAAGCGGATGGTGATTTGAGGTGTGTAGCAGTTTTGGCTGTGCTTGGATGTAGGGTTGGTACGGAATCATGTTGATTGCCAGGAAATGAGACGGGTGATGTGGTGGTTTTTTTTTTTTTTTTTTTTTTTTTGGGGGGGGGGGGATTTTGTGCATGGCAAATGTGCAGCAAGTGGGCGGTAGTGTTGTTTAGGGGATTGAAAAATTAGGGGATGACTGGGACAGACTAAGACTAAGGCATTTTAACAGATGGGACTGCTGGGGAGGCCCAGTGTGTACTATGGCCTAAGGTTAAGAAACTGGACAGTACGGAAACGGCACTGTGTTCTTTGGCCTTGACAGTTGACTCGCTTTCTGGTAAGCGATGTAGTCATGTACTTAGGTAAATAGCCATCGCCGTTCAGTAAATAACACTCAGCACTAGTACGTTTACTAGTATGGCATACTGAACCACTAGACACGTATGCCTGTATCATACTCATAGTGACACGAAATCCACATGTATCAGAATACTTATTCAGATTAGAATAGTCACTACAGGTCACATTACATATTTAAATCTGGGCAGTTGAGGCAGTAAGAGGACCAGTGTTTTTAAAAATAATTTTTGCCTTGTTTAAAAATTTGTAGTAGGGCTGAATGTTGGAATTTTCTGGTTAGATGAGAGGAGACATGTTTGGTGCTTTGATTCATACCAATATTACCATCCTGAGCTTATCCAGTGGACAATTGTGGGCCTATGTTGAGTTGCCGTTGACGTAGTGATTTGAGGGACACGCTGATTTTAGCTGTGCTTGGGTGTGGGGTTGGTAAGGAATCAGGTTCATAGCCAAGAAATGAGACTGTCAGTGTCAATGTGCTGTTTTTATTGTTATTTTGTGCATGGCAAATGTGCAGCTGGTGCCAGTGGTGGGCGGTAGTGCTTTTTAAGGGATTGAAAAATTAGGGGATGCCTGGGACTGACTATGTCTAAGAAACTGGACAGTACGGAAACGGCACTGTGTTCCGTGGCCTACAGTCTTTTCTGTTTATGGTGGACTTCAATGTTGCTTTGTTGTCGTGCAGTTTCGATTTCTTGATGTTCAAATTTCTGCGATCTACATGTTATTTCTGAGTCAATCAATGTTAGTATGAAAGACAAAGGAGCTTTTCATAAAATAAACGTAAGCAATGCATAAACATTTCTAATAATATTTACCTGTGACGGCACAAAATTGGGTAACCAACTCGTCTAACGCCTCTACGCTAGCCGCCATTTTCAGTTTGGGATGAAAACGAGGCACTATAAAAGGCGAGAGTGACCTCCCGTTATTATTAATAAAGTACGATTATTTTCCCCCGAAACCTAACGCAACACTTTGTTATTAAACATATTTTCTATCATATTAATTTGTTGTGAAAACGTGCCGCGGGTTTTTGTTGTTGTTGTTTTTTGGGGTTTTTTTGCTTTCGTCTGGTGAGGTTAAAAGATGGATGAGTAACGAAATAATTATGGTCGTTGCACAGTCGGGAAAACGACATCAAGAGTAGCTTCCCCTTACACAACTTGGCAATCATGGCGCAGGCTCCGTCCCCATCTGGGAAATCGGATGTTTTATGCAGGTGATTATCACACCTGTGTTTATATTAGCAACCCATACTCTTTTGAGAGTTGTAAAACAACATTTGCTGAGTTGAAAAAATCTCTGAAATAACGTTGATTTCATTCGCAGATTATACAGTACATCAGACAATAGAACACAAAAACTTCAGTTGGCACCGTTTTTTCTTGGCAACATGTCATCGAACTGTATGTGGCTGTCCGCAACATATTCCAGATTGAAAGAAGGACCGCATATATTTTTTTATAACCTATTGTTCACTTTTGTAGCGGACGTTACATGCTTACACCTCCTTCACAAGTTGCTATACAAGGACCACACTTTGAAGTTAATAAGCCTGATTTGTGTTGTAAATGAAAATGTTCACTAATTTGTTCCAGATATTTTATGTGTGGAGTATGTCGAGAAGGGAAAAACTGTCGCTATTCACATGACACAACAGCAGCTCCTGACATTGTCTGCCGATTTTACTTGAAAGGACAGTGTGCTTATGGTGACCGTTGCAGGTAAAACTTTTAGTTTTATTGTATAGGGACGAATCACGAAATTAAGGCGTCTGCTTCGTGCGACGTCATCTTCGTAAATGATCGGTAAAAATCTTCGTTTTAACTACTTCCGGTGACAACACTCGGTGTCCAACTAGTATGTTGTTTGAAGAATTTAATTTGTGTTTTGGATGGTAGCTGTCGATCTTAGACTTTTTGAACAGACAAGACATGATGATCATGGTGATAATAGTGTAATATATCTTAGTCATATAATATCAATACTGTTATATATTTTATGTATGTATGTGATCTCGAATTGCTGCGGATTACCTCACATTCTAGATTTGGTAGCCTGACGGACTACCTCAAATTATGACCAGTTATCTATTATATGACCAGTCATTTATTATTTTTTTCGCCGATTTGTAAGGCATGACGAACACAAGCGTCGTCTACTTCTCGAAATTATCACCATTTTATTGATTTATAGTCATGTAACCATGTGATAACTTTCACGACTTTCTGCTAGCAGACGACAGGACTCTTATGTTGTTTTGATTTTTGTGATGGCTCACTGTATTGTTTTAGAAAGCGATCCTTAAGAAAAGAAGAAGAAAACAACAACAGATGAAGCGATTTTTTTTTTAAAAAAAACGATTACGTTTTGCAAAAGATTTTAAGCAAAGGTGTATAAATAATAAATGTTCATTTAATTTACAGTGATACTTTTCTGATGCTTTTTACCATATGCAGTTAGAAGGTAGGCCTATCTAACGCTGTGTTAAGTAATTTTTTTTGTGAGAAATATAAAAAAAAATTATTTTAAGAAAACTTATACTAAAAAAATACAATTACAATACTAAATGTGTTATTTCATTAAATGTTTTTTTCCTTCATTTTTTTCACTAACATTGTACAAGCATTCTGATTTTTGGTGATTAGTAAGCGGACTAGTTAAGATTCTTGCAGACTAATTCATTTTTTTTCTTGAGCTAGTCCGCCAGATGACCTCAGAAAAAAAAAGATTTGGCCACCCCTGTATGTATGTGTGTGTGTGTGTGTGTGTGTGCGCCGCTGTGCATGTGTGTGCAGTCAGAATAAGAAATCAGTCATTCTCAGGAAATGCCTGTAGACAAATTCAGCTATTTCTGGGAAATGCCCGGTTTAGGACAATTTTCAATTATTACGGAATGAGTGATGTATTTCGATTCAGAGAATTGAATTTAACAACTTACAGATCTTTCCGTCTAAATAATTTCTAAGTGCAATTATTTACAAAAAGAGTGGTGTTTTTATCTGTAACATAAGGTATATTCTTTTGCACCAATTTAATAAATTCTTTTAATAGAGTTCAACTTTTCAGTGTTTTAGGGTTGACATCTTTGTCCATTTCTTGTGTGTTATTTTATCTGTGTTGAAAATCGAGTAATACTTGTTGACGCTGAAAATCAGTGTTTTCCATACATGTAAGCATAGTCAGAAAACAAAAAGCAACCCCTAAGACAAATCTGAAATAAATTTACCAGCTATTTATTATTCATTTTTCATTGCATACAAAAATGATATTATCTAAAAAGATGAATTATGAGAACACTTTACAGCATAATATTTTAGCTGGAAACTCAATATGATGGTACATGTTGCATTTTCCCCAGCTGCAGTGCTTCGTCGGCATTTTCGACGGTCAGTGCCATGTCACCGGAAGTAGGCATTTGCGCTCGGAAATCTATTTTTAGAATTTTTTTTCGCGGGCAAGGGTCGTGATTCGACCCTATGTACAACAGTGAATTCCGGTAGGTAACTAATTTACCTGTCATCCCCAGTAGCAAAACGTCTTCCAGCCCACGATGGCTGCAGTGGGCCCGTGCATAGCTGGCACAGGCCCACTGCAGCCATCCTGGACCCAAGGATGTCTGCTTACTAGCATTGGCCATGTTTATCACTATCAGAGCTGATTTTAAATTAATGTTCTAATCATATACACAGGAACGTAGCCGGCACTATATTTTGAACTGTTTGAAATTGATAGAATAAATCCTTTAGCGAGTGCAATAATTACAAATTGCAAGTGTATGGAATCACAGAGTTTGTGAAACTAAAGGTACTATCTTTCTAAATGTGTTCTGCAGGTATGACCATGTGAGAGATAGAAAGCCAACCCAAGGCTTCCCACAGGATGACAAGCGTAGGGCTGGGGTAGGATCATCATCATCAAAAACATTGCAGCAAAGGCGGGACAAATCAAACCAGGCTGCAGTGAATGCCCATCAGCTTGCCACAGAACCCTTCAAGAGTAATCTGGTACCGCTGGGCAAAAATGGAAAGAGACCCACAGAATCACGGACTCAGTCCTATCCTAAAGCCCCTGAAGACTGGGTGAAAGCCAAAGAGTTTGTGCCAGGCCAGTTTTATGATGGCGCAGGTAATTCTGTGAGACGTTTATCATCTTTCTTAAAAAAATATTCTAGTTGCAGTGTTTAAATTAATAGACTTAATTTGGTTAGTTAGTTATTTGGGTTTAACGCCGAGCAGGCAACTAAGGCCATCTCACAGTGGACTTAATTTGGACCCAAAGACCATCTGGTAATCTACCACCAAGTCTTGTCATTTAGGAATTGGATTTGTAGCTGCATGCAGCAGGGGATTGATGTGACTCATTATGTTTCACTTTCAGTCCCAGCAACATACGCCAAGGCCGTTCGATCTTCCGAAAACCTGGATATTCACTCGGAAGCCAATGGAGATGCAGTCTTTCATGACAGTTTGGAGACTGCAGCAGCGGGCCCCACCTTCATGGAACAGTCAAGGAATCTGCTGTGTCCGTATTTCGCAGCACAGGATGGGTGTCCGTACGCAGAGGACTGCGTGTATCTTCACGGAGATGTATGTGATATGTGTGGTCTGGCCGTCTTACACCCGACAAATGAAGAACAGAGAGAGCAGCATAACAAGGTTAGTGGCACAGTGACAGAGTAAGCATTGGTTAGTCTTCAGCCCTGGAGACTGATTCAGCTTTTTCAAAATCCCAGAAAGCTGAATTTGGATCAGGTAAAATAGCTGTCTATTAGTCTGTTCCATCTGCAAGAGACACAAATTCTCATGAGCTACTGCAGGGGCTCATGAGAATTTATGTCTCTTGCTGGCTATGGATTATAGGGCATACTTAGTCCATAGACCGTTTTATTTTAAGTCAATATCAATTTTTTGCACTTTTCTCCATAAGTAAATTATTTGTTGATTTGTTAACTTAACCCCCTTTTGCGTGCAGCCACTGTACTGTTTACAGTACTGGTGGATGCATGCATAAGTGAGTTACTAAGATGATAAATCATATACTTTTCTTTCTAACCCTTAGGCTGTCATTAGTCAATAGCACATTTTGTCAGGGGAATTCATGGAGGAATCCCCTTGACAAAACACACTACCAATAACTAAAGGGTTATTTCCTGGACACTTATATTAATTATTACTGTTTAGCCAGCATGGTCGAACTGTCTCCAGAACTGCATTACAGTTTTCCCAAAGGACAAAGTGTAGTTTCAAACTGTAGAATTTCAACATTTGGGTTCTAATGATTTCTTAATAGAAATTAGTTTACATTTATTCATCAGATAATTTTTAAAATGTTTTCCTGTAACTAGTAGTAAGGAGTGTATGTTAATATAGATTTTCACTTTCATGACCAAAAGCCAACACTGTCCAAGAAACATGGATACAAACTGGTCCCAGCAAGAGGCATAGATCCTCATGAGCCCCCGCAGTCGCAGAGGCTGATGAGGATCTATGTCTCTTGAAATTGAAGTTGGATCATGTTCACTTTTTTCTCAGCAGTGAAGGGATTAATAGCTCATGCAAATCACACATTTGCATGAGCCATTGATGAATTTTTAATACATAATTACATTTATTTTCTCCCAGGAGTGTATGGAGCAACATGAGCGTGACATGGAGCTGTCATTTGCCATTGCCAAGAGTCGCGACCAGACGTGTGGCATCTGCATGGAGACTGTGATGGAGAAGGAGCCCTCCTCTGAGCAGCGCTTTGGCATCCTGGAGAACTGCAACCACTGCTTCTGTCTCTCCTGCATCCGCAAGTGGCGCTGCGCCAAGCAGTTTGAGAAAATTATTGTCAAGTGAGTGTTGTTGAGTTGCTAAAAGAGGTTTGATAAGAGAAGATAAGATTGGCTTTATTAACGCTTTGGCTGTTCGTAGCGGTTTTTGTCAAGGTAATTCCTGCAGGAATCACCTTGACAAAAATCGATACCGACAGCCAAAGAGTTAATTCCTTTTTATTACACTGTTCACTGTATATACACAATGAGACCTCGGGTCCAAATTACCAGTGGCCGTACGCCAACCAGTTAAAAAAGTCAGTGTCAAGTGAGAGTTACTGAGTTGCAGAAATGTATTTTTCTCTAAAATGTATTTTTTCAAAAAATACTTACCGATGGCATTACTGTATGGAAGATACACTTAGCTTAACAATTTTAGCCTAAAAATCATTGTGTATACATACACAACCAGGGAGGCGACTCCTGGAGCCATTACCAGGGCCCGAGTAGCCTCCCTTCCCTCCTCATCTGGGCACATGTGCCGGTGTCATGCCAGTTGAACGCTAAAGCGCTCCGGCAGCAAGTGGGACAGGCGAGAGGGCCATCGGTAAGTATTTTTTAAAAAAATGTATTTTTCTTTAAAATTATTATTTTTTTTTAAATACTTACCGATGGTATTACAATAGGAATGGTTTCTTAGCTAGTCTAATTTTAGCCCAAAATTGTGTACGAGTATGGTCATGATGGCAGGTGAGGGCGCCATAGCCTAGGCGGAAACCCGGGTAGCCTCCTTTCTGGTCCAACCATGCATGCGCTCAGCGCTCAATACCTCAGTCAGTTTCTTTGCTAGTCGATAGTAGGTTGTGTACGTCAGCCGCCGGCCACCTGTTGTCAGCGAGGAAGCTGGTGTCTCCCAAGGCGCCCTGAAGCGGGTGAGAGGAGAAGGCGCCACATAGGTCCCGGCACCCGGTCGGTTGAGGAAGAGACTTGAAACGCTCGGGCTGTCACTCGGAGTTCACGAAGGCCGAAGCTCTCTTCTTGGCAGGGGGAGAAAGCGGGCAGTCTTCCTCGGGAAGACAACCGCGATGAGGGGGGCCGCTACGTCCAAGGACTGAAGAGTCTCTTCTTCTTCTTCTTCTCGAACGCCGTCACACTTGGAGTTTGGCTCTCAAAATGAAATCTGTGGTCTTCTGTAGCGCCTCCACAGGCCCGTACAGTTTCTCTTGTAGAGTGGCGGGCTTCGGCCATATCTCCTCCCTCAGCGGCTGGTGGTTCCCACAGTCCTGGAGGATGTGCTCTGCGGTCTGCTCTGCTTCTCCACAAGGGCACAGGGGAGATGGCACGAGGTGGAAGCGTCTGTGCAGGTGGAAATTGAGTCGGTTGTGCCCGGTCCTCAGACGAAAGATGGTCACCTGCTCTTGTCTGGACAGCTGATGGTAACTGTCTAGGGGCCGTTGTGGTGGTCTGTACACAGACTTAATGATGGTCTTCATCTCTGTGAAGCTGACTCCATTTTCATCTTGTTCTTTCTCTGCGCCCACTTTTGCCATTCTGTCAGCTTCTTCATTGCCGTAGATGCCACAGTGTGAAGGGATCCACTGCAGCACCAGTCTGGTGCACTTGATGTTTTGCAGTGCCTCTTGTAGACGTGGCAGTTTGCTTGCTGTTGCTGCCTCAAGGACAGACATGGCATCAGTAAGGAAGACAATCTGGGCATCAGGGTCTGCAGTGCCACTAAGGGTGTTAGCTGCGCGGACTAGGGCTTCCACCTCAGCTCTGTAATTTGTGCAGTGAAGGCCTGTTGGTACTGCCTCTGCCTGCCATTTTCCGTTTGGGTACTGAATGTACACCCCAGCCCCTCCATCCTGAACTGCATCTGTGGCTGATCCATCGGTGTATGCCCGTATCCATGCTTCCTGGGGATACTTTTCTTCGAGCATGGCCAGTGTCAGGGCTTTCTTGCTCACAGTGCTGTGCTCATCTCTGGTGGTGATGTAGGGTACCGTGGAAGAGATGGTAATGTTTTCTGGCTTACTTTCCCAAGGTGGAAGGTCGCTAGCAGGATTCAGAGCCTCTACCTGCGCAGGCAGCTTTGCCTGGTGTTTTCTCTGCAGTGCTCTCGTCTCCTTCACAAAGCTTGATCTTTTCAGTCTCCCTGAGGTTGGTTGTTTCATCCTAGCGTTCATAGGATGGTCTTTGGAAGACTTGACCTTTGTGGACTGTATCAAGGCTTTGCAATCTCTTCTCATGCGCAGGGGTGGGATGCCCGTTGTCTCTTCCATCTTTTCAATTGGTGTGGATCTCATTGCGCCGGTGATGATACGCAGTGCCTGGTTCTGAACTCTGTCAATGGTCTGCTGGTGTGACTGGGCTGCCGTCAACCAGGCATTAGATCCGTACTCAAGGTGTGGTCTCACTGTGCCTTGATATACATTTTTGAGGATCTTTTCATTGGCTCCCCATTGTGTTCCAGCCAGTTTTCTCATGATGTTCAGCTTTCTTCTAGCTTTCGCTTCTGCATTCCAAATGTGCGGCTTCCACGTCAGCCTCTTGTCAAGGGTGACTCCCAGGTATGTCTGTTGGTCTTCATACCGCAGCGGGGTGTTGCCCAGTGTTAGGTTGCCAGCCTTTGCCTTGTTGGAGAGAGAGAAGAGTGTGGCTGATGATTTTTCTGTGTTGATGGTCACACACCAGTTGTTGGTCCAGTCTGTCAGCCTGTCCAGGGCTAGCTGCATCCTGTATGTAGCAGTTGTTGCATACTCTTCTGTGCACCAGAGTACCAGGTCGTCTGCGTACAGGGCTGCGTGTACTCCTTTTGGTAGCTCTGGCACAAGGTCGTTGATGAAAAGTATGAACAGTGTCGGTGACAGGACTCCCCCCTGTGGCACCCCCTGACGCAACAGCACTTTTTGGCCACAGTACCCATCCACTGTCACACGGGCTCTGCGATTGTGCAGGTATGACTTGGTCCACCGGTACATATTCCCTTGGATGCCACTGCGAAGGAGTTTCACAAGGAGACCATCCTTCCACACCTTGTCGAAAGCCTTCTGTAGGTCAATGAAGGCAGCTAATGTCACCTTCTGATCTTGAAAGGCATCTTCTATGACCTGTGCAAGGTGTGTTGTCTGGTCTTCTGTACTCTTGTAGCTTCTGAAGCCAGCTTGCTCTGGCACGATAATGCTCTCAGAGTCCAGGTACCACTGCAGGCGCTTGTTGATGATGCGCTCCATGGTCTTGCACACACAACTTGTCAGGCTGATGGGGCGATAACTCAGGGCTTTGGACTTATTCTTCCCTTTCTTCAAAATTGGGATCATCCTGGCTTCCTTCCAGCACTGGGGTACCTGTCCTCCTCTCCAGCTGTGGTTAAAGATGTCCAGTAGCTTCATTAAGGCAGTGTTGCCAAGGTGTTGTAACATCTCGTTTGAGATGCTGTCTGGACCTGGAGATTTTTTCTTCTTCAGCTGTTTGATGGCCATCTTCAGTTCTGGAAGGGTGATGTCCTTCTTCATTGCATCATGAATGTTCACATCTCTTGTTCTCTCTCTTTCTTCCTGTCTGATTTCTTTCGCAAGCATTCGTGGGACAGTGATGTCACTTTCTTTCGCATAGATCTGTGCAAACATGTTTGCAGCTTTCCTACCAGTCAGTGCTTTCCCTTCTTCTTCCAAGGTGATCTTCTGTTCCCTGGTGCCCTCATTGTTCAACGCCTTGGTCAGTCTCCACAACTTCGTGGTGTCCCTGTCCATGTTTAGTCTTGCAGTCTTCTCTCTCCAACTTCTTCTTGTGCACTCCAACTTCATCTTCAGATACTGGGCCTTACTGTGTTGTAGCTTGATGTTGTTTTCTTGGCTGGGGTTGGTTTCAGCGTCTTCTCTGGCCCTAGTGAGGTTGTCATGTGCTTTCTGAAGATCTGCGGTCCAGTATGGGGTGTAGTTTTTCCGGACCCCTCGAGGTATGGATTCCTTGGCTGCCTTACTGATAATGTCATTAAACTCTCTGACCACATTGTTGATGTTCCTTCCAGACACAGCGAGGTCTTGCATTAGCTCATTTGTTCGGATACTGAACAAGCGCCAGTCTGCCTTTCGGTAGTTCCATCTTGGCCGGTGTGGCGAGCTAGCTGCTGTGCATCCTTTTAGGGTTAGGAGGATAGGGCGGTGGTCACTTCCTCCTAGCTGTGGTCCTACTGTTCTGCTGAGGCACTTATGAACATCTTCAGTGCAAAGCGCCAGGTCCGGTGTAGTGGTGGTGTGCCAGCGGCGAGAGTAGAAGGTAGGTTGGTCCTCGGGGTCATTGGCAAGTATCAGGTGGTTTTCATCTTGCCACTCCTCAATGTCTTCTCCTCTCTTGTCCAGTGTGTCATATCCCCAACTCTGGGACTGGCTGTTGAAGTCACCAGTGATGAGGAATCCACTGTCCGGGACCTGGATAGTGTCGAGGGACAGCAACTTATCATTAGGGCAGTAGTAGTTGACAAGGTCAAGGGTGCTGTCACTGGTGGTTACCTTGACCTGGATGTATTCTGCCTCTTCCATGAATCTCCTGGTTTCGCTGGCATTCAGGTTGTTTCTAACTAGGGTCATAACCCCCCCTTTCTTCCTCCCTTGGCGATCACTTCAGAAGACCTGATATCCTCTGACCTTAAAGGGTTTCCCTTCTTGCAGGTGTGTCTCTTGTATACAGCAGATGTTTATGCTGTTTTCATGCAGAAAGTGCTCTAGTTCTGTTTTCTTGTTGGTAACCCCTTTGGCATTCCAGTGCATGATGTTCACATTGGCTTTATCTTTGTCTCTGGTCTTGTTTTTTCGCTGGCCAGTCGCTCTACTTCCCAGTCCCCTGGCTCCTCGAGACAGTCGGGAAGGTCCTCCAGTCGCTGGGGGTGGGCTCTGAAGAGGCGCAGAGCCCGGTACTGCACCTGCCTGGTGAGACTCCACAGGGCGAGCACCATTCCTCTTGAATCCATCTCCAAGTGTCATATGGCTGTATATGCATGGTACTGTGGTTTATTAGAGTGCGCTGTGCAGCCCAGTACCTCCGTCTTCAGCACTCGGGGTTTCTGTCGGGGTTACCTCACCCTTAGCTCCTGGTCAAAAGGCCTTTCCTGGGAGCACAGGATGGTTTAGTTTTGGAATATCCTTCTCCTAGATGGATTGCCGACCAAGGCTTATGGGTCCCATCTACTCAGGTTTTTCCTCGGAGTTTTCCTTCTCGAAGGAGATCTGCCAACCAAGGCTATCGAGCATCCCTGCCCGGATTTGTATAGGGTTTACTCCCCTAGCCTTTGCCTCTCCCAAGGCACCCACAAGGCAGTGGGGCTATTTACCCATAGCTGGGGATCTGGTTCATGGGCATCAGGGCTTGTCCACACATCGATGGGCCTGCATGCCGCATGTCTGGGGGCCAGATCTCCTCCGAGTCCTCTGTAGTTCAGCCCGAGTCCGTAAGGTGCTCGGTTACCATGAGTCACCACGAGGAGGCACTACATGAGGCTTGTTGTTGGAGAGGCTGTGTACTGGCAGGGAGAGACTGACATGTTCTGCTCCCCTTTTCGCAAAACTGCTAGCCAGCGGTGGGAGCTGAAAGCGAGAGTGACAAGCACAGACGCTACACTACCACACTAGACGCATCACAACAACCATTTGACCCACCTGAAGAGTCTCCATCCTAGGCCGACCCCACCCGGGTCTGCCCTGGGGGACTTTGGTGGGGTTAGGTATTTTTTAGTTCCCAGGGTCACCCTGGTCAGCCCCACAGGGTGGGTTTTTCTCTCTATTCTGGGGCATGTTTCTGTCTACCCTTTGTCCATTCACCTGTATTTGCCTTTTTAAAACTCTCCCTACTGTCTGCACTGCCTGTAGCTCTTGATATTGGATATGTGTTGCTAAATGGTCTTAGCTTTATTTAGGCCCCATGTGTTAGGTTTATTTAATGTATTTGACCGGCTGGCGACATACATTCAATGTTCTGTTTTTTTTGGTTTTTTTCACAAGCAGTGCAGGCACGTCCTGAGAAAGCCTTGTTGCTGTCGGGACGTTAAGCAATGTACAATCAATCAATCAACCATCCTAGGCCGAAAGAAGCTGGCAGCAACTCCATGACATCTCGAGACTGCAAGCGTAGCGAATAGGAGGCACCGTCATCGCCCAGCCATGCTGAAACGAGATCTACTGGGACCAAGCTGAAAGAGTCGTCCATCACGCACGCGGGAGGAAGAGGCGTCTAACTGCTCCGAATGACCGGTGAACGCCGGGAGGCGGCGGTCCGACGAGAAGCTGAAACAGCACTAGGCGGGAATCGTCTTCCTCTGTGGCCAAGCCGCAAGCGTGTACGAGCCGGGGTCCTGTAAGAAGAAGCCGAACTGCCATGGGCAGACCGGCGCTCCCGAGGGGAGCGGCAGCGGCGTGGAGAACAGAAGGTCTCGCACGGGCCTCTCGGTGCGTAACGGCGTCTCGTCGAAACAGCATGGGTGGGGGGGGGAGGGGGGACGAACTTGGCTCCCATCCACCGTGACGAAGGCCTAGCGTGACTGCTGTCGTGCGAAGTCCGGGAGGAAGAGCGTCGTCTCGGAGGCCGGTCCCACGAACTCGAACGGCGAAGAGGAGTCTTAGGGGCGCCGGTCTTCCCATTGCGTAGCGACCCAACGGCACTGGGACGTCGTCGCATGCTCCTCTCGCGACCCTGGACTCTGTGTAGGGAGCGCGCGCTTCTTGAGACAGGAGACCTGTCTGATCTTGGCCGAGGGTGGGGAACGGGGTCCCATCGTGGGGTCGTCTCGAGCCTCTCAGCACTGCCTCTGGAGCGGGCTCTCGTCTCCACGATCGGGCGCGAGGGTGTGGCCCACCATACTGACCTGGGATCATGGTGTGGGACATGCAGCAGCCCTGTGGTACTAGCGGTCCCTGCAAGTAGCAGGTTCGTGCCTGTCTAACGCGTGCGGGAGCTGGCGCCGACGCCTGTAGGGAGCTTGCCCAGGCGTGTGCGCCCCAAATAACAGTAAATAACAGTAAACAAAAATAATAAAGTAAATTTTTAACTTTGAGTGTCAGTGTACAAATTTGTTTTCTCATCTCCCTTTTTCTCAAAAACGAAGTAAATCGGTTCAGTGGTTCAGAGTTAAGCTTTTTAAAGATAAGAGGTGTTGCGCCCCCGCGGTCTGGCAAAACAGCTGCGGCCCTGGGAAATGCAACATTTTAACACCTGTTCCGGCGAAAGGGTTAAAACGCCTAGCTTGAAAGAAAGGCTTTAGGTGCCGTGCAATGACATACAAACATACACAAATCTTGCACCCTACCGCACAATATATGCTCTCACACACACACTCATCACTGACCTGCGACCGAGAAGCCGAGCGGTCGTCTCTAGGGGCCAGATCCCGCCGTGAGTGAGTCTGGCTCGTGCCTCTCCGTCCGAAGCCCCCGAGCATGACACCTTCTGTCTGTCAGGTCTGCGATCCGCCATCTGGCCTGGGGCGAGGGACGTATGTTCGGGTGCCGACGTCTGCCCGGCAGTAGTAGGATAGGACTTTTCGGTCACAGTAAGGAAAAATTTTGTTGCCCCCTCCGCAGAACGCGCGCATTGGTATCTGTCCTGTTTGTCACGGTAAGGAGAACCTTACAAGGGCCCTCCGTGGAATTGCGCCTTGTTAGTCCTACCGGCCCGGGCCGTCACAGTCCAACTATATTGGGACCAACCGTGGCACTCTGGGCAGAAACTGGCGGTCGCTCCCTGATAGGTGTCGGGCATTCATGGCAGTAGAATCCCCACAGCTGGGACCACGTACCTTCCAGGCGGGGGGCGCCAACAGTGTAGGTATGCGCCGACTCACTCCCAGCTCGTCACAGGGCCCCAAAACAATGCCACAATGCGTGCAGGAACGAACTTGGTAACTGCAACATAGAGGCCATAATGAAAAACAAGCGAGCGCGGCCGCTGAGGCCGCGCACCAAAATTCCGCGCGCGAGGATGAAAACGAAACAAACGAGTGCACAGCGCGTGCCGATGCTCGGCGCTCTTCCCTTCCCCTGAGCGCCAGTCGAGGGCATTTACCGAGATATTACCTGGCCATGAAGCAAACCCACGCCTGTGAAGCGACGTGCTGAGGCCCACCGGACTCGTAGACACCACCTCGTCCAACTCGTCACAGGCACGCCAGGCAAGGCACGCTGTGGTCCACACAGTGCTAAGTACAAGCTGAGAGGGCTCCAAGCCCGCCAAATCCAAGTGAGCACCAGTCCCAGGCACGCTAAGTCCACAACAAAGCGTCAAGTCACGAGACGACCGGGCACAATCCTCGTGAGCACCAAGCCAAGTTCAAAACAGTCTTAGGCACAAACACTCGAGTAAGCTCCAAGCCAGCACAACCGAGTGAACCAGAACAGAAAGGTAAAGTCGCAAGACAACCGGTCACAAAATCCGTAGGAATCGAAGAGCGACGCAAAGACACAACCGTCTACAGGCTAGCTAAGAACTAAACTGAGGTATGCTGGGTAATCTCTTTCCGGATGGGACTAAGGGGAGGCTACTCAGGTTATGGCCTGATCTATGGCGCCCCTCTCCTGCCAACAATCCCTTATACGGACACAACCAAATTTTGGCTAAAATTAGGCTAGCTATGTAACAATACTAACATTCCTATAAGTAATACCATCGGTAATGTGTTTTGAGAAAACAAATGTATCAGTCTCAAGACAGCTTATTTCACAGAGAGACTGAGTCCTGCGTGTACTTGGTACCGGCAGCTCTCTACACATTCCTTTCAGATGTTTGTCTTCTTCATCTGTACATACGTCAATACCATGAAAAGCAGAAAGATCGTCTACATAATCAACGCACAGTTTAAAGTGTTATAGTCCGTCTTTCCTTTGCCTTTTACTCGCTCTGCACAGCAAATCCTGCACAAACTACTCAATCGTTCCATGTGGTTTGAATAGGAATATTGTGTGTCAGACTCCATTCTAAATGTCGGCGAACTACACTCACATGCTGGTCTATAAAACCTTCTATAAAAAATCACAGGTAAATCTATCCAGTAAAAGAAAAGCACTTACTTGTAGCACTATATTACACTAACACATATCACTCATTGAAAATCCAAACAAAAGTATTTTGAAAGCACAGTAAAGGTTTAAAGCCAGCACAAATTTGGCACTCTGCCCACATAAAATAGTAAGCGTAAAGAAGGCCTACTACCAGGCGTAACCAGATGCCCATCGGAATGCGCTGTAAATAGGTCACCTCGTCACTTGATAAGCTAGCGCGGCACTCTCTAACTAAGTGTGTGGGTTTGTAGAAGAACTGAACAGCCGTAACTGAAGATTTGGGTATGAGACGTGCATTAGCCAAGTTTGTGCCAAACTGCTTTCAGCTGACCCAAAAGAAACTCGGGTGTCAGTTGCACAAGATCTCCTTGATTGTGTCGAGAACGATGAAAACTTTTTGAAAACGGTCAGAATGGGTGATGAGTCGTGGGTCTATGGCTATGACCCAGAAACCAAGGCTCAGTCTTCGCAGTGGAAGACCCCAACCTCTCTGAGACCGAAGAAAGCATGAACGAGTCGAAGCAATGTGAAGACACTGTTGACCGTTTTCTTCAACTACATGTTCATCATGAGTATGCTCCAACTGGTCAGACAGTAAACAAGGAGTACTACTGTGACGTTGCGGCGTTTGCAGGATGCCACTCGTCGCAAAAGGTCAGAATTGCATGCGTCGGGTGAGTGGCAATTGCACCATGACAACACACCTGCCCATTCAGCGCAGCTTGTGCAGCAGTTTTTGGCCAAACACAACATCCCCCAGGTCCAACTGCCACCGTATTCCCCAGATCTCACCCCTTGCGACTTTTCCCTCTTTCCAAGAATCAAATCCCACTTGAAAGGAAGAAGATTTCAGGACGTAGAGGACATCCAAGTGAATGTGATGAGGCAGCTGCTGGTTATCCCAGAAATCAAGTTCCAGAAATGCTTCCATCAATGGAAACAGTGCTGGATTAAGTGTGTGGCTTCTGGAGGGGACTACTTTGAAGGGGATTAAATGCCAAATTGGTCCGTGTTGTAGTTTTCTTTTTATAGCACCAGTCTCGATACTTATTGATCACACCTCGTAGATTAACCCTTTGTATGTTGGTAGCGGTTCATGTCACGATTCCTGTAGGAATCATCGCAACAAGAACCGCTACCAACACGCTATGGGTTAAAAAGATGTTTGATGGTGATGGTGTAAACAGGTAGAGGCCCAGTGTCCAAATTTCCAAATGGGGCTGCAATCAGCAGCTTGAGCGAATCGTTAACCCATATACTGAGGCTAAAAGCTTCAAATTTATACACTGCCATATGCAAGATACATTATAGTACTTACAGATAAGGATATAGACCAATGGCTGTAGTTCAAGGGTAGTGCCAGAATAGCTTGGCGCCAAGCTATTCTGGCACTACCCTTGAACTATTTTACTTACTTACTTACTTACGCCTGTCACCCCTACCCGGGTATAGGCCGTCGACGAGAGACCTCCAGCAACTCCTGTCCTGTGCTTCTCCTTACTCCAGGTGGTTCCCAGTCTCTTGATGTCTGCTTGGAGGTCTCGACGCCAGGAGTTTCTCGGCCTACCTCTTTTCCTCTTTCCCTGGGGGTTCCATGACAATGCCTGCCTAGTGATACTGGAAGCTGGCTTTCTCAGACTGTGACCGATCCATCCCCATCTTCACCCAATTTCATTCTCTGCTGTTATCTGCTCTGTTCTCTCCCAGAGTCTGACGTTGCTGATCTTCTCTGGCCAGTGGATTTTTAAAATTCTTCTAAGGCAACTGTTCTTGAAGGTCTGTACTCTGTTGACTGTGGTTTTTGTCAATCTCCAAGTCTCTGCTCCATATAGGAGAACTGCTTTTACATTGGAGTTGAAAATCCGGACTTTGGTGTGTTGTGACAGCTCTCTGGAACTCCACACTTTTTTCAACTGGAGAAAGGCTGCTCTGGCTTTACCGATTCGTGCTCTGACATCTGCATCAGTGCCGCCTTTTTTGTCTATGATGCTCCCGAGATAGGTGAAGGACTCCACCTCCTCCAACAGGGTGCCAGCAAGCAAGACTGGTTCTTCCCTGGTTGCGTTCAGCCTCATTGTCTTTGTTTTCTGTTTGTGAATGGTGAGGCCCACTTGGGACGAGATGTCAGCAAGCCTCGTGGTCTTGTCCTGCATTTGTTGATGAGTGTGGGACAGTAATGCCAAGTCGTCTGCAAAATCGAGGTCGTCAAGCTGTGTCCACAGTGTCCACTGTATTCCACTTCGTCTGTGCTCTGTGGTCATCTTCATGACCCAGTCTATGGCCAGTAGGAAGAGGAACGGAGACAGCAGACACCCCTGCCTGACACCGGTTCTGACCTGGAGCTCCCTGGTGAACTGCCCTTCGTGGATCATGCGACATGTCATGCCATCGTAGCTGCACTTGATCAGGCGGACGAGCTTTGTGGGTACACCGTAGGGTCGTAGAAGTTTCCACAGAGTCTCTCGGTCCACACTGTCAAATGCTTTCTCATAATCCACAAAGTTGACGTACAGCGGGGAGCTCCACTCCAGAGACTGTTCCACGATGATGCGGAGAGTGGCGATCTGGTCTGTACATGATCGGTTCTTCCTGAATCCTGCTTGCTGGTCTCTCAGCTGGGGGTCAACGGAGCTTTTCATTCTCTCTAGGATGATCCTGTTGAAGACCTTTCCTGGTACTGACAGCAAGGTGATTCCTCTGTAGTTGGAACACTTGCTGAGGTCGCCTTTCTTGGGAAGCTTGATTAGGTACCCCTCCTTCCAGTCAGCTGGCATCACCTCCTCTTCCCAGATCTTTCCAAACAGTGGGTACAGCATCTCCACTGTTGTCTCTAGGTCTGCTTTCAGAGACTCCGCTGGGATGCCATCTTGCCCTGCTGCTTTGCCATTCTTCAAAAATGCCACTGCTTTTCTGATCTCTTCCCGGCTGGGTCTGTCACAGCTGATGGGTAGGTCGGTCTCTGCCGGCTGGATGTCGGGGGGGGGGGGGGGGGGGGGGGGGGGGGGGGGGGGGTCGGGGGGGCTAGGTCTGTTCAGTAACTCTTCAAAATACTCGGCCCATCTGTCGAGTTGGTCTGCTCTGTCTGCAATAGGCTTGCCTTCTTTGTCTTTTACTGGTCTTTCTGTATGGCCATACTTACCCGACAATCTTCTGGTAATGTCGTAGAGCTGTTTCATGTTGCCGCTGCCTGCTGCCTTTTCTGCCTCTGCTGCCAGGCTGTCTGTGTAGGCCCTCTTGTCTGCCCTGATACTCCTCTTCACCTCGCGGTTGGTTTCCCAGTATTCCCCCTGTGCCCTTACTTTGGCTGCTCTCGTGTGACTGTTGTTGACAACTGCTTTCTTCTGCTTCCTCACTTCTATCTTCTTCAAGGTCTGTGCCGACAGCCAGTCCTTGTGATGGTGTTTCCTGAACCCTACAGTGTCTTTGCAGGTTGAGTTCAGCGCCTCTCTAACTGCCTTCCACTGCTGCTCTGTGGTGGCTGCCTCCTCTTCATTTACTAGCTCCTGTAGCGCTTGAAACCGGTTGGACAGCACCAGTTTGAACTCTTCTCTCACTCCAGTCTCTCTCAGGAGGCCTACATTATAGCACTGTCCTCTTGTTGATTCTGTGCGGCTTTTCTTTAACTTGAGCTTTATTCTTAAGGTAAGCAGATGGTGTCTGAGGCGACATCTGCTCCCCTCCTCACTCGAACATCTTGAAGGGATCTTCTAAATTTCTTGCTAATGCAGATATGGTCTATTTGGTTCTCTGTTGTATGGTCAGGTGAGACCCAAGTTGCTTTGTGTATTCTTCTGTGTGGGAAGATGCTGCCTCCAATGACAAGTCTGTTTAGAGCACACAAGTCTACAAACCTCCCCCCGTTCTCACTCATCTCCAAGCCTAGTCCCTGTCTCCCCATCACCTCTTCGTATCCGGTGTTGTCCTCCCCTATTTTGGCATTAAAATCGCCCATGACGATGGTGATGTCTCGCTCAGCACATTTGTCCAAGGCACTCTGGAGTCGGTCGTAGAACTCTTGTTTCTCTTCCTCGTCACTGTCATTAGTGGGCGCATAACACTGGATGACGTTCAGCTTGAGCTTTTTCTTGGTTCTAAAGGCTGCTGTGATAATTCTTGGCCCAAGAGGTTCCCAGCCCATCAGCGCTCTCTGTGCCACTGGTGACAGCATGAATGCTACACCTTCTGTATGGGGGGCATTCTCCTCTTCATGACCTGAATACAGAATCATCTCCCCACATAACAGCCTTTTCTGGCCAGACTGCGTCCATCTGGCTTCACTGATACCTAGCAGGGAAAGGTTGTACTTTTGCATTTCCGCTGCTATCTGGGCGGCCTTGCCGCTCTGGTACATGGTCTTGACGTTCCATGTGCCCATGGTTGTATCCCAGGATAGAGAGAGGCGGCTCGGTCCTGTGGCTTCCGAAGACTTCCGGCTTTCACCACAGGACGTCATAAGTCTTCTGGTAGAAGAACCTTCCTCCTCCAAGAAAGGAATTACTGTTAGTCTTTTCGTCGGCGTTTTTGTAGCTATTTCCTTTTTTGCAGGGTGGGGAAGCTACCCCCACGCCCAACCCCCTTACTAGGAGGACCAGGGGTTTTCTGTCGGGGTCACCTTCCCTTAGACCATGTTGGTTCACGGCACCTTATTTCATTCGGTGCACCCCTCTCACGAGGGACCCCCTATCTACCACCCAGGGGACGCGCCTCAACGCCATATGGTCCCAGCGCGAGGCTTGAACTATTTTACTCAAACTTATTTCACACACTGGTGTATTCCGAATGATAAGGGTGAAGTGAGTGTTGTTGAGTTACAACAACATGTTGCATTGTGCTCGTGTGAACAGCAACTAAAGTCAAAACTCCGAAGCCAAGCAGTTTGGCAAAGCTCATTGTCAAGTAGAGAGGGTGGGGATGGGGGTATGAATTACTGTCTTCGACCTCATTTTGGCCTAGGAATAATTCCTTTTTTTATCCACAGAGCCTGCCCTGAGTGCCGCGTAAAGTCCGACTTCGTTACACCAAGTCAACTGTGGGTTGATTCGCCTGAGGAGAAATCCAAGCTCATTGATGGCTACAAGAACAATCTGAGGTTTGTGACATCAGTGCTTATTTTCATACTTCATTGTTTATGATATGGTATCAGTTTACAATACAAGTTCTACTCTTTTGATGTCACAGTTGTTGAAACAGAAAAATTAAATTCTTAGTGTTTTTATCGAATTGGACAGTTATGATAAGTGAATTGCTTTCAGGGTTTAAATGCACAGAAAAGAAGACGTGTTGTACTGTACTGATTGATTGATTGATTTGATCGATCGATTAGCTGATCAATGAAGTGATAGATTGATTTATTGGTTCACGTGCAAAGCAAAAGTGAGTCTATTCTGGGACAGTGGTCGTCAGTCCAACATCGTCTGTGGTAAAAACTTTAATGTTGGCACTTTCTCGGAGACTATTCAAGCCAGTCTTCAAACTTGGCCCAAGGATACTTTGTGGCAAGACCTTTCTAAACATACCAATTTGAGTGACCTCTCACAAAGGTCAAGGTCACAGGGGATCAGGAAATAGGTAAAAAATACCTCTATTTGGACATAATTTATTTTTTCTCAAGTACTACTATCAACTTCAAACCCAAACATGGTACAAAGATACCTGATAGTGAGACCTTTCTATGCATACTAATTTGTTGATCCCTCGGAAAGGTCAAGGGTCACAAGAGCTCAGGAAATAAGTGAAAAATAGCCGTATTTTGACAGAAGATGTTTTTTTCTCAAATACTATTCACAACCTCAAACCCAAACTTGCTACAGAGATACCTGATGGTAAGACCTATCTATGCATACTAATTTGGATGACGCCTCAGAAAGGTCAAGGGTCACATGAGCTCAGAAAATAGGTCGAAAATGGCAATTTGTTTACATAAGATGTTTTTTCTCAAATACTATTCACAACTTCAAACCCAAACTTGCGACAGAGATACCTGATGGTAAGACCTGTCTATGCATACTAATTTGGTTGATCCCTCGGAAAGGTCAAGGGTCACAAGAGCTCAGGAAATAGGTCCAAAATAGGCATATTTTGACAAAATACCTACAATTTTATCCAAAATTGGCATTGTACACACATTTGCCGGCCTCTTATGACTCATGACCTTTCAGAGGGGTCTTCCAAATTAGTATGCATAGACAGGTCTTACCATCAGATGTCTCTGTACCAAATTTGGGTTTGAAGTTGTGAATAGTATTTGAAAAACATATTATCAACATTCTTGCAAATTTTTCAATCAAATTTGGCACAAAGGTAGCTGATGATAAGACCTTATGCATACTAATTTAGCTGACTCATCGCAAAGGTCAAGGGTCACGGGGGGTTGACATATGTGTGAAAAATGCTTACATTTTCAGAAAACATGGATTTTGCTGGTGCAGAAGCCTACCCTTTACTTATTGTCACAAAGGTCGCACATATATAAATGGGTCATACACGTGAGCCATAATGGCTTTGCCTTTCTTGTTTTCTTCATTTCTTCTCCTCAGGGAGAAGCCTTGCCGACACTTTGATCAGGGAAGAGGAGACTGTCCCTTCAACGATAAATGTTTCTATCGGCATGCCCTCCCTGATGGCTCCATCGCTCCCCCACAGCCCCGCAGACCACGACGACGGCATAACGCAGATGGTGAGGTGGAATCATATGAGCGCATTCGCTTGTGGGAGTTCCTGGAGGCAGACGAGATTCGGCGCCAAGTGATGATGTCGCTAGAAGACGATCTGGCTGTGATCATGATGATGAACATTCTGGCTGACTACGACTCAGACCTGTCAGATGATGAGTTGGACTTTTGACATTAGCTTAAACGTTTAATCCTGGGACTGATTCTGATCTGGACTTTGACAGTGGTATGAACATTCAATCCTGGGGCAATGATCTTCTGGATTTTTGAGAGTGAAATGAACGTTCATACTTGGGATGATGATGCCAATCTTGAGTTTTGACAGCAGCGTGAAAGCTAGATTTGGGGGTGGTGATTCCAGAATAGTGACAGTCAAGCTTGTAAAGTGAAAAAAAAAATAAGCAAGAAAAAAAAGAAGCACGCTGTGGAAAAACTTTGTTTATTCAAAGCGTGTTTCTTTCTTTCTTGGTTATTTCTTTGCATTTTTGACAGCAGCATGAAAGTTGGATCCTGTTTCTGATGGACATACACTGGGCAGCTGCGATATTTCATGATACCTGAAAGGCATAAAAGCAGACTGTCATGTCAGCTTCAGTATATATCGCGATACCCCGGGACCCATTAAGTTATACCATGTTACTCGTGTACATGTTAATGTGATGGACAGGTGGTGTAGACTTGTGACAAAAAAAACGTATGCAAAAGCATTGGGCCGACAACAGCCTCACCCAGCCTGCACAAGGTTGTGCAGGGCAAATAACGGCAAAACACAAGCCCAGACCTTTACGTTTTCTGCAACATGGCTTTGTCATGTATATTTATGATGTTTGAAATTGGATGACATCCACTTGTAAACCAGTTAAGATTGTATGGCGTCATTTAAAAAGTTGTAGTTGAATGATGTCCGGCTTTGACCGTTTCGATGGTGTGTTGTCGATTTTAGACTGTTGCGGTCAGATATCCTAGCTTTTTGACACTTGTCAATTCGGTACTCAGTGTGGTTTTACATGTAAATGAAGACACATACATGCATTTTGAAGCATCTGTGTGTGACTTTACCAGTCGTGATTGGAAGACATAAATTATTCTAATGTCCCTCACCAGATTTTGAATACACTAGACAGTACATTAACCCCTTTGTGCATGAGGTCACCAGTACCATGAACTGTACCAGTGACTGTGCACAAAGGTGTTAACCCCTTCTCTGCCAAGAAAATAAAAGAAGACTACCTAACAGCAAAAGGTATAGATCCTCATGAGCCCCTGCAGTTGCAGGGGCTCATGATCTGTGCCTCCTGCTGAAACCATTTTACATCCATGTTCCTTTGGGGGTTGGGGATCTTGGACATGGAATTTGCAATGTTTTTAATAGCACGATATGCATCTGCCTATATATTTATTTCCTCAAAAACATTACCAATGACATGACTAGTAGGAAGTGTCTACTTATGCTCCCAATTTTAGCCTAAGAACCTGTTGTGCCACCGCACAACCCGGGAGGCACTCTGGGAACCCCCAGAGGGGCCGAGAGTTGTCTCCCGTGCCTGCCCATCCGGTTCCGAGTCATACTATGATTCCTCAGTCAGTCTACTTAGCTCGCACCGTTCAGACATGTTTGCTTAGCCTCCGGACTTGCCTTCACGCGACCAGTTTGGAGCCCGTGCTGGACGGTTGTTGGGCCTGCTTCCCCTGCGGTGCCCTCCTTGCCTTGTGCTTCGCTTCCAAGGGAGCTTCTGTTGCTCTGCTGCCCGGCTGTAGCTTCTCGACACTTCTTACCACCTTCCTGCGCTGGCGGTGGTATGGAGGTGCCTTCCCCCGCTCCCGCTGCTGCGGAGAGGTAAGGTAGCTGTTCTGGCTTTTGGCCGGCCTCCGGTTCATTGGAGCCCTCGGCTTCACATGTTATATTTGACTACCATTTGCGCCGGACTTCGTCTTAGCTTGGCGCGGCCCCTGGGGCCAGCACCCATGCTCTTCGCTGGCGGTTCGAGTGTGGTGTTGCTGGGTGCTTACTGTGTTGTGCTTTGTTCCTTTGGTGTTGTAGGCTACGCTTAGCTTGGCGGGACCCCTTGCTCCGCACCTTTGCACGTTAGGGTGGCCGTTGTAGGGCCTAACCCCATATACGTTGGTTTGCTATTGTAACCTTGGCCTCGAATGTTCGCCTTAGCTGGGCAGAGCCACGTGCTCTCATTCGTACGCTTGAATGTGTATTATGTGTTGCAGTTGCCAGGTGCGGACCTGCGCACTGTGCGGCGATTTCCAGTGGCCAACCCTGCCGTCCCTGCTTGTTCTGCGCCTCGGACCGCGCCTGTGACATCTGCTCCGCCCTGCCTGAACTGAGGTGGTCTCAGTTATGGAGCTTCTACAGGCGGGACCGGTCATCCCCTGTGAGTGACCCTCCCGTCCAGGAGTCCCCCGCTGTGCCCGGAGCAGTGACCAAACGCGACCGTGCCGATCCTGTGGAACAGATGCCGCGCCGAACGCGTGCACCCAGCACTGCTCGGAGAACTGAAGTCAATGCGCAGACACCCAGCGCCCGCCTCACGGAGCCCAGCTTACGGGGACGCGCGTCGCGCCACCCCTTGTCCACTATCAGTTTTCGCTCGCCTCTCACGCTCGCAGACTCTTCCGGGGAGTCCATATGCCGGCAGGGAGCCCGCCTCACTGAGCCCAGCTCTCAGAATAATAAGTGCCACGCACCCGAGGACCTCGGACCCTTGGAGCCCTCCCAAATTTCCTCCTACTCTTGGCGATCCTGCTCTCCTGTGGACGCTCATCGGAAGGACCGCCGCACGCAACGGACAACCGGCAGCGCCCCACCCCCCGGTTGGTTTCTTCGCGCTTGGCCCAGTCTGTGGCGCGACCATCCTCGCTCACTCTTCGTGCCTCGTGTCGCCCTTCTGCCTCCCCTTGGTGCCGCTCAGGCAGGAGCACTCGTCGTCGGGATCAGGGGCGTCGCTCCCGTCTTCGCAGCCACTCCCCTCGTGCCTCCTGGCGGGACTCCCCTCGGTCTTCACCCCGGTCTCGCCGCAGCCCCCGTTCGGCCTCTCAGCGTGTTTTGTCTTCCTCTAGCATCCCTCTTCCCCACCGCTCCTCCCCCCACCAGGATGACGAGGCCCTGGGTCTTCTCGCTGAGGACTCCGTATCCACGCTGCTTGGCGCCCCTGGCCGTTCCACCGCTTTGCCGTTCAGACGTCTCGTACCCTTCGCCGCTGGCTGCGACCTCTCGTTTGGACTCCGTACTGGCCCTAGATGAGGCAGCCCGGCTCATCTCGGCCGCCCTCCCCATGGACGCTTGCCCCCCGTCTCCCCCGCTCAAGAGGAAGGTCTTCGCTTTCGTCGACGCTGGCAGGCAGGCTAGTAAGTTGAAGTCGCTCCCTCAGCCTCCCGGTCTCGCGACATGCGGGACGCCCTCTCCGCTCTTCTGCTCGCCTCCCCTTCGGGAGGCCGGTTTCTTCTCCGACCGTAGGTGGCCCCCTGGCCTCGACTTCGCCTTTCGTCAGGGATGGTACTCCGGACACTCCCAGGCCCTTGTCTGCCCCCTTCCCACAGTAGATCCGGCGGCCATTTTTCAGGCGGGCAGCCTCACCCTCCTGAAGCGTGCGATTCCCTATGGTCTGGATAGTACGGCTACACTCGTTCGCAACACCCTCACCTGCTCGGGCTTCCTTGGGCTGCTCACCCAAGCCTTCGTGCGCCGGTTCATCCACCTCGGCATGGAGTTCGCCACCGACCTCAACAGAGTACGTTTGCCAGAGCGGCGGCTTCTGAGGTTAGCCGACTTGGCCAGCCATTAGACCGGCAGGACACAGCCCCGCTAGAGTCTGGCTTCTACTCCTCGGCGTGATGAATGCGGCCGCGGATCTCCTCCCACTTGGTCGTCTCTCTCTACTCCAGGCCGATACAGCGGCATCTCCTGCTTCACTGGCGCCCGTTCTCCGCCGACTTGCCAGCCCAGGTACCAGTAACTCCGATGCTTCGCCCCCACCTGCAGTGTTGGATGGTTCCTGCGTGGCTGGCTACCGGAGTTCCTCTGACGTCTCCTCCCCCCAGTTCCCGGTGGGTCGACACAAGTCTCTCCGAGTGGGGTGCCCACCTGCTACCGGACTTCAGCACGACGTCCGGTTCCTGGCCTCCAGAGCTGGCCGTTAGGCATATCACCTGGTTGGAGCTGCAAGCAGTTTGGCAAGCCCTCCTCGCTGGGGAGACACGACTCGGCCACCAGGAGCTGTTGGTCCTCTTCAGCTACGCGACAGTGGTCGCGTACATCCAGAAGCAAGGTGTTACTCGCCCCCCCCCCCTCCCCCGGCCCATGCATGCTCCTCGACCGTCCGATGCTCTGGTGCCAGGACCGCGGCTTTTCCCCTCCGGGCGCACCTTCCCCGGTCATCGGAACAGCTTGGCCGTCTCTCTCTCTCGTCGCGGCCAACTGCTACATGCGGAGTGGATTCTTCGCCGGGGCTTCTTCCGGATGATCTGTGTGCCCTATGATCAACTTGTTCGCCACGAGGTGGATCCACCAGCTTCCCCTCTTCATCTCCCCGATCCCGGCCCCCCTGGCCTGTGCAGTCGACGCACTCTCCATCCCCTGGGACAGACTTATAGCTTATGCTTACCCCCCCCCCCCCCTCCCCCCGACAGTCCTCGTCCCCAAGGTCCTCCTCAAGCTTCGTGGATGCAATGCGGTCGTCTTGCTGGTCGCCCCGTTCTCCTGGAACCGGTCTTGGACCACCGACCTCCTCAGCCTCTCCACGGACCCCCCCCCCCCCCCCCCCCCCCCCCCCCCCCCCGCAGCTACCCACGCCGGGGACGATGCTCAAGCAACCTCGCCAATCGCTGTTCCACCCATGCCCGGAGCGTCCCCTTCACGCCGGGGGATTGTGCGGCATGCCCTCACCGCTAGAAGCTTCTCGAGGGCAGCAGTGGAACCGATCGTTTCAGCCCGCAGACCCTCGACGCGGCGCGTCTACGAGGGAAAATGGCGAGTAATGTGCTCCTGGTGCCAGGACCAATGCCTCTCCCCCACCGGTTTGACGAATCCCCAGCTTGCGGGACTTCTTCCTCTGGCTCTTCGGAGACCAGGGCTTAGCCTCTGTCCCCATCAAGGGCTACCTGTCCATGATTGCCGACACCTACCGGCACCTCGGCCACCCAGACGCACAGACTTCACCGATCTTATGGCTCACTTCGGCCTGCAGCATCCAGTGCCCCGCCCACTCATTCCTCGCTGGGACCTCCCCTGGGTACTGACGAGGCTAAACTCCGCCAGATTTGTACTGCTGCCGTTGGCCCGCTTCGTGGCCTTGTCTCATAAGACATGCTTCTTGTTGGCCCTTGCCACCGCGGCCCGAGTCAGCAAGCTACAGGCGCTGTCGGCGCGCCCTGACTGCCTACAGTTCAGGCGGATGGCTCCGTGCAGCTTCTCACTTACCCTGCTAAAGACCAGTGGCCGCTTGCATATCGATGAAGTAAGTCCTTACTTTCGAAGTTATGGGCTACTCAAGAAGTAAACGCCTCGTTTCCTCTTGCATGGGTCGGAAGTTACGCATACTTCGGAGGTTAACGAGGAAGTAACTTGGGTGTGATTTACTACAGAGGGACCCCATGAGTATCGTGCTTACGTCGGAAGTTACCATGTGTAAAGATATGTTTCAGAGGTTTTGTATGGGTAATTCAAGGTGCTATTGTTATTGTATCACAAACAACGCTCGTGTGATTCAGTTTTCTTAGGTTTAAAACTTGCTTTAGGTTTTAAAAAAAAAAAATTAATTAAAAAAAAATATATTTTATTTTTTTTAAAAATAACGTTTAGGTGTTCTGCAAATTTTACAGAAACAGTCTGCTCAGTCTCGTATTTCAGTGAGCAAAACAGCGATTTCACTTTCATGCGTTAGCGTGGACCACAGCCGGCCTAGCCTGTGGCATCTTGACCCTGTTCTTTCGCGCGTAGTTTTCATACACAGGGATGCCGGGATGTAAATCAGGGGTCAAAATCTTCCGCTTTTCCGCGGATATCAGCGTTAATTAAAAAAAATCCGATTAAAAAAAAAAGGCATTTCCGCGTGGAAAAAAATAAAACGTAAAAAATCTGAAACGGTCATGGTTCTTAAACGGCGCAGGTCCACAAGTTGTCAGATTCGTTTATCGTTAACTTTAGGCAAGCTATGTTTTTCCAAGATGGCGTCTAGCGATGCAGGACACATTGTTGCTCGCGGCTAAACTTTTAATGAAACGGGAGTGAGAAAGAAATGGAGGTGGGAGTGGTGTGAAAAATCGATGAACGTTAAGTCGAACCCTGACATGTTTGAACGGATATAAGAGCACATTTTAAAGCTGGAATCGGTGGAAGTGAGCACAGGCCCGCCAACATTGTGTACCGTGATTCTTCGCGACCACACCCCACACCCCCCCCCCCCCCCCCCCCCTGCTGTTTGAGTTTTCGGCCCCCGGAATCAATGTGTCGCTTGCCCCCCCCCCCCCCCCCCCCCCCCCCCCCGTTGTTTCCGCTGTTTTCTCCAGCACGTGTTTTGACCCCTGGTAAATACATGCATGCGCAGAAGTACGATTGACCTCAAATTAAATGTCCTTCACCCCACTACTTTACAAGTAACTACTACGGCGCGGATTTTGCTTCATGCATAGCAAGGAGCCTGCCGCGAAACTTCTGAAGTAGTAACTCTCAAAGTAGGCGCTTACTTTCGAAGCTATGAACTACATTGCTATGCAAGCGGCCCCAGGTCTCCACTGACCGCGCCACAGGTGATCACCCTACGGCAGCGGCGTGGGGTGAACTTTCCCCGGGAGACCAGGCAACAAGATCCTGTGCGCGCGTGCCCTACGCGTAAACCTACGCCGAACCAAAGCCGTCCGGAGAGGACGCTCATGCCTCTTCCTGCCTCCAACACCCGGCAGAACTGACAAAGCAGCCCAGACGATATCTTCCTGGCTACGCTGGGTCATTAGGTGCGCCTACCGGGACCTCTCCCCACAGGGAGCGAAGAGGCTCAAGATACACTCACACGAGGTACGAGCCATGGCCACGAGCCTCGCATTCGACCGGAACGGCGCTGTCGAGGACATCGTGGCAGCTGTGGGCTGGCGAGCTGAATCGACCTTCGTCCGCTTCTACTTCCGGGATCTGGCAGGCCCAGCGAGACAACCTTGCTCTGGTGGGGTACATCCCTGCGGCGCAACACTCCCTCCCGGCGCCTCAGGCGCCGTAGGTTTGTACTTAGCTAAAATTGTCGGGAGTGTGCGACGGAGGATGGCTCTGCATTGGCGCCATGGGGGTGGTTGGGGTAGAAGCACCCTCCTCCTTCTCGCTATTCTTCCTAGTAGTCATGTCATCAGTAATGTTTTTGAGGAAATAAATTCATTTTTCTCTAAAAGGTATTTTTTCGAAAAATACTTACCGATGACATGACTCCGAGGACCCTCCCACCAGCCCTGCTTGCTGCTGGTGAGCTAAGTATCCTGACTGAGGAATCATCGTATGACTCGGAACCGGATGGGCAGGCACAGGAGACAACTCTCGGCCCCTCTGGGGGTTACTCGAGTGCCTCCCAGGTTGTGCAGTGGCACAACGGCTTCTTAGGCTAAAATTGGGTGTGTAAGTAGACACTTCCTAGTAGTCATGTCATCAGTAAGTATTTTTCGAAAAAATACTTTTTAGAGAAAAGTGAATTTTAGTAGGATGCACATGTTCCAAATATTGTGATATTCTAAGCATGAGTATTTCTCTTGTACTGTCGAGCAAAAGGAATGCGACACCATTGGAAACACTAATGTGTTTACGATGGTTTCAAAATGTCGCATTTCTTTTGCTTGTCAGTAGGCATTTAATCAGCACTGGTAGCCCTTTCGTTTGTTTTTTCAAAATACATTACCGATGGCATTACTATCTGGGAATACACTCTATTGCCTATAGATTTCAGCAAAATTGTGTGTAGCACACAACTGGGGAGGAGACACCGGGGATCCAAGCACTATGACCCCGGGTGGCCTCCCCTTACTACCCTATCCCGGCGAGCACAGGGCGACCTCGTCAGTTTCACTCATAGCTCGACCGGGGACGGTCGAGTTTTTGCCTTTCTCCGTTCTACGGGTTTCAGTGGTTTTTGACTGTGGGCTTGAATTGGAGTCTTCGATTCAGCCCTGGACTCACTACATTCGTGGTTTTTCCTTTGACAATTGGACTCATTGTGACCTGTGCGCCGACCGGTTTTACCGGCTCTGACTTGTGAGTTCACCCTTGGCTTGGCCTTGGGGTTCGACGACGCACGTGACTTGTGCCCGGCTGGTTTGCGCAAGGTGGACTTCTTCGCCGGCGTAGCTGGTTTAGGGCCTTATGGCTTCTTCTGTGTCGAAGACTTGCCGCCGTGCGGGGACTTCCAGTGGCCGGTTGATGCAGGCTACCCAGGCAGCACTGCAGTGCCTACAGGATACGTGGGACCTGGAGGCTCAGTCCCCGCTTCGTGACGTGCGGTCCATCCTGATAGCGGCCAACCGGTCCGCCTACCATTCTTCCGCCACCGCCAGGGCAGCGGCTGCCAAATGCGACCTCTGGAGGAGGGATACCCTTTTGCGCCTCTGCTCGGACCTTCCCTTGTCAGTGAAGACCCAGCTCCGTCACGCCCCCTTAGGGGGTCCTCAGCTGTTCGGCGACACTTGGCACACCTTTAAGGAATCTTCCAAGGACTTGTGGCCCAAGCCTGCATCTAACCCAGCCTCGACCCGCTTTCGCGCCCCCCGCACGGCGGGGGTCGTGCCCAGCGGTCTTTCAGGCCCTCCTTCTCTACAGTCGGATCTTCACGAGGTCGGGCCCGTCCATTCCAGGCTACTCAGGCCGGCCCCGCCCCTCGCCCTTCTTGGCCCCGCGGTGCCCGTAGATCGGGCCGCGGTCGGGCTCTTTGACTCGCCCCCGCCTCCGCCCCCGCCTCATTAATCGGGCCTCCCGTCGGCGGGCGGCTGTCGCTCTTCAGCGATCTTGGAGATCGCTGTTCCCGGACGACCCCTGGATTCTTTCCACCGTTACCGCAGGCCTGCAACTTCGTTCCTGTCGCCTCCGCCTCTTCGCTGAGCACCCTTGTGGACCCAGGAACCGCTCGACGGCACACAGGCGGACGCTCTGCGCGGGGAAGTGGCGACCCTCCTCACCAAAGCGGCGACAGAGGTGGTTTTGCGGCAGGACTCTCCGGCGTTCTACAGCCGACTCTTCTAGCTCCCAAACCAGGCGGCAAGTGGCGTCCAGTTATCGACTTATCAGCTTGGCCTCGATTCAGGCTTGGCCTCGATTCAGGATGCTTATCAGCTTGGCCTCGATTCAGGATGCTTGGCCCCTCGATTCAGGATGGAGACGGCCAGGACACTCCGTGCGGCCCTCCGGCCGATGGACTTTGCGATCCGCCTCGATCTGTCAGACGCCTATCTGCACGTCCCGATTCATCCGTCGTTTCGCCGGTACCTTCGGTTTGACTTGGGGGGATCGTCTACCAGTTCTGCGCCCTTCCTTTCGGCCTCAACATCAGTCCGTGGGTGTTTACAAGACTGCTCGACGCCGTGATAGCCAATTTCCGTCAGCGCTCCTTGAGCCCGGCCTCCAATTACTTGGACGACCTTCTACTGCGCAACTTGGTCTCCGCAGCCCTCCAGACGGACAGGGATGCCCTGCTTTCCCTTCTGCGTCGTCTAGGTTTCCTACTCATTGGGGAAATCCGTTCTTCTCCCTCTCGACGGTTTCTACATCGGGGGATGGAATTCCTGACCGACCTCAACCTTGCCCGCCTGCCTCTGGCCAGGCGACAGAAGATAGTCGACTCAGCGACTTCGATGGGGATGGGATCCCCCTTCACCGCCAGGGCCTGGCCTCTACTCCTGGGCCTCCTCAGGGCGGCTGCGGACCTGCTTCCCTTGGGCAGACTTTATGCTCGGCCTCTCCAGCTACGTCTCCTTCTTCACTGGCGACCCTCGGGCGCTCTGTTGGATCTAGTGCCTGTCACGCCTCGGGCTCGTCCTCACCTCGAGAGGTGGGCGGACCTCGCTTGGCTGGCTTCGGGGGGGCCCTACACTCCCCGCCGCCTCGGTGGTCTCTCTGTACAGAGGCGAGCCAGGCCGGCTGGGGCGCGCACCTGTTACCGGATTTCTCTCGGCCTCGGGCGTTGGCTTCGGGAGCTGTTCGGGAATCACGTCAACTGGCTGGAGCTGAAGGCAGTTGGATTGGCATTCGACGTTGGCAGGAGACCTTGGCCAATCAGGACGTCCTCGTGCTCTCCGACAACTCGACGGTGGTGGCTTACATACAGAACCAGGGTGGCACTCACTCGCCCTCCCTTTGCGTTCTTCGGTGCCTCCTTCGCCTCTGGTGCAGGGATCGAGGCATTGCCCTACGAGCCCGCCACATCCCTGGCCACCTCAACATGAAGGCGGACGCCCTGTCTCGTCGCGGACAATTGCTCCACACGGAGCGGTCCCTACGCCCGGATATTTTTCGCCTGCTCTGCTCACACTGGGAAACGCCGCTAGTGGGTCTGTTTGCCACCAGATGAAGCAGCCAGCTCCCGGTCTACGTCTCGCCAGTCCTGGATCCACTCGCTTGGGCAGTGGACGCGCTCCCCATTCCTTGGGTCGGCCGGATTGCTTACGCCTACCCCCCGGCAGTCCTCGTTCCGAAGGTACTGCGGAAGCCTCTGGGATGCTCGGCGGTCCTCCTGCTGGTGGCCCCCTTCAACTGGACCAAGAGCTGGACCACGGACCTCCTCGCGCTTGCGACGGACCCTCCTCTGGAGCTTCCTACCCCTTCCACGATGCTCAAGCAGCCCCGTCAGCGGCTTTTCCATCCGTGCCCCGTACGCCTCCGCCTACACGCTTGGAGGTTGTCCGGCACGCCCGCGCCGCTAGAGGTTCTCGGATGCAGCAGTGGCGGCAATTGCAGCAGCCCGCAGACTCTCTACAAGGAAGGTGTACGAAGGCAAGTGGAGGGTCTTTCAGACCTGGTGCACCTCCCATGGGCACCCTCCCACTAACCTAGCCTCCCACCAACTGGCGGAGTTCTTCCTGTGGCTCTTCGACGACCGGGGCTTAGCCCCGGTCGCCATCAAGGGCTACCGCGCTACGTTCGCGGACATCTACCGTCACCGGTGTCTTCCGGACCCAGGCGCCTGCAAGGATCTGTCGAATTTCTGGCTCACTTTGAACTCCGACGTCCGGTTTCACGTTCCCTAGTACCCCGGTGGGATCTTGCCTGGGTACTGACGTGGTTGAATACGGACCGGTTGAGCCCCTCCCCTTGGCTCGGTTCTCAGACTTGACCCGGAAAACCTGTTTCCTTCTGGCTCTCGTTACAGCGTCCCGAGTCAGCGAGCTTCACGCGCTCTCGATGCTCCCAGCCTGTTTGCGGTTCGTTCCGACGGCTCTGCGCAGAGGCTCTCCGATCCGTCCTTCCTGGCCAAGAACCGCCGCCCGCGGCGGCTCCTCAGGTGCTAACGATACAGCCCCTCTGTGGAGCGGACCTCTCCCCTGGATCGCGGCAACAGGACCCAGTGCGGGCGCTAAAGATTTACCTGCGCCGCTCTCAGCCGCAGCGCCGGGGGCGCTCGCGCCTCTTCTTACCTTGTCCGCGGGCAGACGCCACATCTCGGCCCAGATCGTGTCATCCTGGCTGCGGTGGGTGATTAGGTCAGACTACCTAGACCTCTCCCCACGCGGCGCTGAGCCTTTACAAATCCGGGCGCATGAAGTGAGAGCAGTAGCCACCAGTCTAGCCCTGGACCGCAACTGCTCGGTCAAAGATATTTTGGCAGCGGGTGGCCGGCGCTCAGACTCCACTTTCGCACGCTTCTACCTTAAGAGACCTATCCGGCTGACGTGACTCCCTGGCACGGGTGGGCGACATCTCCGCGGCCCAGCACTCCCTCCGAGCGCTGCTGGCGTCTTAGGCGCATCATAGCTGAAATCGTCGGGAGTTCTCTCTCGAGGGGGCCGGCGGAGTGGTTGGGTTGTGGCTAGATACGGCACCCTCCGCCTGTTCGCCATTCTCCCAGATAGTAATGCCATCGGTAATGTATTTTGAAAAAACAAATGAATTTTTTTTCTAAAATGTATTTTTTTGAAAAATACTTACCGATGGCATTACTCGAATGGCCCTCCCGCCTGCCCCGCTTGCCTCTTGTGGCTATGTGTGAAACTGACGAGGTCGCCCTGTGCTCGCCGGGATAGGGTAGTAAGGGGAGGCCACCCGGGGTCATAGTGCTTGGATCCCCGGTGTCTCCTCCCCAGTTGTGTGCTACACACAATTTTGCTGAAATCTATAGGCAATAGAGTGTATTCCCAGATAGTAATGCCATCGGTAAGTATTTTTCAAAAAAATACATTTTAGAAAAAAAATTCATTTTCAGGTTGCTGCTATAAAAATATGGTAACATTACCAATTGTCTCACAAAATAAAATCATTGTGAGAAACGACATGTATTTCTGAAAATTTCTCTTTCACTTAGGCTGTTAGGTGGGAATTATTTTAATCTTTAACAAAATTTGTGGCTTTATTACTGCTTTTGGGGCTTGTTTTTGTTGTATTTTTTCCAGTTTCTGTACCTTTCATGAAATTATTTGACTTGAAAGTCAGTCTCTGTTGTTTGTAGTTTTAAACTTTACCTTGCTTATTTATGAAATTTGGATCGGTTTGCATTTCATATTTGAATTTGTCTTTTGAATTTGTTAACTACTTTTAAATTAGATAGCGTCTGCTGCACCTAGGTTATCTCCACTTTTATAAAAATGATACTTTTTCAAGGACCGTGAGGATATTTTTTTATAAGATCTCTCCTAGGCCCCCCTTTGCTCTTTTTGTTTTCTGGCTGACATTGCCTCGGCTGGCCTGCGCACAGACGTGTGCAGGCCATCGGTGGCTGATGTCGGCCCAACGACCTGTCACTCATTGAGGCATGCACTCAAAATTCCAAAATGTGGGATAGTGTGCTCTTAAGTCTACATGAGATTCACAGTCATGTATGTTCAAGGGCAATTTCAGACTAGCTTAGTGCATAGAGGCACCAAGCTGTTCCTGGCACCTCTCTTGAACTCCGCAGTGAGATGGCCTTAGTTGCCTGCTCGGCATTAAACCCAAATAACTAACTCTCTTGAACTTTCAGAGTCTCACCATAGGCTGTGTTAACCCATTGCATCCTGAGGCTGATTGTTTTTTTTTTTTCACTTGCTTATTGTCCTTTCAAGGCTACATTACAGATTAGAAGATAGATCAACATTGTAGTTCAATGGTGGTGCCAGAATAGCTTGGCACCTGAGGCGCCAAGCTATTCTGGCACCACCCTTGAACTATCATAGTCCAATTTATTTCAGGTAATAGTGTATCAGGATAAAAATGGTTAATGTGTCGGGGCTTAAATTAATGCATTAAGCAACAGAGTTGTGTGGCAAGGATGTTAGGAAGGTGTTCTGTTACATGTTCTCTCCCTTTACCTATCACCCGACTTGTCAAGGGGGCAAAGTTTCCAATAAATGCAGTCATAAGTTTAGAATAAGAGTCATGTGTGCACTATTTGAGTTGTAAATAAGAAAATCTCAGGATAATTTATGAAAACGAATTAGAATGAATGCATGTGAATGTATTTGTGCTTTGAAAGGAAGTGCTGTAGCGCATGGACACAGATTCATTGTACTTTCTCTTTTTTTTTATTTTGTTTGGAGTATCCTATTCCCATGTAACACTTTTAATCTTTGGCTTAAGGTGCCAGGTTCCTGCTTCAAGTTGTAATCTACATATATGTGCAGGTCAGTGATTTTGGACCTTTCAGCCTAGATCTGTAAGGTCCAAAATAACCGACCAGCAGCCTAGTGTCCTCACTAGTGCAATGGTGTCCTCACCTTGAACTTCAGGTGGGATATCTGTTCGCTTTCCTGCCACAGGCGCTCATGCTGTTTAAGTTGCTTGCTCAGCTGGTACGTGCAGAAATGGGTCAGCCTTGATAGCTCAAAGTTAACCCCTTTACTGTCAAGAAAAAGTCAAGCAACGCCGGCTGTACCTTTGAGTTTTCAAAATTGATTGTTCTCTCATGGTTGTCATACGCATGAACTACATGAAGGTTTAACTAATGGAAATCAAAAATTCCTGAAATAGAAGCCCAAGTTCTCAGTACTTCCAGACATTTGAAATTTGATGAGGACTTCTTTTTTTTCCATTTAAATCTTCACATGTAATTTGTCTTCTCGGGTAGCCGGAATTAGCTTGTTAATATAGCCCTGAATTGTTTTTTTTTTAATGTTCAGATGTGCCCAGACTGTTCAGCTTTTAAAAAATTTCAGTGACCCACAGCAGAGTTTTCCTGAAATCCAAAATTTCCAACTTTCAGGCATGTATTCGCGATGAAATATATTTGTGCTCACAATGCTTGCCACAATACTTTGGGTTCATAATGAATGTGATAGCATTACAGGTGTCTTTCTTTTTGTGATATGAATGTGGTCGTATGGTGAGTGTCTTAACTCATTTAGCCCGACACACATATTTCCCAAAATTTTGGAGGTGTCATCTAACGACTATGCACCTGTTGCAGGAGATGGGTCGACCGTGATAATTCAAGGTTAGTGCCAGATTAGCTTGGCGCCTGTCGGCGCCAAGCTAATCTGGCACTTCCCTTGAATTATCACGGTCGACCCATCTCCTGCTGTAGTGTGTCAGGGCTGAATGGGTTAACATACGCAAGATAGCAAAGTCTCTTACCTCCTGGGTCAGTTGCACGAGTGCACTGAAATCGTGCGCAAGCCACTAGGCAAGGTGCTCCACTACAGCTAGTGTCTTGCGCAGGACTAAGCTAAACAGCACCACTGACTGCATGCTCATCAATGTAAACTATCTTGTGTCTATTGGGTTGTTTAAGTTTAATTCTGTGGTACATGTGTAACATGTATACGGTGTAAAAGAAATGCTGCTGTTTTCACCTGCACGTGTGCTCAGAATTTAAGTTTGGTTTCATGTCATAGACCTTACCTGCGACACTACGACACCTTCAAGGGCAGTGCCAGATTAGCGTGGTGTCCAGGAAGGTGTAAAGCTAATCTTGCACTACCCTTGAACTACCATGGTCAACCTGTTTTGTGCAGTTAGCTATAGATGTGAAAGAAGTGTACTGATGAGCAATTGAAATGTGACATCGTTGGAATCTTTGGAAACACTGGAGTGTTTTCAATGATTCAAATTACAGTGTATGTCGCACTTATTTTGCTCATCAGTATCCAATAAGAAAGCAGTGTGATCCCTGCATTTGAAGTGTTGGGCAGGTCTTTACCTGCTTGTGTACCGTGACAGACTTGTGATTTTGTGTATGCATGAAGCACAATATGTGAGGCACACAGATTTGGCATGTAGTCATTGCTGGTAGCTCAGGAGAATATTATGCAAAACAGAGTGTGTGTGTATGCGTGTGTTGGAGAGAGCAGATTGCTGTCAGCCAAAATGCTTGAAGACAGTGTTTTGCGTTGGAAAGAAGTGGCACTTTGCAAATAACCAAGGGTTAGAGTATGGGTTATTCTTTCTGTCAAGATTGCTTTTAACCCATTTAGTCCCAACACCCTACAGCAGGAGACTAATTGACCATGGTAATTCAAGGGTAGTGCCAGATTAGCTTGGCGCCTGAAGGCGCCAAGCTAATCTGGCACTACCCTAGAATTACCACGGTCAATCCACCTCCTGCAACTGGTACAGTCATTAGCAGCACTTCCAAAATTTGGGAAAAAGCGCCCGTGGAGATAAAAGGGTTAACCAGCAGTGAACTTGATTGAACTGAATGGACATGAATTTGAGAAAACATTTGGTGCTTTACTCCCCTTGCACATTCAGCCTCTTTTGCTTTCTACGGCACAGCTGACTGCATGCTCAAGGAGGTTATATGCATATCATCATTATCCTGTGCAGAGGTTAATGTCAAATTACAGGTTGGCATCTTTATGTCGCCCAATACGCGGAAACCATGAAGTTAGACTGCCTTTTTGGCTTTTGTGTTAACCCGTTTCATCTGGAGGCTGATTTTTTTAAAAACATTTCCTTGCCCTATGAAGGCTACATTATAGATTAGAAGATAGATTTTAAAAACTTAGTTAAAGGGTGGTGCCAGAATAGGCTGGCGCTAAAGGCGCCAGGCTATTCTGGCACCACCCTTGAACTATCAGTCAAATATATTTGAAGCAATAGTGTATCAGGATGAAAAGGGTTTATGTGGTGCTAGACTTATATAGGTTTGTGAATGGGAAAACAAAGTCCACTGGCCGATGCCAGCTTTAGCTGGCTTTCGCACAGCTGTGCATGGGCCGGTGAAGGCCGATGTTGGTCGTCGGAGCACTTTTTGCTCACTGGGTATGAACCTCAGAGCATCAGGTGCGACTGAATTCTGTTGCATGTAATACTGTGGCTGACCTATACAATCAACTTGAAATTCTCTGTCAGTGTTCCAGGAGGAAATCTGGAAAAAGAAAATGAACATCAAAGTTTGTACATTTGTCACATTGTGATTTTTGTTTGTTTGTTTGGGGAGGGGGGGGGGGGGGATGATATGTTTCAGATTAAATGCAATGAAGGAGAATATATTTTAATCAGCGGTTCACTTTCACAGGTTTGCTTGCAATTACAGTCCGAGTTGTAACTTTTATGCATGTGTCAACATCTGCATGAACAGGCAAGTTCTTTTCTCCTTCACTGCCAGTGAACACGAATCACCAGTATGGTGTTTTTTTTTAAACCATGGTACTGGTACATTTGACTTCAAGTAACTCCCACCATCCAAACAACACAGATCTAAATGGATCCAGCAGGAGGTTAAGAACATCATGTAGATGATGTTCGAATTAACCCAGCAGTGAAGGGCTTTGCAGGAAACAGGTTTGTTTACTGTGTCAGACCTTTTGACCCTCTACAAAAATCTTTGTTATAGCTTTTTCCATTATATATGTATACTCCATTTGCCCTAGCGTGTGCAGTACCAATGTGCATGTTCACTGCGCTCTAATTGTTTACCATGTGTACATTTATCTGAGCCATTGTGATAAAGAATGCAGTTCAGATGCTCTTTCTACTTGCAAATTTACACCTTGAGGTCAAAATTCCACATTTGGGAGTTATTCGCTGAAGACTGAATGGCAGTTGAGGATATGGATCAACAATGGCAGTTCAAGGGTGGTGCCAGGATAGCTTTGCGCCTCTAAACGCCAAGCTATCCTGGTACCACCCTTGAACTATAATGGTTGATCGGTATGTTGTAAAGTTTCAGGACTGAATGGATGAAGAGCTTTAATGCGCCAGCTCTGTTGTTTGCACACACACACAGTATTTAGTAAACATTGGTTGCTCACATAACCCATTTAATCCCAAGGTCTCATTTCCCAAATTTTGGAGGTGTCGCCTAACAACTATGTACCAGCTGCAGGATATGGATTGACCATGGTAATTCACAAGTAATGCCAGATTAGCTTGGCGCCTGATGATGCAAAAGCTAATCTGGCACTACCCTTGAATTATCATGGTTGATCTGTCTCCTGCTGTAGTGTGTCGGGGCTAAATGGATTATTCACTCACAATATAAAACAACACAAGCTGAAATACAACACATAACAAATCCAACATAAAAATACATGGTATTTATATGTGCATTTTTCATATTTATAATATAACTCAATGCGCAGGATTTAACCACGAACTGAACCCAACAAGCACGCTCACGTGAATCACGCGCATTCACTCACACACTGTACATATACACAGAACATTCATGTGGTGCTAATGGCGAGCTTGTCTTGTGTGTTTATTTGTTTACACAAAGAATGAACTGTGATTTTTTTTTTCACAAGCAAGCACTTTCATGCCACACAATGATCATCCTGACCGAGTCATTCAAATGCTGCTACTTTTTTTTCCACTGATGCAATGATGCCTCTCTGCAAGTAGGTGCTGGAATTGTCTCAATGTGAGTCCAAGTTACAACAGTCAGGATCTATCATTACATCAGTGGGAAGCTGCCATGCAATACAGCTTCGAGTCATTTATTACATCTCTTTCGTCCATGATGTGAGGCAAAAAGTTTTAAAAGGAATCCTGAGTCAGTCAAAATGTCAATGCTTTTGAGGCATCTTGGATAGTCACTCAACCAGCTGAATAATTGCAAAAGGTACAGATACAGGGGTTCATCAGAATTTATGCCTCTGGCTAGCAGGGATTTGTGTCATTACATCTATGCTCCTCAAAGGAAGTCGGTCACAAGGGTCTAATCTCCCTTAACCAGCCACATCCACCTGTATGAGAGGTACATTCTCATGAGCCCCTGCATGAGAATTTATGTGTCTTGCTGGCACGGGTTGGCCCTCCTTACCTCTGAGGGGGTCATTAGAATTCCAGCTTGTTACAAGTAAGAAGTGGCCTCCTTATGCCCAGTTCTCAGAGAAAGTCATAGTTTAACCCAGTGCTAGATTAGCTTGGCGCCGAGCCTATCTGGCTCTAACCTTGTGTTTTCATGGTTGATCCATCTCCTGCGACTGGTACATGGTCATTAGATGACGCCTCCAAATTTTGATATACTGGAAATGTGGCCGTGGAGTTAATGGGTTAAGCTTGTCATTATCTTGTTACTAGTCCAATCTCCCTCAGCTAGCAGCATCCATATGCAAGAGGCATATAGTCTCATGACCTGCAGTCACAGGGGCTCATGAGAATCCGTTTGTCTTGTTGGTAGGGATCACCTCCTTTACATCTCCGCTCCTCGCACAGAGGATATTGCTGGGGCTTCAGCCTTACACTATTTGGTCTACTGTGTAAGTGCATAATCCTAATGCACCACAGTATGCAAACGGAGAAGAACAACACAAGCAGGTAAGCCACCTTAGGGCACAAATGTGGGACATTTTCTTTCTGTCGAGGGCACCAAGTACCCACATTTGTAGAAGAGAAAGGAATCCTGAGTCGATCACAACACAATCACTTCGTTTCTCGCAAATTCCTGGACAAAGAACCACAGCTGCTGAGCATCTGATAGGCATCATCTTCGAGCCTGGAAAGGAAGCAAAACCTCAATTATTCCAAAATCATTGGGAAAAAGTGGTCAAGGCTGATGCAAACATAAAACTAATGCTCGGTGTCACTATTTACCCATATCCTACTGAGGCTAAAAGCTTCACATTCGTACACTGCCATATGCAGGCTACATTATAGTACTCACAGATAAGGATCTAGACCAATGGCTTTAGTTCAAGGGTGGTGCCAGAATAGCTAGAGGCGCCAAGCTATTCTGGCACCACCCTTGAACTATTTCAGTCACACTTATTTCACACACTGGTGTATTGTGAATGATAAGGGGTAAGCATACAAAAACACTGCAATTTGGTTATGAGAATTCTTTGAACCCCTTTACTGCCAGAAGTTATGTTCATAAAATCATTGCCAAAGAAATACAGACGCCAAACTGGCCACCAAGCAGCATAGAACCACATAAGCCCCTGCAAGTGCAGGCGCTCCTGAAGTTCTATGCCGCTTGCAGTGGGTGTTTTGTTTCTCAGAAGGGAAGGATTTAACACATTCAGCCTGATGGCCGCGTTTCCCAATTTTTAGAGGCGTCATCCAATGACTATGCATCAGATGCAGGAGATGGATTGACCATGATAATTCAATGGAAGGCCAGATTAGCTTAGCGCCGACAGGTGCCAAGGTAATCTGGCACTGCCCTTAAATTATCATGGTCGACCCATCTCCTGCTGTAGTGCATCAGGACTGAATGGGTTATGAAAACATAGTTATTTTATCACAACAATTAATTAATGTCTCACCTTCTAATTATATCTAGATTTCCTTGGAGAAGACTAACCAGCTCCTCACCGTCCGTCCTCAATGACTGGAACCTACACCAAAGGTACAGTACATAAACCATAATGTAACAAGAAAAGCAAAGCCCTTATGGCTCACATGTATGATGGATGCATATATGTGTGACCTTTGTGACAATAAATAAAGGGCTGGTTTCAGTACCAGCAAAATTCATTTTCACACATTTACCGACATCTTGTGACCCTTAATTTTTCCGAGGGGTCATTCAAATTAGTATGCATAGATAGCTTTAGTATGCAATAAGATCTGGCAGTCAGGGGATTGACCCACACCATGGACCCAATCACTTATAATAACTCTCCCCAAAAAAGGCAACTTACATCAATGCCAGAATTATCGCATGATCAGTCTTATATGCCACCCAAGCAAAGTCATGTTAACGATCCTACTGAACAGGCTGATGCCACAGGCAGAGGAAATCATAGCTGAGGAACAGGCAGGCTTCAGACCAGGGCGCAGCACAACTGAGCAGATCTTCAACCTGAGAGTTCTATGTGAGAGGTACCTCCAGCACCAGCAAGATCTCTATCATGTCTTTGTGGATTTTAAGAAAGCATTTGACAGGGTGTGGCATGCAGCCCTTTGGTCCACCAAGAAGCTATACAACATCAACGCCAACCTGATCAAAGTCATAGCAAACCTTTACAACAAGGCCACTAGCGCAGTCTGCTTCAACGGCAAAATAGGAAACTGGTTTAGGACTACAGTTGGAGTCAGACAAGGCTACTTGCTCTCATCTACTCTTTTCAACATCTTCCTGGAAAGAATCATGACAGACACTCTCAAAGATCATGAAGGAACTGTCAGTATTGGAGGCAGAACAATCACGAACTTGCGCTTTGCGGACGACATTGATGGCCTTGCAGAAACAGAGAAGGAGCTAGTTCAGCTGGTGGAAAAGTTGGATAGTACAGCCATTGCGTATGGGATGGAAATCAGTGCAGAGAAGACCAAACTGGTGACCAATAACGCCAGAGGCATTGGCACTGAAATCATGGTTGGGGGCCAAAAACTGGAAACAGTTAAGAAATTCAAATACTTCGGAGCCATTGTGACAGATGAGGGATCAAAACCAGAAATACTGTCCAGGATTGCACAGACAACAACAGCACTGACAAGATTGAAGACCATATGGAAGGACAGAAACATCACACTCTGCTTCAAGATCAGACTGATGCGCTCCTTAGTCATCTCGGTGTTCTTGTATGCCTGCGAGTCATGGACCTCACAGCAGACCTTGAAAGGAGGATACAAGCCACCGAAATGAGATGTTTTCGAAGGCTGCTTGGCATTTCATACAGAGATCACATCACGAATGAGGAAGTGGGAAGCAGAATCAGGCAAGCCATCGGGCCCTATGAAGACTTATTAGCCATTGTGAAAAAACGCAAACTGAAGTGGTATGGGCATGTCACGCGTTCAGCAGGGCTTGCCAAAACAATCCTGCAAGGCACTGTGCAAGGAGGACGAAGGTGAGGAAGACAGAGGAAAAGATGGGAGGACAATATCTCAGAGTGGACAGGACTGAAGCTGGGCGATACGCTGAAAATGGCAGAGAACAGAGAGGAATGGAGGGAGCTGGTTGCAAAGTCATCAGTGGTGCCCCAACGGTCGGCAAGACTACGGGATATAGATAGATAGATAGATAGATAAATAGATTTTACCATCAGGCAGCTCTGTACTAAGTATGGGCTTGAAGTTAAAAGAGTGTTTAAGAAAGAACATTTTTGTCAAAATATGTATTTTTTAACCTATTTTGGGATCATGTGATGACCCTTGACCTTTCTGAAGGGTCAACTAAATTAGTATGCATATGAAGGTCTCATCATCAGCTACCTTTGAGCCAAATTTCATTGAAAACTTTACCAAAATGTTGATAAAAACTATAATTCTATCACAAACTGACATTTTACACACATTGCCGATCTCCTGTGAGCCCTGACCTTTCTGAGGGGTCATCCAAATTAGTATGCATAGATAGGTCTTACCATCAAGTAACTTTGTACCAAGTTTGGGTTTAAAGTTGTGAATAGTATTTGAGAAAAAAACATCTTTTATCAATATATGGCTATTTTTCACCTATTTCCTGATCTCTTGTGACCCTTGACCATTCCTAGGGATCAACCAAATTAGGATGTATAGGAAGGTCTTACCATTAGGTATCTTTGCACCAAGTTTGGGTTTGAAGTTGTGACTAGTATTTGAGAAAAACTCAATTTTGTCAAAACATGGCTATTTTAGACCTATTTCCTGATCCCTTATGACCTTGACCTTTAAGGGAGTCACTCAAATTGATATGTTTAGTAAGGTCTTGCCATATAGTATCCTTGGCCAAGTATGAAAACTGTGGCTTGAATAGTCTCCGTGAAAATGCCAACATTAAAGTTTACCATGGATGACAGACAACGGCAGACAGACGACCACTGGCCCAGAACATAGACTCACTTTTGCTTCGTGCATGAGCCAAAAATAGATTCTTTGATACAGTACTGAGCAATGAGTTTTCATTTGATTTAATATACTGATCTGAGTTCATTTCATCACATTAGCCTTTATTTGCTTTAAATGTCATTCCTTAAATCAGTTATAACTCTGATTTCAATTGACAAGAAGATGGGATGAACCATAACCCACAATGTCCCTTCTATATGCAGCTGCCCTCGCTGTCAAGGGTCTCTACCTTTTGTCTTTGAGCTAATTCTGATGTTGAAATATCTCCTTTTGAAAAAGCCTAGCAGATCTGCCAATGCGCCACAGTGAATTCTGAAAGGGGTGCAGTGCATACACGTCACTGGTTTGTCAAACGTCATTTATCATGATGTATTTTTGGTTTGTAAGTAATGTTATATTTAGCGTGATATGAGTTTCACTATCCCTTCAAGACTTCAGAAAATGGTGACAAAACCAGAATTTCACAGTACGATTTCAGTCTTGCTATATAATTTGTATGAAATCAGGTTGACCTTATCTAGCTACATGATACACTAAGTTCACCTGCATGCTGTTCTGAAAGCACGTCGATGTGTGTGTCTGTGTGCGTGCATGAGCGCGCACTCCAAACATCTCCAAAAGGCACAGATCCTCATGCGCCTGGAGGGCGCATGAGGATCTATGCCTCTTGGAGATGCGTGCATGTGTATGTGAGGGAGAGAGAGAGTGCGTGCAAGAGAGAGAATTACGTTATATTTAGAGTATTGCATCAATGTCTGCGTGGTGATGGAGTTGCTTCTTTTATGTCACCACCACTGTCCGACATTCTTCAGAAGTCAAGGTTTTATACTCTTTTAATTTTTTCTAAAAAGAATTAATTTTTACTGAAGAAGTTGAAAAGATACAAAGCTGGCTAACGAATTCATCCAATGTCTTTCTCCAAACTAGCTATATCCAAAATTTCAAGTAAATATGACAAAAATTATGGACTCTAATCTGGATCAAACGACTTTCTATAAACTGTCTTTTATGTCTTCAAGGAGACATCCCGTTACAAAATGCTCGGAGGCTCTCTTAGCCACCCCTTAAAGAAAATATTTCGCCAAGTTTCAAGCTTGTGCGTACAGCAATATCGGAGATTCTTGTGTTTACATAAATGTTAAAATAGCGAGGTTGGCTTAACTAGACATGACGTAATTTTTATCTTGTTACTTCAGTTGTCAGAGGATTAGGCCTGCCCGTCTTTGACATAATGGACATGCTATTAAATTCGCCCCACCGCAACCTGTCCTAAAAAGTCCCTTCTATAAATAGAAGGGACTTAAAAATGACACCTACTCCTCCCTGAGTGACTTTTGGTCCATGCTCCTCGAGTCTCCCGCTCCTGCTGTGAACAACCGCTCAGGGACCAAGGCAAGGCCAGCTGTAGTGGAGCTGGAGGTAATGGTGGTGGTGGTTGTGGTGGTGGCGGTGGTCGAGGCTGTGATGTAGCCTTCGTCAGACGGCAGTTGTCGCTGTTGCTGCTGCAATTGCAGCTCCTGACGTTGCTGTTGTAGTCGCCTGACTTCCTCGTGACATTTAACTTCAATCTGAAAAGTTCAGTGACAGGCAATTATAACCTGGGGTGCTTATATTATGCAAATGTTTAAATGGTAAAATAACTTTTTAAAAATGTTAATTTAAAAAAAAAAAAAAAATTGCTTTTGTATGACAAGAACAAACCACTTGAGCAGTTTTGTCCTTGTCAATACAAAGTAAATATTTTTTTCTTTGGTAGTTTAGTGCATATAATCCAATCAACAGTCCCTCTTTCGCTCTGAAAAAGTCCATGAACTCATTCAGCCTGGCGCACGTATTTCCCAAATTTTGGAGGCGTCATCTAACGACTGGTGATCTGTTGCAGGAGATAGATCAACCATGATAATTCAATTGTAGTGCCAGATTAGCTTGGCGCTGACAGGCGCCAAGCTAATCTGGCACTACCCTTGAATTATCATGGTGGACCCATCTCCTGCTGTAGTGCATCAGAGCTGAATGGGTTAAAGATATTTATTCTTAAGTACAAAATCTGCTAGACACTTGCTAGACATGGTGGTGTTTGGTCGAGCTGACTCCATGAGTCTCCTCCCCTGGCAGGGTGCGCCCCCAACGGTTGAGAGAATAGTGTACATCAGTATTAGCCTAGTCTTATGATATACATTAACCAGTTTTACATCCAACTGTGATCACTAAAATAGTGACATTTACTCTAAGATATTCTGTTTTCTTCTTAAACGATATACCTTTAATTAATTTTGATTGCCTAGATTAATAGGCATGTGTGTTTGTGTGTGTGTGGAAGATGAGCATGGGTGTGAACGGTACGCATTGGTTTGTGATATTAGTTGTTTAGTTTTAAAGTTTTTACAGTGTGTCAAGGGCATTGGATTTGTGTGATAGAGTATTAATTGTGTTTTTTTTTTTATTGCTGAATGTGACGTTTGTAATTGTAACGACACCAACACACATTCCTATGCTTTATGTTCGTAAGGCAAATGGCAATAAACAGTATCTTTCTATCTATCTAGAGCTTTCAAACTGAAGTAACAAGCCATCTCAGATTTGCAATGCAAATTACATGTACAAAATTGTGGAGAGACAAAACTCAGCATGCATTAACCTGTTGGCTCCCGTAGAACAAAGCTGGGTGCCAGGACGGCCAGTTATTTGATTACATTTTCAATATCAGTCACAATGTAGTAAAACTGTTGCCGCTAGGGTTTCACGTGAAAGAAAAACAGAAGATAGTGGTAGAAAACCCTTTAAAATAGAAACAAATAACGACGTTTCGGATCAAAGATCCTTCCTCAGGTGACATGGAAACAAACGTAGAACAGAAAAGAACACGACAGAAAGAATAGACGTCATCCTGTATAGAGAGAATTTAGAATGACGTAAAAAAAAAAAAAAAAAAAAAAAAAAAACCCACACACACGTACACATAATGACGCAAATACACATGCACAAAACACGTAGCACAAAACTTACGTCTATATACATACACGTCACTGCATACATTCGCATTCACTCGTGCCTGCTGCAGCTCGCGCACATGCACACACACACACACACACACACACACACACACACACACACACATACACACACACTCAAAGGTAGCATCCAGTATCAACAGTGAGGTCAAGTCTGGCACCAACTACCCATCAGGCCGAGCATACATCCCTAGGGGCGAATGTTCAAGCCGCGCGGATGGTAAGTGCCAAGCCTGTCCGCGAAAAAGGATTCTGTCATTTTGCGGCGGATGAAGTGGGATGTATTTTGCCAAAGGATGCGTATGCTGAAATGTGTGAGGCTATGAGGAGGTTCGTTGAAATGACGTCCAACCTGGTTGTTGTATCCGAGGCGGATCGAACGAACATGCTCCTCGCAGCGTTCAGGGAGTGTATGGTATGTCTCCCCCACATACAACATCTTTGGGCAGTGAGAACATGAGATGACATAGACAATATCCGATGACTGGCATGTGAATGATCGGTGGACATGAAAAGATGACAGGGGTCCGGTGATGACGGGGGATGTGTTGATGTACGGACATGCTTTGCAGTGTGGTTGCTGACAAGGGTGTGTGCCAGGTGGTAAGGTGTTAGATGCGCGAAGTGAACTGTGAACAAGATGATCGCGTAGGTTAGTGTCACGTTTGTAAGCGACCAGCGGAGGCTCAGGAAATATGTCTTTCAATACTGTGTCATTCTGAATGATGTGGAAGTTCCTGAGGAGAATGTTTTTGATGGGGATGTTGTGAGGATGATACGTGATACACAGGACCGGCCGGTCCTCTGCAGCACTGTGAGTTTTCTCCCTCAAAGCCTCACTTCTGCTTGTGGCCTCAGAGGCCACAAGCAGAAGTGAGGCTTTGAGGGAGAAAACTCACAGTGCTGCAGAGGACCGGCCGGTCCTGTGTATCACGTATCATCCTCACAACATCCCCATCAAAAACATTCTCCTCAGGAACTTCCACATCATTCAGAATGACACAGTATTGAAAGACATATTTCCTGAGCCTCCGCTGGTCGCTTACAAACGTGACACTAACCTACGCGATCATCTTGTTCACAGTTCACTTCCGCGCATCTAACACCTTACCACCTGGCACACACCCTTGTCAGCAACCACACTGCAAAGCATGTCCGTACATCAACACATCCCCCGTCATCACCGGACCCCTGTCATCTTTTCATGTCCACCGATCATTCACATGCCAGTCATCGGATATTGTCTATGTCATCTCATGTTCTCACTGCCCAAAGATGTTGTATGTGGGGGAGACATACCGTACACTCCCTGAACGCTGCGAGGAGCATGTTCGTTCGATCCGCCTCGGATACAACAACCAGGTTGGACGTCATTTCAACGAACCTCCTCATAGCCTCACACATTTCAGCATACGCATCCTTTGGCAAAATACATCCCACTTCATCCGCCGCAAAATGACAGAATCCTTTTTCGCGGACAGGCTTGGCACTTACCATCCGCGCGGCTTGAACATTCGCCCCTAGGGATGTATGCTCGGCCTGATGGGTAGTTGGTGCCAGACTTGACCTCACTGTTGATACTGGATGCTACCTTTGAGTGTGTGTGTGTGTGTGTGTGTGTGTGTGTGTGTGTGTGTGTGTGTGTGTGTGTGTGTGTGTGTGTGTGCGCGAGCTGCAGCAGGCACGAGTGAATGCGAATGTATGCAGTGACGTGTATGTATATAGACGCAAGTTTTGTGCTACGTGTTTTGTGCATGTGTATTTGCGTCATTATGTGTACGTGTGTGTGGGGTTTTTTTTTTTTTTTTTTTTTTTACGTCATTCTAAATTCTCTCTATACAGGATGACGTCTATTCTTTCTGTCGTGTTCTTTTCTGTTCTACGTTTGTTTCCATGTCACCTGAGGAAGGATCTTTGATCCGAAACGTCGTTATTTGTTTCTATTTTAAAGGGTTTTCTACCACTATCTTCTGTTTGTTTGTTTTTTTTTGTTTTTTTTTTTTTTGTTTTTTTTTTAATATCAGTCACAGTTTTTAACGCTTTGGATGTCGGTAGTGGAATCATCAAAACAAAAAACACTACCGGCAGGTAAAGGGCTAATTGCAAACTGCAAAGACCACCTTCAGCAAGAGGCATAGATTCTCATGAGCCCCCGCAATTGCGGGGGCTCATAAGGATCTATACCTCTTGCAGAATTATGCATCCCTTCTCTTACACTGCGATTTGAACTTGTTAAATCTACTGCAAAACACTCAAGAGCTCCTTAGAGGCTGCACACTGTTGTATGCCATTTTGTGATTTTGGATCTTATGGCTCAAGCCATAAGGTTCAAAATCACAGACCAGCACACTTTAATGTCCATCTTTACTATTCTTCTTGGTGTTAACACCTTTACTGCCAGGGGTTTAGGATTGTGCTTCTGGAACCTTTGGTAAATTCAAAACCAATGAGCCCCAAGCACCCAGTAAAACATGGACACAAAGTGGTGTCGGCAAGAGTCATAGATCTTATGAACTCCCGCAACTGCAGGGGCTCACGAGAATCTGCGTCTCTTGTAGTTGGATCCTGTAAGTTTTTTTCTCAGCAGTGAAGGCTTTAACAATCTACCTATCACACTTCTTCTGGTTATGACAGACATCTTCCTACAGATGCTCTAGCATACCTTGTCCAGGCGTGTGCTAAGCAGCTGCTGACAGTTCAGGACGCTCTCATTGTTTCGCTCGACTTTGATGATGCGTGACAATGCTTTCACTAGCATCCTGCACAAATGAAACAAGACAAGACCAGTAAATGTATATTTTTAAGGCGCCTATATTTTTGATAGAAAAGCTCTAGGCGCCGTACAAATGACATACTAACATACACAGACCTTGCATCCTACAGCACATATATATGCCCTAACATACAAACTCACGCAACAAGATATACAGGGAAAATAAACTTAGCAGAATAAACACACCAACAAGAAATGCTCACACACACCAAAGATATATGTGTACCATAAAACTAATAACAGATACACTAGGCAGCTCTCACTGACAGCAGCACCAAAAACAAAAATAAAATAATTATAACGGGAATAGATGTGTCTTTAAAGACATGAGGGGGTTAACCCCTTCCCTGGCAGTTGATGCAAATAATTGTGTTTCTGAAATCTTTCTTAACTCATTTAGCCCCATGGCTGCATTTCCCGAATTTTGAAAGTGTTACTAAACGACTATGTACCAGTTGCAGGAGGTGGATTGACCATGATAACTCAAGGGTCATGGTCAATCAATCTCCTGGTGTAGGGTGTTGGAGCTAAAAGGGTTAATTCCATGCCAAAAGAACCAAAGCCATCCCAGGAACATGGATACACAGTGGTTTCAGCAAGGGGAGAAGATCTCCATGAGCCCTTGCAACTGCGGGGGCTCATGAGGATCTATACCTCTTGCAGATGGTTGGTGTGAAGTGTTTCTCAGCAATGAAGGGGTTAATAAAAATGAATTTTTTTTCTAAAATGTATTTTTTTGAAAAATACTTACCGATGGCATTACTATCTGGAATACACTCAATTGCCTATAGATTTCAGCCAAAAAAGTTGTGTAACCCACACAACTGGGGAGGAGACACCGGGGCCCCGGGTGGCCTCCCCTTACTACCCTATCCCGGCATTCGTAGGGCGACCCTGTCAGTTTCACACATAGCGAAAAGAGGCAAGCGGGGCAGGCGGGAGGGCAGTCTGAGAAATGCCATCGGTAAGTATTTTTCAAAAAAATACATTTTAGAAAAAAAATTCATTTGTTTTTTCAAAATACATTACCGATGGCATTACTATCTGGAAGAGTGTCGAACAGGCGGAGGGTGCCGTTCCTATAACCGCAAACCCAACCACCCGCTGGCCCAGAGAGAGAGAGAGAGAGCACTCCCGACGATTTCAGCTATGACGTATCTAAGACGCCAGGGGCGCACGGAGGGAGTGCTGGGCCGCGGAAATGTCGCCCACCCGTGCCAGGGAGTCACGTTGGCCGGATAGGTCTCTGAGATAAAAGCGGGCGAATGTGGAGTCAGCTCGCCAGCCGACCACCGTAACAATATCTTTGACCGAGCAGTTGCGGTCTAGGGCAAGACTGGCGGCCACCCGGATGTGAAGAAGTCTATCGCCGTCCGGGGAGAGGTCCTGGTAGGCCGACTTAATCACCCACCGCAGCCCGGACGACACTGTCTGGGCCGAAATATCTGGCCTGCCTGCGGACAGTGGGAGGAAGAGGCAAGAGCGCCCCCGGCGTCGCGGCTTAGAGCGACGCAGGTAATCCTAAGTGCCCGCACCGGGTCCTGTTGGCGCGACTCAGGGGCCATGTCCATACCACGGAGAGGCCTTATGGTCAGCATCTGAGGGGCCACCGCAGGGCGGCGGTTCTTTGCCAAAAAGGATGGGTCGGTGAGAAGCTGTGCAGAACCGTCCGAGTGAAACTGCAAACAGGAGGGAAGTACCGAGAGAGCGCGAAGCTCGCTCACTCGGGACGCCGTGGCGAGAGCCAGCAGAAAACATGCCTTCCTGGTCAAATCTGAGAAACTAGCCAAATGCAGAGGTTCAAAGCGGTCCGTGTTCAGCCACGTTAGTACCCAGGCGAGATCCCACCGAGGTACTAGGGACCGAGAAACTGGTCGTCGGAGCTCAAAATGTGCCAGCAAGTCCGTCAGATTCTTGCAAGCGCCTGGGTCTGGCCAGCCCAGGTGGCGGTAAGTGTCCGCGATCATGGAGCGATAACCTTTGATAGTAACGGGTGCTAAGCCTTGTTCTTCAAAAAGCCACAGGAAGAACTCCGCCAGCTCCGGGGTGGCTAGATGTGTGGGAGGGAGACTTCTGGAGGCGCAACAGGCCTGAAGGACCCTCCACTTGCTCTCATATACCCGCCGTGTAGACCGTCTGCGGGCTGCTGCAATAGCTGCCACTGCCGCATCCAAGAAACCTCTAGCGGCGAGGGCTTGCCAGACAACCTCCAGGCGTGAAGGAGGAGGCGCTCCGGGCACGGATGGAAAAGCTGCTGGCGGGGCTACTTGAGCATCGTAGGAGGTGTAGGAAGCTCCAGCGGCGGGTCTGTCGCTAGCTCTAGTAGGTCTGTGGTCCAGCTCTTGGCCCAGTTGAAGGGGGCCACCAGAAGGAGGACTGCGGAGCAACCCAGAAGCTTCCGTAGAACCTTCGGAACGAGGACTGACGGAGGGTAGGCGTAAGCGATCAGACCGTCCCAGGGGATGGAAAGCGCGTCTACCGCCCAGGCGAGCGGGTCCGGGACTGGTGAGACATAGACCGGGAGCTGTTTGTTCCACCTGGTGGCAAACAAGTCCACTAAAGGAGTTTCCCACCGGGGAGCAGATCAGGCGAAAGATGTCGTAGGCGTAGGGACCACTCCGTGTGGAGCAGCTGTCCGCGGCGGGACAGGGCATCCGCTATCATGTTCAGGTGACCGGGAATGTGGCGAGCCCGTAGAGTAATGCCCCGGTCCCTGCACCAGAGGAGGAGATGGTAAAGGAGAATGCACAGGGAGGGCGAGTGAGTGCCCCCCTGGTTCTGTATGTAAGCCGCCACCACTGTCAAGTTGTCTGAGAGAACGAGAACGTCCTGGTTGGTCAAGGTCTCCTGCCAGAAACTGAGGGCCAGCCAAACTGCCTTCAGCTCCAGCCAGTTGATGTGTTTGTCCTCCAAACCCTGCGGCCAAAGGCCCGAGGCCGAGACAAAGTCCGGTAACAGATGCGCGCCCCAGCTGGCCTGACTCGCGTCAGTGCAGAGAGACCACCGGGGCGGAGGTGAGTGAAGAAGCACGCCCGTAGCCAGCCAAGCGATGTCCGCCCACCTCTGGAGGTGTGGACGAGCCAGAGGAGTAACCGGTACAAGATCCGCAAGGGAACCCGACGAAGGACGTCAGTGTAGTAGGAGATGTAGCTGCAACGGGCGGGCATAAAGCCTGCCCAAGGGAAGCAAGTCTGCAGCCGCACTGAGCAGGCCCAGAAGTTGAAGCCAGACCCTGGCTGAGAAGGAGGACCCTACCTCCATCGAAAGCGCTAGATCAACGATCTTCTGCCGGCGAGCCAGAGGCAGGCAGACTAGATTGAGATCGGTCAGGAATTCCATCCCGAGATGTAGAAAACGCTGAGAGGGGGTAAGATCCGATTTGCCCAGATTGAGAAGAAACCCGAGATGACGCAGGAGGAAAAGCAAGGTGTCTCTGTCCTCTTGGAGCGACGAGGCTATCAGATTTCGCAGTAGTAGGTCGTCCAAGTAATTGGAGGCCGGGCTCAGGGATCGTTGGCGGAAGTAGGCCATCACTGCGTCGAGGATCCTTGAAAAAACCCACGGACTGATGTTGAGGCCGAAGGGAAGGGCGCAGAACTGGTAAACGACTCCCCCAAAGGCAAACCGCAGGTACCAGCGAGACGACGGATGAATCGGGTCGTGAAGATAGGCGTCGGACAGATCGAGGCTGATCGCGAAGTCCATCGGTCGGACGGCCGCTCGGAGGATCCTGGCTGTCTCCATCCGGAACCGAGGGGCCGAAATGAACTTGTTTAGCGCCGACAAGTCGATGACTGGGCGCCACTTGCCTCCTGGTTTGGGAACGAGAAAGAGGCGGCTGTAAAATGCTGGTGAGTCCTGACGCGATACCACCTCCGTCGCTGCTTTGTCGAGGAGAGCCGAAACTTCTCTGCGCAGAGCGTCCGCCTGAAAGGTGTCGAGTGGAGACTGGGTCTACGAGGGGGACCTGCGAAGAGGCGGAGGGGACCGGAAAGAAAGCTGGAGGCCTGTAGAAATCGTGGAAAGGATCCAGGGGTCGTCTGGGAACAGCGACTTCCAATGGTCGCTGTACAGAGACAGCCGCCCGCTGACTGGAGACCCGGGAACTGCCAACAGGGGCGAGAGAGGGGGCAAGTCAGCGGGCCCGGCCGCGCCCGGACCTACGGGCGCCGCGGGACCAAGAGGGGCGGGAGGAGGGGAAGGGCTGAGGGGCCTGAGGAGGGCGAGCCCTACCTCTGGCCGAACTGACTGGCAGCAAGGAGGGTCTAGAAGACCGCCGGGCATGACCCCCGGCCGGGCGGGGGCCGCGAAAGCGAGTCGCTGCAGGAGTGGAGACAGGTCTGGGCCACAGGTCCTTGGACGAGTCTTTAACTGACTGCCACGTGTCCCCGAAAAGCTGAGATCCACCTAGGGGGGCCTGTCGAAGCTGGGTCTTCACTGACTTCGGGAGATCCACGCAGAGATGCAGAACGGTATCCCGTCGCCAAAGATCACAATTGGCGGCCGCCGCCATGGCGTTGGTGGAGGAGTGGTAGGCGGCCTGGTTGGCCGCTATCAGGATGGACTGCACATCGCAGAGAGGGGACGGCACCTCCAGATCCCAAGTTCCCTCCAGGCACTGCAAAGCCGCCTGGGCAGCCAACTCCAGGAACCCTGAGCACGCCAGCGAATTTCGCACTAAGGAAGCGATCCTGTCGAGCGGACGAGGTCAAGCTTTCACGACAATTCTGCGGCCGCCCGCCTGTACTAGGGCCGCCGTATCCACCACTGGGAGAGGGACGGCGAAGGCTTGAGAATGTCCCGCGTACCAGGCCTGGCGGAAGCTCAAGTTAATCCCTGCAGGCCACCGTGAATCGGAGAAAAATCCCGCGTCGCCGAAGTTGTCTTGTCGTAACTGGTCGGAGAACGCATCTGTGAGGTCCCGGAAGCCGGCAGGTTGAGGAAGGGACTTGCGGTGCTTGACGTGCCTTTGTGCATCGACCATAGCGGAAGCCTGTCTCTTCATCAGGGGTGAGGGAGGACAGAAGTCGGGCGGGAGAAACTTCGCAATAAGCCGGGAGGCCTCATCCAAAGCGCTGATAGTCTGCGATCCGAGCGAAGGGCCGACGACGTCCAAGGAGGAGGAGGCCGACGAGAACGCTGACAGGCAGGAAGGGGATCCCACCGCCGAATCCCGCAGGAAGATGGCCGAAGCCGAATCCGTAGGATGAAGGCTGAGGACATCCGGTTCCGAAGAACTAGACCCTCCCTCTCGAGAATGCACCGAAAGGGGTGACCGGCTCCGAGAGAGCCGCATCGCCGCGCGAGAGATAGACGGGGCCGCCCGCGACGCCCGCCGGGCGGAGCGTCGCGGGAACAGAGGGACCGCGAAGGAAGGACGGTCAGCAGTGAAGCTAGACACCGCACGCTGGTGACGGAGACCACTCTTCGAACGAAACCGGTCTAGCGACATAGCGGTCTGGTCACACCGGGCCCGCCTGGTCGGAACGGGGCGGGGGGGCCGTAACGTCATGCCTAGCCCGCTCAGGAAAAGCGGAGCGGGGAGGGGAAAAAAAAAACGTGTAAGCAGCCCCCGCTCCAAGGTATCGGAGCGTGGGGGACGCGCTGTGATGTCACACCGTGCCCGCCTGGTCGGAACGGGGCAGGGGGGGGGGGGGGGGGGGGGGGGACATTCTAGAGTCACGCCAAGCCCGCTCAGGAAAAGCGAAGCGGGGAGGGGACAATTCATGAACGCGCGGCCCCAGCTCAGGCGCCTCTGAGCGAGGGGGACGTGTGTCAGAGTCACACCGAGCCCGCCTGGTCGGAACGGGGCGGGGGGGGGGGAACTGCCTATGGTCTCGCCAAGCCCGCTCAGGCGAAGCGAAGCGGGGAGGGGAGCTCAGACACCTCGGAGCGTGGGGGACGAGTGTCAACTTTACCCCTGGCCCGCCCAGACAAGACCGGGCGGGGGAGGGACGAAAGCGAAGCTGGCCCAGCCCGCTCGGAATTAACCAAAGGAGGGGGCAGCACTGCTAAGGGCCTCGAGTCACGCTCCGACGCCTTGGAGCGTGAGAGAGAACCTCTCTTAATACGTTTCCTCTCATTCTTACTACGCTTGCGTTCTTTCAACCGCACCCGCTCAGGAGACCCAGAGCGGGGGGTGGCTGACGAACGCTCCGCTCGCCTAGACCGCTCGCTCGAAGCAGAGCGGGGGGTGAGCGAACCCGATGGGCTCAAGCCACGCGCTGCCGAAGCAGAGCGTGGGGAGCGCGACTCCGAAACTCGCCTACCCTGCTCCGAAGACTCGGAGTGGGGAGGGCGAACCTGTGAGGTAATAGTGCAAGAAGGGGACTTACCTGAGGGCCGGACAGCCCGAACGACGGAGCAGAGCGGTGCCCGAGGAGCCGACGTAGCGACGACTACCTGTGGAGGATTCCGGGGAGACTGAAGCGGCCGGGAGGGCCGGTCGCGCCTGTAGAAGTCCCACATCTGCGACCACCGGTCTTCCATCCACTCGTCACACACGTCACACGTTCTGTCCAATGAACAGCCCGAGCACGGCAAGCAGGCGTCATGGGCGTCGGAGGGCCACTGAAAGTCCCCGCAAAAATGGCAAGACTTCAACACAGGAGTAGCCATAGCGTCACTGATAAACCCGTACGAAGGCTAAAAGTCAAGTCGCACTCCTACCAAGTTCACAAAGTCATGTGCGGAAGCCAACCACAAGGTCACTGGCGAAGCTCACTGAAAGTCAAAGCCGGTCTGAACCGGACGGCGCTCAGTACAAACACAGTAGTTCTTTACAAATTATGAGTAGGAGAGAAGTCAACGAAGTAGAGAGTCCAAGGCTATGAAAAACCCTCAAGCGAAGGCCAAAAAACTATCAAACTCTGGTAGAAAAATGTTTCCGAACGGAGTAAGGCAAAAACTCGACCGTCCACGGTCGAGCTATGAGTGAAACTGACAGGGTCGCCCTACGAATGCCAGGATAGGGTAGTAAGGGGAGGCCACCCGGGGCCCCGGTGCGTGGATCCCTGGTGTCTCCTCCCCAGTTGTGTGGGTTTCACAACTTTTTGGCTGAAATCTATAGGCAATTGAGTGTATTCCAGATAGTAATGCCATCGGTAATGTATTTTGAAAAAACAAGTAGTAGTGTGCACAGAAAATGGCCAACATACCCGACAAAGCTGAAAGCCTGGGAATGGAGGCGGTCTCGGGCGGGCACACAGTGACCAGTCAATATGGACAACATCCGCATGCAGTGTTCTTGCAGCTTTTGTCTGGAAAATAAACATGCCATGTAATAAAAGACAGCTTTCAAAATTTGCTAATACATATTAAAAGGATAAATCTCTAAACTTGGTTACATGTTTTTATTAGAAGAATTTGAACAATAAAATACTTCCTCTTTTTTTATTTTAACAAGACTATATCAGGGTGTTCATCAAGTCTGAAATCACTTGCTTTCATTACAAGCATACTATGTGCTCTCCATTTGGTTTGTATCATCCATACTTCAGGTATTCCATACCTATACTAAATCTTATAAATCATCCATTACCTTTCAAAGCGGTGTATGTTCTCATCGTGGGCAGTCATCTGGTTCTTGACTGTCTTGTCACGACGGAATCGATTCTGGATGTTACTGATGACCGTAAGATGGTGCTCCACTTTGGTCGTGCTGCAAGCAACAAACAACTTTTAACTAACAATCCACACTTCATGAGGCTCATTTATATTGATGAGCAAATAAAATGCGACATTTAGATTAAAAAAATTGATTCCAAAAATGTTGCATTTCTTTTGCTCGTCAGTATTTAATAATTCACCCATGACACACAAAACAGAATATAGATCAACCATGATAGTATGAGGGCAGAACCAGACTAGCTTGGCGCCTCTAGGCTTCAGTCTGCTGAGGCTGATATATTTGCAAACTTGTAGCTAGACCGATCTTGCAGATGTAAGCAAATGTGTGCACAAACTGTGAAGTGCCAGTACCATGACTGCTTGCAGCACAAGTCTCCCCATTGTGAAGCGTGGCTTCGAGCCTCCTCCAGTTTTTCAAGCAGTCCACGGCGATATCGCTGGATTTCTTCTGCCCTCTCCTCTGCTTTCATATGCACCTGGTCAAAAGAAAATGTTTTTGTTAACCATTTGTGTGTCGGTAGCAGTTTTTGTCACAATGATTTCTGTATGAATAATCATGACAAAAACCACTACAGATAAGCAAAGAGTTAACCCTTTAATTTCTGATATGCTCTACCATGAGTTAAATTTAACTGTGATAGTTCAAGGATGGTGCCAGAACAGCTCATAGGCGCCAAGCTGTCCTGGCACGACCCTTGAACTATCATGGTCAGTCTATCGCCAGAACTATAATCTAGCCTTTATAGGGCAAATGAAAAATATGAAAAACAAAAAAGGCAAAGCCATTATGGCTCACGTGTATGACCCATTTACATATGTGTGACCTTTGTGACAAGGGCTGGCTTCTGCACCAGCAAAATCCATGTTTTCTGAAAATGTAAGCATTTTTCACACATCTGTCAACCCCCCGTGACCCTTGACCTTTGTGATGAGTCGACTTAAATAGTATTTGTATAGTATGCATAGGAAGGTCTTATCATCAGCTATCTTTGTACGAAATTTAGTTGAAAATTTTGTCAAAATTTGGGAATACCTACAATTTAATAAAAAATCAGCATTTTATACACATTTGCCAGCCTCTTGTGACCCTTGGCCTTCCAAGGGGTCATCCAAATTAGTATGCATAGACAGGTCTTACCATCAGGTATCTCTGTACCAAATTTGGGTTTTAAGTTGTGAATAGTAATTTAGTATTTGAGAAAAAAACATCTTTCGTCAAAATATGGCTATATTTAGACCTATTTCCTGAGCTCTCGTGACCCTTGACCTTTCTGAGAGATCAACCAAATTAGTGTGCATAGAAAGGTCTTCCCATCAGGTATCTCTGTAGCAAGTTTGGGTTTAAAGTTGTGAATAGTATTTGAGAAAAACATCTTTTGTCAAAATGTGGCTATTTCGGACCTATTTCCTGAGCCTTTGTGACCCTTGACCTTTCTGAGGGGTCATTCAAATCAGTATGTATTGATAGGTCTTACCATCAGGTATCTCTATACCATGTCTGGGTTTGAAGTTGTGAGTAGTATTTGAAAAAAAACAACCATCTTTTGACAAAATATGGCTATTTTTCACCTGAGCTCTTGTGACCCTTGACCTTTCCGAGGGATCAACCAAATTAGTACATATAGAAAGGTCTTATCATCAGGTATCCTTGTACCAAGTTTGGGTTTGAAGTTGTGAATAGTATTTGAGAAACAAGAAAGGCAAACGCCATTATGGCTCACGTGTATGACCCATTTACATATGCGTGACCTTTGTGACAAGGGCTGCACCAGGAAAATCCATCTTTTCTAAAAATGTAAGCATTTTTCACACATCTGTCAAACCCCCCCCCCCTCCCCCGCCCCCCCCCCCCCCCATGACCCTTGACCTTTGTGACAAGTCGACTAAATTAGTATGCATAGATAGGTCTTATCATCAGCTATCTTTGTACCAAATTTGGTTGAAAAATTTGCAAAAATTTGGGAATACCTACATTTTATTAAAAAAATCAGCATTTTAGTATACACACATTTGCCAGCCTCTTGTGACCTTTGACCTTTCCAAGGGGTCATCCAAATTAGTATGCATAGATAGGTTTACCATTAGGTATCTCTGTGCCAAATTTGGGTTTGAAGTTGTGAATAGTATTTGAGAAAAAAACATCTTTTGTCAAAATATGGCTATTTTAGACCTATTTCCCGAGCTCTTGTGACCCTTGACCTTTCCGAGGGATCAACCAAATTAGTTTGCATAGAAAGGTCTTCCCATCAGGTATCTCTGCAGCAAGTTTGGCTTTAAATTTGTGAATAGCATTTGAGAAAAAAACATCTTTTGTCAAAATATGGCTATTTCGGACCTATTTCCTGAGCCTTTGTCACCCTTGACCTTTCTGAGGGGTTATCCAAATTAGTATGCATAGATAGGTCTTACTATCAGGTATCTCTGTACCAGTTTGGGTTTGAAGTTGTGAATAGTATTTGAGCAAACATCTTTTGTCAAAATATGGCTATTTTTCACCTATTTCCTGAGCTTTTGTGACTCTTGACCTTTCCGAGGGATCAACCAAATTAGTACGTATAGAATGGTCTTATCATCAGGTATCTTTGTACTAAGTTTCGGTTTGAAGTTGTGAATAGTATTTGAGAAAAAATAAATTATGTCAAAATATAACTATTTTTTACCTATTTCCTGATCCCATGACCTTGACCTTTGTGAGGTCACTCAAATTGGTATGTTTAGAAAGATCTTACCACAAAGTATCCTTGGGGCAAGTTTGAAGAATGTGACTTGAATAGTCTCCGAGAAAATGCCAACGTTAAAGTTTACCACGACGACGGATGACGGACAGACGACCACTGGCCCAAAACATTGACTCCCTTTTACTTCGCATGTGAGCCAAAAATAAATAATGTCAAAATATAGCTATTTTTGACCTATTTCCTGATCCCCTGTGACCTTGACCTTTGTGAGAGGTCACTCAAATTGGTATGTTTAGAAAGGTCTTACCACAAAGTATCCTTGAGCCAAGTTTGAAGAATGTGGCATGAATAGTCTCGGACGACGGCGGACTTAAGTCTGCTTCATTTTGATCTGTCTGAAGCTCACTGTACTTCTTAAACCCTCCTTGTGCATGCAGCCATCGATACTGTTGACAATAGCCATGCTTTTATGTATGTCAACGTTAAAGTTTACCACAGCTGACGGTGGACGGACGACGGACGGATGACCACTGGCCCAAAACATAGACTCACTTTTGCTTCGCACAAGAGCCAAAAACCATCCTCAGTATGTAATGGGTTAATGGTTTCACAGATTGTACAGAAAGAGCCTGCGACATTAATTTTTTTTTTTTTTTTTTTGGGGGGGGGGTGGGGGGGGGCGAGGTCTTTACACTAAAACCCCTGATCCTTTATGAAGACCATCATTTAGGTGGCTGACCTTCAAACAGGAGACTTTGCATCAGGGTGTCTGCTCAAAACAGGTACTGCTGTACTCACTTTGCGCAGCGTCTCATCCCGAAGAATCTCCTCAAAGTAGGAGTCGCATCGGGCACTGAGAGAGGCCAGTAACATCTGTAGAGAAGTCACGCACGCGTAGAACATGTTAAAGCGTTTCTTGGACTCGGTCACTTGCTGCTTCATCTGCTGCAGTGAATCGCCTGCAGCCCGTAGCCGAGCATCAATGTACATTCTGCCTCACAAAGAAAAGGAGGAATGGATTAGAAAAGAAACAAAATGGTGGTGGCTTAGCTCTTTCAAATTAAACTTGTAGTCATCAACGTAGTGCACAAAAGGTCAATGGGTAGACACTGCACACGGTTTTTTTTTCATTAGCTTTGGAAATATCAGCAACAAAAACTTAAGTCTGCTTCATTTTGCTAGGTCTGAAAGCTCACTGTACTTCTTAAACCCCACTTGTGCATGCAGCCATCGATACTGTTGACAATACCCATGCTTTTATGTATGCAGGGGTTAAACCTTCGCTGCCAAGAAAAAGTTAACACGATCCAACTGCAAGAGACATAGACCCTCATGAGCTCCCGCATTTGCGGGGGTTCATGAGGATCTATACCTTTTGCCAACACCACTCTGTGTCTATGTTGCTTGAACATCGGAGGCTCTTTGGTACTGAATTAATAAAGATTTTAGACTCACAATATACAATCAATGGCATTGAAGGGTCTGATTGTGAGATTTGTAACGATATGCAAATGAATGCAAACTCACCTAAGACACAGTTGTCCCTCCACCATGCACTGTTGCTGCTGGTTAGTTATCAGTGTGTGATGCTTGATAAGGTGGCCGCGTGCCAGACAGTTCAGGGCAAGCCTTGCATCCTTGTCAACATCGATGATGTTCAGAAACTCAGGGAAGGGGGCTGTAAAATAAAATTATCACAATAAAAGTTTATGTCCAACTTAGACTGGAAGTACAAGTATTATTAACCCATATCATACTGAGGCTAAAAGCTTCAAATTTGTACACTGCCATATGCAAGCTACATTATAGTACTTAGAGATAAGGATATAGACCAATGGCTTTAGTTTAAGGGAGTGCCAGAATAGCTTGGCGCCTAGAGACACCAAGCTATTCTGGCACTACCCTTGAACTATTTTAGTCAAACTTATTTCACACCCTGATGTATTCCAAATGATAAGGATTAACTTATTTAATAATAATTATACTAATACTTTATCACAGATTTGTGACCCGCCACCACAAAATGAGTCTTAAGTCACTTTTTGGACATTTTGAGACAGAAACTAGAAAGAAAACCCTTTTCAATGGTGCCAATAACATGTGAATCAGACGATTGGTCACCGAGTTATGGTTTATAGAAACTGGGGACCCCACACATGTACCCGACCACGCCACCCGACAATTTTCAAAATGAGTCTAAAGTCACTTTTTGGACATATTGAAATATTGATATCAGCAGAAACTAGAAAGAAAACCATTTTTAATGGTGCAAATAACATGTGAATCGGACGATTGGTCACCGAGTTATGGTTTTTAGAAACTGGGGACCCCGCACATGTACCCGACTATGCCACCCGACAATTTTCACGAATAGCGGGAAATCGGGTCAGGGACATTACGACTCATTTCGTGGTGGCGGGTCACATTTCTTCATGGGGAAATTGTCTTGCACAGCTCCTGACATATTCATGATTTCATACAAAATTTGAAATAAAAGTTGTAAGCCATCTGTGAAAAATTCTTAAGTTTTCTGTCAAAGACATATAATAGCAAAACGTATTTTTCTTTAAAATAATTTTTTTTGAAAAATACTTACCGATGGTATTACTCCTAGGAAATGTTTCTTAGCTAGTCTAATTTTAGCCCAAAAATTGTTGTGTACGATAATGGCCATGATGGCAGGAGAGGGGCGCCATAGGTTAGGCGAAAACCCGGTAGCCTCCCTTCCGGTTCAACCACGCATGTGCTCAGTGCTCAAACCACCAGTCAGTTTCTTAGCGGAGCAGCGGCGAGCGGGGCAGGTGTGAGGGACCTTCGAGTAATACCATCGGTAAGTATTTTTCAAAAAAACTTATTTTAAAGAAAAATACGTTTGTTTTCTCAAAACACATTACCGATGGTATTACCACTAGGAAGAATCCCGAAAAGGAGGTGGGTGCCGCTAACCGCCCCTACCCCTGCCATCGAAGCTACTAGAAGAGTCCACCCCAAGCAACCTCCCTCTAATTTTAGTGAAGATACTTACGGCGCCTAGGGCGCCGGGAGGGAGTGTTGCGCCGCCACGATGTCTCCCACCAGCGCTAGGTTCTGCCGCTGGCCAGAGAGGTCCCTCAGGTAGAAGCGAGCGAAGGTGTTCTCTCTTCGCCAGCCCACAGCCGCCACGATGTCCTTGACCGCACAGTTGCGTTCGAATGCGAGGCTCGTGGCCATGGCTCTGATCTCGTGCGCCCTGATCCTCATGCGTTTTGCTGCATCAGGGGCGAGTTCCTGGTAGGCGGATCTTATCACCCACCGAAGCCAGGAGGATATAGTCTGGGCTGAGATGTCCTGCCTACCTGGGGACAGAGGAAGAAAAAGGCGGGTGCGTCCCCTGCGGAGGGGCTTGGTCCGGCGCAGGTACACACGTAACGCTCGAACTGGGTCCTGCTGTCTGGACTCTCGATTGGAGCGTGGTTCTCTGAGTGGTAGTATGGTGACCAATTGTGGTGCCAAGAGTGGCGATCTGGTCTTGGCTAGGAAGGTCGGGTCGGGAAGCAGCTGCACCGAACCGTCCGTCCGGAATTGTAAACAGGTGGGGCGAGTAGAGAGGGCATGCAGCTCACTGACTCTGGAGGCTGAGGCGATGGCTAGCAAGAAGCAGGTCTTTCTCGTCACGTCCGGTAGTCTCGCCAGCTGTAAAGGCTCAAAGCGGGCCGAGTTGAGCCAAGTAAGGACCCAAGGTAGGTCCCAACGTGGTAACAGTGTACGTAGAGCGGGACGATGCAGACCGAAATGGCCCATCAGATCGGCGAGGTCCTTGCAGGCGCCCGGGTCGGGACGTCCCAGATGCCTGTAAGTATCAGCGATCATGGCCAGGTAACCTTGAATGGTGATGGGAGCTAAACGCTGGTCGTGAAAAAGCCAGAGGAAGAAATCCGCCAGCTGAGGGACTGTCAACTCGGTGGGGGAGAGGCGTCTATCGTCACACCAGGTGCTGAGAACTCTCCACTTGCCCTCGTAAACTCGTCTGGTCGAGGCTCTGCGGGCTGTAGCGATCGCGTCCACTGCCGCACCTGAGAAGCCTCTAGCGGTGAGGGCTTGCTGGACAACCTCCAGGCGTGGAGGAGGAGACGTTCTGGACAAGGATGGTACAGAGTCTGCCGAGGTTGCTTGAGCATCGTTCGTGGAGTGGGTAGCTGTAGTGGGGGGGCCGTTGCCAGATTCAGGAGGTCGGTCGTCCATGACCTGGTCCAACAAAACGGGGCCACCAGAAACAGGATAGTGTTGCTGCCTCTCAGCTTGAGAAGAACCTTGGGGATGAGGACCGTGGGTAGGTAGGCGTAGGCGACCAGTCCATCCCAGGAGATGGAGAGGGCGTCCACTGCCCAGGCCAAGGGGTCTGGAATCGGCGAGACGAACAGAGGGAGCTGGCGATTCCATCTTGTGGCAAAAAGGTCGATCATGGGTGACTCCCAGGTAGCGCCGATCATCCGAAAGATGTCTGGACGCAGAGACCACTCGGTGTGTAGTAGTTGACCGCGACGGGAGAGGGAGTCGGCCAGCACATTCAAGTGGCCCGGGATATGACGAGCACGGAGAGAAATGTCCCGATCCTCGCACCACCGGAGCACTTGGTAAAGGAGGATGCAGAGAGATGGGGAGCGGGTCCCGCCCTGCTTCTGGATGTAGGCGACGACCGTAGAGTTGTCCGACAACACCAGTAGCTCCCGGTGAAGCAGGCGAGATTCTCACACACGAAGGGCTTGCCAGACGGCTTCCAATTCCAACCAGTTGATGTGTCGGTCCCGGAGATCCAGGTCCCACCGGCCGGAGGCCGTCTCGAAGGAGGGTAGAAGGTGTGCTCCCCAACCGGAGAGGCTCGCGTCTACGCAGATGGAGAGGGAGGGCGGTGGCGAGAACAGCGGCACTCCTGTCGCGAGCCAGAGGGGGTCCGCCCAGCGTAGAAGGTGAGGACGGAGCAACGAAGGAATCGGAACCGGAGACTCTAGGTCGGAGGTCGACGGACGCCAGTGTAGCAGAAGGTGCAACTGTAGCGGCCGGGAGTAGAGACGCCCTAACGGAATAAGGTCTGCTGCAGCGCTCATCAGTCCCAGCAACTGAAGCCACTGCCTGGCGGGGATCGAAGACTTCTGGGATACCTGCCGAGCTAGATCCACCAGCTTCTGAATGCGGGGTTCGGGCAGCCGGACGATATTGCGGTCGGTGTAGAACTCCATGCCTAGGTGAACAAAATGGCGCGACGGAACGAGGTCGGACTTGCCGAAGTTGACTATGAAGCCCAGCATCTTGAGGAGCTGAAGCAAGGCATCCCGGTCCACCTCCAAGGCGGCAGGGGTCTGATTCTTCAGGAGCAGGTCGTCCAGGTAGTTGGACGTGGGGCTCGTGGAAGTCCGTCGTGCCTTGGCCACCACGGCGTCCATGATGCGTGTGAAGACCCATGGCCTGAGGTTGAGGCTGAAGGGAAGTGCGCGGAACTGGTATACCACACCCTCGAAGGCGAAGCGTAGATGACGTCTGGACGCTGGGTGCATGGGCACGTGAAGGTACGCATCCGCGAGGTCCAGGCTGATTGCAAAGTCGAAGGGTTGCACCGAGGCACGCAGGGCCCGCGCTGTCTCCATGCGAAAACGTGGAGCTACTATAAACTTGTTGAGCGCCGACAGGTCGATCACAGGACGCCACTTGCCGCCTGGCTTGGGAACTACAAACAGCCGGCTGTAGAAGGCTAGGGAGTCGAGTCGTGTCACCACCTCTGTCGCTGCTTTTCGAAGTAAGGCGGCCACCTCGTTGCGCAGAGCGTCTGCCTTGAGCTGGTCTGTCGGAACCAAGGTCCACGCCGGAGTACGTCACAGTGGGGGCGGGGAGCGAAACGAGATCCGCAGACCGAGGGAGATGGTTGAAAGAATCCAGGGGTCGTCCGGAAACAGCGCCCGCCAGGCGGCGCTGTACCGTGCGAGCCTCCCGCCGACCGGAGGTCCCAGCGCGGTCGACGGGGCCCGAAGGTGGAGAACGTCAGTAAGCCCTGCCCCGCCCGGGGCGTCGGGCAGGCTTGGGCCAGGTCCTGGAAGCGGGAGCCGAAGAGGATCCTGCAGTAGGACGGGTACGGGGGAAGGCAGGGGGTCTGGGGGGAAGACGTCCACCTCTGGTGTAAGGCCGGGAAACGGGTTTAGTCGCCCGCAGGGGGCGACCCTGGGTCCTGCGGGTATGCTGAAAGGGAGAAGGCACTGTACGACTTGGCCAGGTGTCCTTATTTGCCTCCTTAACCGCCAACCACGTGGGGCCGAAGAGAAGTTCTCCGCCAAGGGGCGCCTGACGAAGTTGAAGCTTCAGGTCATTGGGGAGAGGGCAGGAGCGGAGGAGGAAATCCCGACGCAAAAGGTCACAGTTGGCCGCCGCAGCCATAGCGTTGACACAGATGTGGTAGGAGGCACGGTTACCAGAGACGGCTAGAGCGAGCAGATCTCCCAGCAGCGGTGTAAGGGACGGATGCCAAGCCTCCTCTACGCGACGAACCATGGCTTGAGTCAGAAGGTCAAGAAATCCCGCGGAGGCTAAGGCGTTGCGTATGAGATTAGCTGTCTGATCGATTCCTGGAAGCAGAGGGGTCCGTGTCGGAATAGCCGCCAGGGCCCAAGCAGCTGGGTCCGGTTTGGGTAGTGCGCAGGTAAAGCTCTGAGAATGTCCCGCGTACCAAGATTGCCGAAAAAACATGTGTAGGTCCGCCGGCCACTTCGAGTCATTGAAGAATCCAGCGGCGCCCACGTGTCCCTGAGCGAGTCGAGCCGAGAACGCGTCCCGTAGGCTGCTGAAACCCGGAGGTTGAGGAAGAGTCTTAAAGGTCTTGGTATGGAGTTCCGCATCTACATAGGCCGCAGCCTTCTTCTTCGCAGGCGGAGAAGGAGGACAGTCTTCCGGCGGTAGGCACGCCGAGATGATGCGAGCTGCCTCGTCCAGGGCACGCAGAGTCTCCAACCTGTGTCCCACTGCTGACGGATGTTGTTCCTGCTCATCTTGATCCACGTCAGGGGGCACCGGGATAGAGTGCGCGGGGCTGTCGTCCCGAAGTAAAACCGAAACTGAGTCTTCAGGAGCAAGGCTGAGCGCGTCCTCCTCTAATTGCAGAGGGAGGTGGGTGGGGCCGGTTCGAGCTAAGAGTGTGGGCCCAGCCTCCGCGACGAGCCGGGATGTGACTGAGGCCTTGGCCGGAGAAAGTCTCACGGAGCGGTGACGCCACGAACGGACCGGGGAGGTTACTTGAGACCCAGACCGAGAACGATGAGCGTAGCGTCGAGGCGATCTCCTATCCCGCGGGGAGGACTCACGGCGAGAGCGGGGACTCCTAGAACGGGAGTGGCGGCGGCAACGTCGACTGACTCTGGACGACGACGGCCTAGAGGGTGGAGTAGATGATTGGCGCGCTCTCCGAGTAGAATGTCTCATAACTGGGGAATGCGGTCTGGACCGACGAACCACTTGCGGAGATCCGACCCCGGACACCGTCCGCGATGGCCGACTGGCACGAGAAGATCTGGAGGCATGCCTATGCCGCGGTGACCTGTCCCTAGAATGTGAACGGTGGCGCGAAGAGCGGGAGACCGTCCGGTGCTTCTGCTCTCTGGAACGAGGTGAGTAACGGTCCATACCTGAACGCCAAACTCTGTCAATGCGTGGGGGAGTATCCTTCTGCTGGGAAGCAGGCATCTCCTGAGTCGAGACCGCTACCGGAACTGAAGCCTGTAACTGTACTCTCTCTCGCGCCGATAGAATCGGCGGAACCGGACAGCGTGCATTAGTCGGGTCTGTGCCTGCTGCCGGTGTAGTAGAACGAGCTAGCGACCGAAGTCGCGATGGAGAACGTTCTAACGTCTGATAAGCACCACTAGTCGGGTCTGTGGTGATTACCGGCGTGTCTTTATTGTTCAAAGAAGCGGGCCTGACTGAAACTTCAGTTCTAGTCTCTGCTACCGGACAGCGCGCACTAGTCGGGTCTGTGTTCGCTGCCGGCCCAGGAGGACGGGCTCGCGGCGGAAGGTGCGGCGTAGACTGTCCTCTCACCAGGTAATACCCACTAGTCGGGTCTGTGGTTCTTACCGGTGTATGGCCCTGTATACGTGCTGGTGTCGGAAGTTCACGACGGTAGAAACCCCATAGCTGAGTCCATTGTTCTTCCCACCAGGGGGCGCAGACCAGGCACGGTTGGGAAGAGGTACAGGTTGAACAGGGCAGGCACACCTCATGTCCATCACTCGGCCACTGGCATTGTCCACATCTGATACAGGTGCGGACTTGCCAACTGCAACACAAAGCAGAACCATCTATTTGAAAGTAATCGAACCTGCCGCAGCCGGCAGGCAACGAAACGCGCGAAACGAACGAAGGAGATACGGCGTATGCTGGCGTGCGGCGCTCAAACCCTCCCTGAGCGCCGTACGGAAGCAGTGACCGAGATTTTACCTCGCCATGTTGGGAAAAGGAGAGGAACGAAGAGCGGTGCCAGCGGTGAAGCCTGGAGCCGTCCTACCGACTCCGACAGGCCGCGAAGGGACCGGTGCCAGGCGCAGAGACGACAGTCACTCGAGTCGACCAGGAAAGCGCCGCCAGCCACAGAACAAGGCCTTCCCACGAGGTAGGCCAAGGACGAACCCCAAGGGCACCAGAAGTTGAAGGCGACCGGCCGAACAGTGAGCACAGCTCACCAGCGTCGTTAGGAAGTCCTCTCGAACAACGCACACACGAAAGCGTCCCAGCCCAAAGGCCACAATCCCTCTCTCACAGTAGAAAGTCGAAGAAAGTCAAAGCCAGTGAACGATAGCCAACGAACCGAAGGAGCCACACCTCACGCGACTAGCAAAGAAACTGACTGGTGGTTTGAGCACTGAGCACATGCGTGGTTGAACCGGAAGGGAGGCTACCGGGTTTTCGCCTAACCTATGGCGCCCCTCTCCCGCCATCATGGCCATTATCGTACACAACAATTTTTGGGCTAAAATTAGACTAGCTAAGAAAGATTTCCTAGTGGTAATACCATCGGTAATGTGTTTTGAGAAAACAAAGATTGTCCTTCTGATAAGTAAGTATGTCTATTTCATCGCCTATGGGGGCAGCAGGCGAGTGCAAAGCTATTCAGGCAGATCAGTTGAACTAGCACACATCTCCTGCTTTATAGTGCTGACCCACTGTGAGATGACCTTAGTAGCCTGCCTAGTGTCAAAATCCAACAATTAATCAACCAACCAACCATGGGTCAAGTAGATCACAAAGTACATGAAAGGTCATCAGGCAAATGTCAGCCACAGTTGGCCTGCTCATGCTGTGCGCAGGCCAGCTGTGGCTGACGCTGGCCCGATGACCTTCTGCTTACTAGGCCAGGTACTCACGGATCTCAGGCTGCGCCAGTTTTTGGGGTTCAGTGGTGATGATTTCCCTGGGGAAGAGGTAGAGTGTGGAGATTTTGATATGAGTGGGGAAGTTAGCGATGGTCGTCATAGGGTCAACCACATCCTCCAGAAGGTGACCCTCAACCAGGATCAGCTGCTGAGCGGCAGGGAGGTCTGTCATGGAGGCCACGCAATCTTGGAGGCCCGACAACCTATCGACAGAATAAATTTAGACGTAAAAATTTGATAAGGCAAATGTCTGTTTCACAACCCAGTTACAGGCTATACAGTAATATTGTAGCATGTTGTGTTGTGTTGTATTTTATAAATGACAATTCAGTTGTTAACGCTTCTATTTTTCTAAGTTGTTGAAATGCAACAAGGAACATTCAAATGCAAGACGCATTTATGGGGGTGGGGGGGGGGGAGGGGGGAGGGGGGGGGCGGGGGCTCTTGAGGATTTATTGGATTCTCTTCCATTTGGATATGTGTGCCTCAAACAGGATTATCTGCCATAGTTTTAGAGACATCGTTTTTGTAGCCACTGGCAATAAAGGGGTTAACTTCACTTCAAAGCTGTAATTGGAATAAACGATCAGTCATGTGCTGGTTTATGATTTTAGACCTCATATCCTAGAGCCATACAGTCCAAAATCATGGACCAGCACATGCAATGTACGAGCTAACTTACGTGCAGTTGGACCCGATGTACAGCGTGAGCATGGAGGCGGCCGTGTAATGGTACATGGACAGCTTGGTCTGCTGTTGCAGCTGATGCACGCTCTTGAAGAACGCCTCGTATGTCAGCATGCGGGCTGCATCCGGCTCCATCAACCCTGCCAACAGCGGCGTGATTACGATGCGCAGGCCACTGGAGAGGAGGCAGGTAGCGGGCAGCTCCCTGCCCCAGTGAATGGGGCCCCCCTCAAAATGCTGCTGTCCTGATATGACCCCACTCTCCTTGCGGGAGATAATGCGGAACCTGAACAGTCAAACAATGCAACTTTTATTTTACTTCCTAGATATTTGTTTCTTCAAAAACATTACCGATGACATGACTTTGTGGAAGTGTCTACCACTTACTCAATTCTAACTAAGAACCCGTTGTGTTACCACACAACCCAGGAGGCACTTGGGGAACCCCCAGAGGGGCCGAGAGTTGTCTCCCGTTCCTGCCCATCCGGTTCCGAGTCACGAGGTAACTAAACAGTCATGCTACTTAGACTCACACTGTTCAGACGTGTTTGCTCTAGCCTACGGACTTAGAAACTTTTTCGACCGGTTCGGCGGTCTTCTGGACACTGGGTTTCGTGTTTGACTCCTACTTCATCTGCCCTACTGGTGCCCTGTGTGGGTCTACTGGTCCCCTCTTCGTTAGCTGCTGTCCTCTCCTGCGTCTTGGGTTGTTGGGCTGCTCGCTGCGCTTTGCTGGGACGTCGCCCGCGTTCGCGCCGTGGGTGTTATGGACGTTTCTTCCCCCGTTCCCGCTCCGGCGGAGAGGTAAGGTAGCTGGGTTGGCCCTCGGCTGGGCGCCGTTTCGAGCAGGGACGAAAACAGTCTTCGTCCTCACTGTAACTTTTTCGCGCCAAAATCTCCCCTTAGCTTGGCGGGGCCCCACATGCCCGCGCTCACTCACCTTTCAGCTGATTGGTGTGGCAAGATTTGGCGCTTACCTGCTGGCTTGTACCTTGTTGGGTTTTGTGGGGAGACGTTATGCGTCCATGGCTCGCTTAGCTTGGCGGGGCCCCTTGTGCCCGCGCCCAGTTGCCATTACGTTGGTAAATGTTGCTGTAACAGACGCTTGCTTCGTGCCTGTACCTGTCATGACATGCTCGAGTTTTGTTGTGCCTGATGCCTCGTATGCTCGCCTTAGCTTGGCGGGGCCCCACGTGCCCGCGCCCACTAGCTTTATGGGGGTAGATATTGCAGGCCCAGACTCTTACTAACAGGCTTGTACCTCGCTGTTTGTGCCTTTTTGGGTTGCGAAGGCTCGCCTTACCAGGGCGGGGTCCCACAGGCCCTCGCCCGCGTGCCTTCAGGTCTGTTATATGTTGCAGTGGCCTGTTGATGACCTGCACGCAATGCGGAGGGTTCCAGTGGCCATCAGATAACCACAAGGTCTGTCTCCCCTGCGCTGGATGCGCCTCCGACCACGCTTGCGACACCTGCTCCACCTGGCCTGAGCTGCGCTGGTCGCAGTTATGGAGTTTTTACAGACGGGAGCGACCGGCACCTGTGTGTGATTCGAAACCAGTCGAGGCGCCATCCCCCGTGCCCTGCGCACTGTCCGCACCTTTCTTATGGAAAAGACGCCACACCGGACGCGGGAGCCTAGCGCTCGGAGCTGGACTGCGTTGAACGCGATCGCTTCCAGGAGGGAGCCCGCCCGCACAAAGCCTACTGACAGGCAGAGAACCCACCTCACTGAGCCCGGTTCGGAGAGACGCGCCACGCGCCGTCCCATGTCCCCTGTCAGCCCCCGCTCGTCTCCAAGAAAGCCCGCTGACTCTTACGGGGAGTCGCTTCGCCGGCAGAGAGCCCGCCTCATTGAGCCCAGCTCGGAGAGACCTTTACCCACGCGTTCGAGGACTTCGGGCAGTTCAGAGCCCTCACGCCACTCCAGCTCTACCAGATGCTCTCGCTCCCCTGTGGGCGAGCGTAGGAAGGACCACGCGACGCGCCGTTCCAGGGAACCTGGCCCCCACCATTCTTCGGTGTCGTCGGAGGGTAGACGGGGCGTGTCATCTCGCGCGATCCTGTCTCGTCCACAATCTTCTATCCCACGAGCGGCGCGCTCGTCAGTCCAGCATCCTTGTCTGGTCGTGATCCCCTGTCCCTAACCTTGGGGAGGGGACACCAATCTCCGACTGGACTCGTGTTCTTTTCAAAGGATAGAGGCAAAAGCTGGCCTAATCCGTACCGTTCGAGGCTCCACAACGGTGAAAAACCAATAGTCGGGTCTGTGGCAGTCCCCGGTGCTGGAGTCCGTTCTCGGGCTGATGTCGATCGTCATTCATCAGTCTATCACATGCTGCCAGTCCATACCGCGTCACCCGAGGCTCCACAACCGGCGAAACCACTAGCCGGGTGTGTGGCCGTTCCCGAGGCTGGAGTTCATTCCCGGGATGGTGGCGGACATGCACGTTTCAGTCCATCCCAAGACACTCGCGGCTCCACAACCGGCGAAGTACCCTTCGTCGGGTCTGTGGCAGTCACCGATGCTGGAGTTCGTTCTCGGGCTGATCTCGTCTGTCCATGCATCAGTCTATCCCGTGCTGCTCGAGGCTCCACAACCGATGAAATACCACTAGTCGGGTCCGTGGCAGTCAACGATGCTGGAGTGCGTTCTCGGGATGGTAGAGGCCGAACACGTGTCAGTCCATCCCGCGTCTCTCGCTATTTGTCACGGCGTTGAAGGCTCTGTCACCTGGTAAGAACCACCAGTCAGGTCTGTGGGGCTTACCGGCGCGGGATCCTTGTGCCGAGAAGGGGACCTGTCTCGAGGGCTAGCTCTCGGCACTCGAGGATCTGTGACCGGACAGAGACCACTAGGCGGGACTGTGGAGGCTACCGGCGCTAGAGCTCGGGCTCGCGGCCTAAGCCGCGGCGTTGAAGGCTCTGTCACCTGGTAAGAGCCACTAGTCGGGTCTGTGGGGCTTACCGGTGCGGGATCCTTGTGCCGAGAAGGGGCTCTGTCTCGAGGCCTAGCTCTCGGCGCTCGAGGATCTGCGACCGGACAGAGGCCACTAGGCGGGACTGTGGAGGCTGCCGGCGCTAGACCTTGGGCTCGCGGCCTAAGCCACGGCGTTGAAGGCTCTGTCACCCGGTAAGAGCCACTAGTCTGTGGGGCTTACCCGGTTTTTTGTTGTTTTTTTCTCTGCTGGAGTTGTTACTGGGGCTGGCGCCGGTCGCTCAAGCGGAACTGCATACTGCAAGATATAGTGCACAACAACAACAAAAAAGCGAGCGAGGCCCCTACGGATCCGCAACAAGTATCCATGCATATAAAACGAAAGGAAGCCAAGCATACGGCTCATGCCAACGCCCGACGCTCTTCACCATTCCCGATCGCCGGCCGAGAGCAATAACCGAGGTTTTACCTTGACATAAAGGCGAACACGGCAAACCAACAAAATGTGAAGACCACCGCCGTCCCTCGGTGAAGTCCAGCCAGGACAGCCAGAGAAGCCAGTCCGCCGCCAGCTAGTCCAAGTCCGTGGTCCGTGGCATCAGTTCCCAACGCCGCCACAGGCTCGTCCGGTGAAGTACAACACGAACACCAACGAGGAATCTGCAGGTAAAGCGTCCCAGCCTAGCACAAGGGCTAGCACCACCGAAGTGGAAAGTTCAGGACAGACGATGACCGGTCCACACCATACACAGCCGCAAGCTGCGGTACGTGAGCACAGCTCACCAAGTCACTACAAGTCCCGTCAGGCCTAAGAATCCGCAGAACTGAGGAGAAACCACAGAGCAAGTGTCCCCACACAGCTGCAAGTTCTTCCAACTTGAAAAGTCGAAGCCACCAACACTAGTTTTGTCTCTAGAAGGACAGCAATTCATGTACACAACCTTCCACTGTCTAGCGAAGAAACAGACTGGTAAGCATCCTGTGGGCGCGTGGCCGGATGGGATGAAGGGGAGGCTACTCGGGTCACGGCCTAGGCTATAGTGCCCCTTATTACCTCCCCTACCATGTACGCAACAATTTTTGGCTACAATTAGTCTAGCTTAGACACTTTCCTAATAGTAATATCATCGGTAATGTGTTTTGAGGAAACAAATTGCACACTCGAGGCCAGTCCTAATGCCAAATAGTAGGCTGATGCGTTACATTTACAATGATGCTGACATGTAAGAAACCTGATACAATTATACACTTCAGCTTTACCTCCCCACGCCACCCAGGGGCAACAGTACTCACATGGTCTCTTTGTTACTGCGACCTCCGTATGGCTGGAAGGGCAACTGACCGGTCGCCACGTGGTAGAATGTGACCCCCAGACTCCACAGGTCGACCCTGGCATCAAACTGCTGCTCTGACGGGAGCCGCAACACAGCGCGCTCGTATATCCCCGGGTGCTGTACACAATAATAGAATGCACATTCAGCCCTGAGATTTCAACAGGTGAAGGATCAATGAAGATATTCAAAGAAAAACGGCTGAGGAACCATAATCATACCAAATATTCCTCTGTCCCATACAGTGATGTGAAATTCTCCTCATCACTGAGGTCTCTGGCTGCTCCAAAGTCTGTGAGCTTGTAAACTGAACTGGAAAAGAATCAGGGGAAAAAAAGTTAATAAAGTTGTCTGACCAAATCTGTTTGTTGTTATATGCAAAGTTATTTACTTATAGCGAAGTGATTACATAGAAAATATATAGTCAGGACCTCTGAATTTTCTCTGCTCATATTTTGTTATACATGTATGCATGTATTATACATGTATTTGACCATATTTGACCATGTTGTAAGTGAAGTTCCATTACTTTTTCAGGTTGAGGAGCATGCCCATTCTCCCTTTTAAATTTTTTTTTTTTTTTAATGCTCTGGCTGTCGGAAGTGCTTTTTGTTGCAATGATTCCTGCAAGAATCACAACAAAAGGCGCTATGAAGAGGTGAAGGGTTAAATAAACCAATAAATTCAGCTGATTTTGATTTGAAGCTCTTCAACAAAACTGTCTCAGACTTACTTTCCGTCGTCTGTGAGATAGCGCATGATGTTGCCCGGTTTGATGTCTCTGTGGACGACGCCCGCATGCCGCAAGTACTGCATACCCGCCGCTGTACAAAACAAACACACATCTTCAGTAATCTAATAACGGCCATAAATGCAGCACCACATGGTACAAAATAAAAAAGATTAACCATCTTGTGCATGCAGCCACTGGTACTGTACAAAGTACTAAATGTTGCATGCATATAACAAAGCCACTGATGTAAAAGAGCACAAGAAGGAACTGCTCCTTGGCAAGCCATACTGGTACTGTGGCTATTTATTATTACTATTATAATGATCTTTATGGCGCCACTAACAGACATATTAGAGTATGTGGGTGTTGGTCATTATTATCATGAGCAGCAGTAGTGCTGGTAGAAGCAGTAGCACATGTATACTTATCATTAATATTATTCTTAACCCTTTAACTGCCAGTGGTTGCAGAGTAGGTTTCTATGAAATATTTGATCATTCAACGCTGAAGAACCCCAGCCACCAAGGGAACATGCATACAGAGTGGTGTCAGCAAGAGGCATAGAGCTTCATGAACCCCCGCAACTGTGGGGGCTCCAGAAGAACTGTCTCTTGGACCTGAATAGTGTTTCTTTGCTGTGAAGAAGTTACAAAAATAATGACACTGACCGACGTGGTAGAGGACAAGGAGGAACTGCTCCTCTGGCAGCCCGTACTGGTACTGCGGTTGATCAAGCATGTGGTAAAGTGATCCACCCTCACAGTATTGCATAACCAGGACCACTCGCTTTGTCTGCATCTGGAGAGAAAAAAAATCAAGAAAATTACACTTAACTCATTCAGCCCGATACACGTACTTCCCGGTTTTGGAGGCATCATCCAACGACTATACACCTGTTGCAGGAGATGGATCAACCATGATAATTCAAGGGTAGTGCCAGATTAGCTTGGCGCTGACAGGCGCCAAGCTAATCTGGCACTACCCTTGAATTATCATGGTCGACCCAGCTCCTGCTGTAGTGCGTCAGGGCTGAATGGGTTAGCCCTTTGGCCTTCGATATCGGTTTTTGTAGTGATGATTCATATATGAATCACTGTGACAAAAACTGCTAACAACAGCCAAAGGATTAACCCTTGCAGCAGCACATGCAAGAGAATCATCCTGCAGGAATCATCATGACAAAAAGCACTAGCGACAGCCAAAAGTTTGAGTAATTCAGTCCATGGTCAAAATTCCCAAACAATGGATCTGAAAATTGGAGACTGCATTACACTATAGTCAAGGTGATAGGTCTATTATTACAGTCTAAGGCGTGGTGAAAGAACAACCTATAGGTGCCATGTTATTCCAGCACCACCCTTTAACTATTACAGTTGATTTGTATCTTGTTGGTGAAGAGCTGAATGAATAATACAGTACTTCATGTATACAATACATTTTGATGAATATCTGACAGGATAAACTGTGTCAGTTTGAACTTTTAGACACCAAGATCGCATGTCAGTAAACATTTTACTATGATACACAAAATTTGATTTAGTAAGTGTCATTCCCTAATTACCTCCTGTTCAATAGAGTGGAGGGAGATGATGTTTTCATGGTTGAGGCGTCGCAACAGCTCAAGTTCTCGCAGGTCCTCTCCACCCTGTCCAACTCGCAGGTGCTCATGGAAGACCTTGACTGCGACAACATGGCCACTCCCCTGGTTACAAAAAGCAAGAGTTATTCATACAAATGACTGAATCCTGTCTCTGTTAGCAAGAGGCATAGCGACTGCAGGGGCTCATGAGAATCTATGCCTCTTGCAGATGGTCCCCGACTGTGACAACACTTTTGCTACCCTGGTGCAAGAAAAAAGTGTTTGTCAACTGTTTGCTTTAATTTGAAGGAATCACATCCATATTAGTTAGCAACTTAAGAAGCACTGATCGCACAAGCCCCTGAAGCTGCATGGGATTATAAAAATCTATGGCTCTTGCAGACGGCCCTTGGCTGCCACAATTTCACCACTGCCCTGGTGAGAAAATGCAAAAGTTTATTCAGTTGTATGCTTAAAGGTGCACCAACTGAAAACACACAGCACTGGCAGTGTGATGCTCATATGCTGACAGCCGGGCATCAAATTCCACGCTAGGTTAGAATGTGGTTTACCAATATATGATATACATATATGCCAGTTGCGCCTTTTACTTGCAGTAACAGCTGCAATTGAGGAATGCCTACAGACAAGAACCTGTGACAATTGTTGGGCTGTCCTGGGTGCATATATATATATATATATATATATATATATATATATATATATATATATATATATATATATATATATATATATATATATATATATATATATATATATATATATATATATATATATATATATATATATATATATATATATATATATATGGCAAGTAAACCAGTGTAATGTCAATTATGCATGTCTGCTGCTCAAATGAAATAAAGGTGACATGATATGAATTTACAATTTACCCTCTACAAGTTTTCAATTTCGCAAGAGAAGTTTCACTACATTCTGAAAATGATTTTTTATTACTCATATTACATCCAATGTAATTTTACAGAATTATCTGCTGTACTTTGGCCTGTGGGTCCAACAGGAAAGTGTAGGAAATAATTGTTCTAACATGATTCATGTTGTACAGGTCAATTTCAAGTGCTTAAGCCCTTAGACAGTGGACTTGCATTTTGGAAATGTTTGTTAATTCAATGGCAAAAAGTCCCAACCACTCCAGGGACACAAAGTGGTGCCAGCAAGAGGCACAGATCCTCATGAGCCCCCGCAACTGCGGGGGCTCATGAGGATCTATGCCTCTTGTAGTTGGATTGTGTCTGGGAGTGAAGGTGTTGGTATTGTGTTCAAGCTGGAAATCCCCAAATGACACATAAAGAGACCTTGGCCTCGGAAAGGAAGCACACTTCCTTGATCATACAGTTGCACGATACACCGGCCATGATGGGCATGTAGACAAACAGGAGTGGTCCCAAACATGATTCAAGTTCCTGGATATTTGAAAGGCTGGTGTCAGCATCAACAGGTACAAGATGTTTTCTACTTGTTCGAGATAACAAACTGTTCAGATCCTGCTTTTATGCATTTATAAAGTTTGTCTTGAAGGTAGGTCATGTCTTTCTGCGTGTATAGCGTGTATGGCGGGTCACAACATTACAGGATGTACATGCATGTGTGTTCAAGGGATGAGTTCACATGTCACATCCTCAACCAATTTCAGGAGACAGATTCTCATGAGCCACTGCAGCGACAGGGTCTGATGAAAATTGACTCAAGCTGTTCCTTGGATTGAGGGAGTGAAAACATTATTATAAGGTGCAACTCAATAAACTGAGAAGTGTAAGAACGTGATTTCATAGTTCAGCCGGTGTCAATGTCCTACATCAATCAGACTACACGTTGGTATTGTGAAATATATTGGAATTACTGAAGATAGCTGAGCAGTAACCTCAATGCCCTGTCCCTGGTTTCTGACACCCACAAAAATGGCTACTGTATAAAGAGAAGTTGTTGGGTTTTTTTTAAAAAGGGGAGATGAACAATTTGTTTTGAAAGGACACTTAAACCCACTTGTGCATACAGCCACAAGGGAGTTAAGCACATGTGATATGACGTCATGATTCAGCCCAGGGATTTCCCTAAAAGTAGGGTGGGGTGTAACAGTCATAGCTGTGTTATGTTACCTGCGCGCAGTTCATTCACAATCACAGTCACGCTCACTATGTGCCTTGCGCAACACTTCGTGATAAGGTCAGAATCAAGCTTTGATTACTCCTTTCAAGTCAGAGATTTCACGCTCAACTGCAATCATGCTGACTTGTCATTATGATAGAAAACTTAACCCTCTGTGTGTCCGTAGTGGTTTTTGTCCCGATGATTCCTGTAGGAATCATCGCAACAAAAAACGCTACTGACACACAATGTGTTAAACCAATTTAGCCTTCTAAAATTATACAAAAGAAAATAGGCACATGATCATAGTTCACAGGTGGTGCCAGAATAGCTTGACACCTCTAGGCATCAAGCTATCTGGGCACTACCCTTGGACTATCATGGTCGATCAGTCTTTTGAGTACAATGTAATATGTATAAAATTGTCTTCAATAAATAAGTTGATTCACATCATATTTCCATTTTGGGTGACAACACTGAGTGGAACATTAATAGCTTGCACACCTGGTATAACAGGCAACACCCTCAATGATCCTGCTAAACAATGTGTAGAGATTGACAGTGCCACACCCTCCATGACAACTATGAAGGACGTGTCTGTGTGTGGGAAGGGGCCTGAAAGTATTTGTACTAATAGGCACCACACACCCTGAATCTAAAATAACCATTATGCCTGCACTTAGACACCACACCCACTATGGCCCTGATGTAATTATAAAGCTGACTGCCAGACCTGAGACATTAGGTCACAGCAAGAAAAAACTATCACCCAACAATCGTCAAAATATTACAAATATGCACCAAAAATGTAGCAGGCAGGATAGGCACCTACCTCCCACAGACTGGACCTCTGTCAAAAGCAGATTTGTTTGCCGACATAACGCATATTTGTATGCATTGTTAGAATAATACTTCCGCCACTTTTACACCCAGAGCCAAATGGTAAACGTTTAGTGTGTGCTAGGTGCTCATCCCCTTCACTGTCAATAAAAAGTAAACACAATCCAAATATAAGAGACACAGATCCCTGGATACAAAGTGGTGTCAGCAAGAGGCGTAGATCCTCATGAGCCCCCTGTGGGGGCTCACGAGGATCTTCGCCTCTTGCTGACACCACTTTGTATCGGGGTTCCTTGGACGGCAGAGGGTTCACAAAGATTTCATAACACAATCTGTGTCAAATGGCAGTGAAGGAGATGAGTCAGAGAGCCTGGCAAGCTGATCATGCACTACCCATGGGCTGTCAAGGCTACTGTATATTTTGCAGTTGGAATTGGAAGTGACTGAGCGGAGGCGCTGTATCCTGAACTGAAGGGAGAGGTTACCGGGAGCGACTGCCAGGAAGTAAGAGACACAGATCTGCAAAAGGCGTAGATTCTCATGAGCACCTGCAGTTGCAGGGGCTCATGAGAATCTACTCCTCTTGCTGGCAAGCCTGCCCCATTTACAGTTTACGGGTGACCGTGCAACTGCGACTTTTAATTTGAAGCGTTTTGCACTTGCAGTGATGTCCTACATTTCAAAGCCTAAACATGCTCCGACCCGGAAAAAAAATAAGTGGGCACGTTTCAAGGCCACCCTCACGACCACGTGCTTGCAAAACACATGGTCTTGTGTACCCCAGAGATTGGTGCAACTACACTTGTTTAGTGCTCATTGTACTTGTTTAGTACATCACTAAATTCATTTAAGATGGATCTGTGTTTAATGTGAAAACAAATTTACTCTTAATTTTTTTAAATAAAGTCCTTCCAAATAAATCACCATAATAAGCAAACAAAGGATACAGTTCTATTCTCACTAAATATGTAGCCCATAACAAGGCATCATAACAAATAATTATGTGAACAATTTATAGATCCACTCACCTTGATAAATAACATCATGTATGTGTCATTTCAAAGATAATAAAAATGATCCGTTACATTATGCACATGTACAATTCTATTTTCTACACACAAATAGTTTGCAGGGGCAAAAAAAAATCCACACTTCACTTATAAAAAGGTCGCAAGGTCGGATATATATTTTGTCTTATTTTCATTTACTGCACTGACATTGATACATCAATACTACATCGATAGTAGAACCAATTTGTGATGTTTCTGTATAAACGATGATTAACCCTTTAGCTGTGGGTACTGTGTTTGGTCGAGGTGATTCCCACAGGAATCACCTCGACCAAACATGGTACTGACAGGTTAACCATGGATATACTGCTTACAATAAAATTGAAAATCTATTTAGACAGAACAAATCAAAAATGCAGTGAACCAACCTTTTCTCTTCCCAAGTAGACGACAGCTGTTGCCCCACGCCCAAGACTGTCAGCTGTGTTCCAGGTGTAATTCTGACTCGATTGCAGGATTCCTTTTAAAACAGGATAAGTAGACATAAAGTTGCGATCGACGAAGCCCAGAAGACAATGGCAGTTTCACGTAAAAAGTACAAGTAGACCTCTTGCAGAGTGTGTGGACCTCTTCCTGGAAAGTAGAGTTACTTTCCACACTCTTGATGTGAATCAATTGAACAGGTAGATGAAAAGTGAAGAGCAGAAGGCAGTAGAGAAGCATGAAGCCTTCTGGATCACCAGCTTGCGACAATGTTTTCCACTTCAAGATGAGTTGTTCAAGTTTTGTAGCAAGCGTAAGCAATGTCTTGTCATAGGCTCACAAGATGATATTGCTGACAATTCAACATGCACTTAATGTTACTGTAAATCTGAAAACCTGCGTCACATATAATTTACAACTGCCTATTTTTGCGCAAAGTTGCACAGCTTTCTACAGTTTCATAAACAACAGGTTGACAAATGTATACTAAACAAGACAGTTTTCTTTCCTTAACGACAACGAAACCATTCAATAATAGTAATTTACAGTCTTAAATTTCTTTAAACATACACAATATTGCCTCACACAGTCACAACCATAACCACAAGCACTTGAAATCAAATAAAATGTATGTGCACAGTCATACACTATCATAAGACAGTCATACAGTGAGTATGTATGGACAAAATTAAATCTACTGGCAGTGGATAACAAACTGGCCTGTATATCACTAAAATTATAATGCCTTCACTCTACAGTACACAATTTAACAATGAACTTAGTGTTACAAAAATAAATCTCATACACTGAACATATGTCTATGTGATAAATGGTCTCAGTCTGGTTCACTTTAAGGTATCGCCTGATAAAGTGTACAGGACTATTCAGCACAAACAGCCCTCAGTCAAACTTCTCGGCAAAGAATTAGAATCTGTTACGAGTTCAAATAACTTTTGCACAACAAAAAGATGTATTACGTATGAACAACCAGAACAATTATGGAGATTTATGCTGCTTTTCAGACATATTGTACATATATTTTTAAGTAAACAAAGTATTGGTGTTTTTACAAAGCATATTACAACAAAATGGACATTAACAGGAAAAACACTGAAATTTGATAATAAGGATGACAGACTCCACCTGCAATCAATATTACATGACTTTACAAGCTTGGGTACACTGTTGATAAAATACAACGCTAAACCCAAATTTGGAGGTTTAGCCGTTGTCAACAATATAGCTATGGTCCTCCACACGTGGCAGAAAATGTTCTTGGATTATCTTTTCTTGAAGGAAAATCCCCTGCTCTGACATCTAGGTCTGCAAAATAAGAAACAAACGAAAACAAAATCAACAAATATCAACTTTGAACAGCAACCAGATATGCAAAGGCTAAAAAAAAAATAAAGTATTAACCCCTTCACTGCCAAGAAAAAACTGCACATGATCCAACTGCAAGAGACATAGATCCTAATGAGCCCCAGCAGTTTGGGGGCGGCTCATGTGGCTCTATGTCCCTTGCTGGCACAACTCTGTATTTGTGCTTCTTGGGTGGCTGGGGTGTTTTGGTATTGAATTAACAAAGATTTCAAAAACAAAATGTGTCCACTGGCAGTGAAGGGGTCAACCCCTTGTGCATGCAGCCACTGTAACTGTTTACATTACCAGTGGTGACAGGCACAAGGTGTTAATTCTTATAGGTAAAAATTGGGTCACAGCTAAGTAGACAAATGCCATAAAGTGAGTCACGTTTCCCAAATACTCTCTAAATGATGAATAAAATTCTCTCAATCAGATATTTTTGCTGTTTAATCAGGCCTACCTGTAATTACTAATTACTGACAAGCAAAAGAAATGTGGAAGAAGCACGCTTAGAAAAGACAGTTACAACACAATGTACTGGGTTATTTATTTATTCATTTATTTATCTTTTGTTGGGTTATTCTCTGCACTTTACACATTAGGCAATCACCTTTTTGGTCTGGATTTTTTTAAAACAAATCTCACATCATATGATTTTGAATCAGTATTTCCCAGGAATCCAAAGATGTTGTATTCTCTTACATTATAAGTATAGTACACCCTATTTAACAAAGTCAAAATGTTGCCCCCAAAAGTGAGTCCAATTTATACTAAATGTAGGAATGTAGTGATTCAATACTTCATTCAAAGATAAAGCATGCTTACCCACCACTTAGTCTGCAACTCATTCTGACCATTTTGCTGTTTTATCAGACATACTTGTTATTACTAGTAACTGCTTAACATCAAAATGTTGGCCCGGAAAGTGGAATCCTAATTTATAATTATTCAAGGACTAAGCAAGGACTAGAGTGCGCTAATTCACTCACATGTCAGTGTGCAAATAGTGCAGGGTTACTCAAAAGAGGCAATCCTCAAGCAGGGATTTCCAAAACTGCATACATGCACACCTTCAGCGTCACCACACATGACGCAATGTGGAGTACCAATCGATATGAAAACTGAAGACTGGGTCTCTGTTAGTCTCTACTCCTGGTGAACGCAGGTCCATGTCAATCTTCACTCAAGAGGAACAGATCAGTTTACATGAGACCCGCTAAATTCACGTTAGTTTCATGTGTGCTACGCTAGTTTTGCATGAGCTGGTCTCAGATTTTGTATCTTATGGTTCTAGGTCATAAGGTCCAAAGTCACAGACCAGCACACATTTTGCAGTTTAATGTCATTCCTGAAGGACAGTGGTAGGAAAAGCTCAGCATTTAACCCTTTGGCTGTCGATAGCAGTTTTTGTCACAATGATTCCTTACTTACTTACTTACGCCTGTCACCCCTACCCGGGTATAGGCCGTCGACGAGAGACCTCCAGCAACTCCTGTCCTGTGCTTCAACTTCGATTCTACTCCAGGTGGTTCCCAGTCTCTTGATGTCTGCTTGGAGGTCTCGACGCCAGGAGTTTCTCGGCCTACCTCTTTTCCTCTTTCCCTGGGGGTTCCATGACAATGCCTGCCTAGTGATACTGGAAGCTGGCTTTCTCAGACTGTGACCGATCCATCCCCATCTTCTTCGCCCAATTTCATTCTCTGCTGTTATCTGCTCTGTTCTCTCCCAGAGTCTGACGTTGCTGATCTTCTCTGGCCAGTGGATTTTCAAAATTCTTCTAAGGCAACTGTTCATGAAGGTCTGTACTCTGTTGACTGTGGTTTTTGTCAATCTCCATGTCTCTGCTCCATATAGGAGAACTGCTTTTACATTGGAGTTGAAAATCCGGACTTTGGTGTGTTGTGACAGCTCTCTGGAACTCCACACTTTTTTCAACTGGAGAAAGGCTGCTCTGGCTTTACCGATTCGTGCTCTGACATCTGCATCAGTGCCGCCTTTTTTGTCTATGATGCTCCCGAGATAGGTGAAGGACTCCACCTCCTCCAACGGGGTGCCAGCAAGCAAGACTGGTTCTTCCCTGGTTGCGTTCAGCCTCATTGTCTTTGTTTTCTGTTTGTGAATGGTGAGGCCCACTTGGGACGAGATGTCAGCAAGCCTCGTGGTCTTGTCCTGCATTTGTTGATGAGTGTGGGACAGTAATGCCAAGTCATCTGCAAAATCGAGGTCGTCAAGCTGTGTCCACAGTGTCCACTGTATTCCACTTCGTCTGTGCTCTGTGGTCATCTTCATGACCCAGTCTATGGCCAGTAGGAAGAGGAACGGAGACAGCAGACACCCCTGCCTGACACCAGTTCTGACCTGGAGCTCTCTGGTGAACTGCCCTTCGTGGATCACGCGACATGTCATGCCATCATAGCTGCTCTTGATCAGGCGGACGAGCTTTGTGGGTACACCGTAGTGTCGTAGGAGTTTCCACAGAGTCTCTCGGTCCACGCTGTCAAATGCTTTCTCATAATCCACAAAGTTGACGTACAGCGGGGAGCTCCACTCCAGAGACTGTTCCACGATGATGCGGAGAGTGGCGATCTGGTCTGTACATGATCGGTTCTTCCTGAATCCTGCTTGCTGGTCTCTCAGCTGGGGGTCAACGGAGCTCTTCATTCTCTCTAGGATGATCCTGTTGAAGACCTTTCCTGGTACTGACAGCAAGGTGATTCCTCTGTAGTTGGAACACTTGCTGAGGTCGCCTTTCTTGGGAAGCTTGATTAGGTACCCCTCCTTCCAGTCAGCTGGCATCACCTCCTCTTCCCAGATCTTTCCAAACAGTGGGTACAGCATCTCAACTGTTGTCTCTAGGTCTGCTTTCAGAGACTCCGCTGGGATGCCATCTGGCCCTGCTGCTTTGCCATTCTTCAAAAATGCCACTGCTTTTCTGATCTCTTCCTGGCTGGGTCTGTCACAGCTGATGGGTAGGTCGGTCTCTGCCGGCTGGATGTCGGGGGGGGTCGGGTGGGCTAGGTCTGTTCAGTAACTCTTCAAAATACTCGGCCCATCTGTCGAGTTGGTCTGCTCTGTCTGCAATAGGCTTGCCTTCTTTGTCTTTTACTGGTCTTTCTGTATGGCCATACTTACCCGACAATCTTCTGGTAATGTCGTAGAGCTGTTTCATGTTGCCGCTGCCTGCTGCCTTTTCTGCCTCTGCTGCCAGGCTGTCTGTGTAGGCCCTCTTGTCTGCCCTGATACTCCTCTTCACCTCGCGGTTGGCTTCCGAGTATTCCCCCTGTGCCCTTACTTTGGCTGCTCTCGTGCGACTGTTGTTGACCGCTGCTTTCTTCTGCTTCCTCGCTTCTATCTTCTTCAAGGTCTGTGCCGACAGCCAGTCCTTGTGGTGGTGTTTCCTGAACCCTAGAGTGTCTTTGCAGGTTGAGTTCAGCGCCTCTCTAACTGCCTTCCACTGCTGCTCTGTGGTGACCGCCTCCTCTTCATTTACTAGCTCCTGTAGCACTTGAAACCGGTTGGACAGCACCAGTTTGAACTCTACAATGATTCCTGCATGCATCATATCGACAGGCAAAGGTTTGACTCCCACTGGATGAGCTGAATCATCAAGTATGGCTGACTGTATTCATGACCATGACATTCACTAAAAGAACTGGTGCACCCAGGGAACGCATATATATTATTGCTGACACTGTTTGCTGTTGTGCAGCAAGGAATGAACTCTTCATACCACGAGTAGCAAAGTTGTTATGCAGTTCTCATACTGATCACCAATACAGTGTATCAGATGATCAACATCAGCAACACAGGTCAGCACATCACAAACTCGGAACATATAGATCAAACAGGTCTGACTTTTTCAGTGTACGGCTACCAGATATCACATACTGCCTGACCTGTTAATCAACCCTATAGGCCATCAGCAGCAAAAAAAAAAATGATGAACCACAATCATATTATGCCATCACATAGATTATAACTAGGGAAGACCAATTTAAGCTTCAGGTTCAAATAATAAAACATTGATGAAATTGGAACTATTTCACCGTTACCATTAGTGATCATGTCACTCTGATTTCAAAATCATTTCAAATAAAAAGTAACAAAATTAATTACTGTGTAAATCATATTAAAAATAGTCTTACAAACACTTCATGTGGCCATAACGACAAACCACACAAGCAGTGCAATGACAGTGACAGCATCACGCGTATTCAGCAAATAGTAAGTAAACCTGGCTAACCTCTCTTCATGGATGGGAAATGACTGTTAGTAGTACGTATATATCACTCCCTCTAGTGGGTGTAGATCGAGATTCACCGAACGACATTAGCACAAGCATCTCTGTGCGACAGCCGTGGGAGGAAAGGGTGGGGTCTGAATTCGTAAATCAACCCACACAATGGAATAATATTTCATCTGAACTATAAACTGGGTGGAAGTAAGCCAGTTTTACATTGTACAAATCATGAATTTCACCAAATCTGTGTTTGCGCAGAAGAAAACACTAACCATTGGTATCGGCAGTACACAAGTAATGAAAAGAGACGCCATCTTGATAGGTTAGGGGACAGAAGTAATGCAGAAAAGTCAGATTGAAGCAATAACGATTATCTCCCTTTGTGAGTCTGTCATCTTCTCGCCCTCAGGCTCGCACAGGCCAGAGGTTACGCCCCCTTTTCACACACTTTTATCTGTTAGCCTCTGCAGCATAAAACTATGAACGAAGAACTTTTCTGCCAAAACAAAAAATCCACGCGGAGCACATCACAGGAGAAACATTTTCAGCAATTCTTAAAAAAATTAAGAGTTAGCGTTTTTCACAACACTCAAATGCACTAAGTACCCCATGACAAAACTGTCGTCTGCAAGCCTGCATACAACCGTGCACATGCCCCAATTGAGAATTAGGCTCCCGTGAACACACTAGGTCGACTAAAATTACCCAGATTTTGCTCTTTTTCACACCACCTGTCATGCCTTTTGTTGCTCAAAACGCCAAAAAAAAAAAAGGCACACAATTGAAGTTTTACACCCTAAAAAAATTGCAAAAAGGGAGGAATTTTTTTAAACTATTTTTGGCGGAAAAGTTACTACATGCACCGGAAGCAATTGCCCTGTGAAGAGTGGCCACTGGCTGGCCGGCCGGCCGGGCTGCCCCAGGTAAGCACAAGACACTCATTGGGATGACTTTGTAGCTGGCTCACGCACTGTAGCGCGCCGGAAAACTGCGACCGAAATCAGCCTGATGACCGATTGCATTCTGGATCATTTAATTCAGTTGTCACTGACGGCGGGTTGGCGGCCCACTGCTGCGGCACCGCCCCTGGCATCAGTCAGTCTCGCCGGACCGCCGACACTCACGTCAGTTCAGTCTCTCAACTTCATGACAAACAAAATCCGTCATCTTAACCCATTTAACCCCACGGCCGAATTTCCTAAATTTTGGAGGTCAGCGACTTACTACGTAGTAACTGACATTTACAGAGAATGGCCCGCGGCCGAACGACCATGATAATTCAAGCCAGCCTCGGGTAGTGAGTGGCACATAGTTACTGAGCGGCTTGGCGGCGCCACTTTCCTGACATTGCCCTGACAGCGATTCCCCTATGAGGGCCTTATCATCGCGAATCCTCTCAGTGCCAGATGGCCGCCACGAATAGCGTGATGACGGCGTCAGCTTCCCGAGCCGGCCCTGTACGCCGGCAGCTAAGCGTCACTAAGCAGGCTAATCTGGTAGGCCGCTACCCTTGAATTATCATGGTCGATCCATCTCCTGCTGTATCAGTAGTGCGTTGGGGCTAAATGGGTTACCTAGACTGCACGTTTGATTCAAGGCCAGTCAGTTGTTGTTCAGGTTTGCCGTCTGCTTTTGTTGTTGTTGCTCAACTGTTGTTAACGGATCGAACATCCAGTCAGTGAGTCACGTGTACTGTTTTCTGCCCAAACCGGCCAGCGGCGTCGAAACTGTTTTCGGTGGTGGCCGAAACTCAGTGATGCGGCCTGGCCGGCAGCCAAGTCAACTAAAAATCTGCTCTAGCTTAATTCCATGTAAATAATAATAATAATAATATATTATTATTATTATTATTATTATTATTATTATTATTATTATTATTATTATTATTATTATTATTATTAACTGCCGACCAACAACAAAAACAAAAAATAATGCTTTTTGTTGTTAAAAGTATTTTTCATAATGTGTATCATATTAAATCTGATCTAATCAATTCTTATTTATTTTATTTATTTGGAAATCACAATGTTTGACACAAACCTGCGGCAGCAGGGCTCCACAGACGTACGGCTCTTCTGACTGAAAAATGTCACGACTGATTCGACAGACAGAATTGAGAAGTGCTATATCAGTCAGTAGCGGACTGTCTTTTAACCCTTTTCATCCTGATACACCCATTGCTTGAAATAAATTTTGACTGTTAGATCAAGGGCGGTGCTAGAATAGCTTGGCGCCTGACGAGGCGCCAAGCTATTCTGGCACCACCCTTGAACTAAAACGGTTGACTCAGTCTCCTAATCTGTAATGTAGCCTTCATAGGACAATAAGCAAATTTTTACAAATCAGCCTCAGGATGTAATGGGTTAACTTAACTTTTCTCTTTCACCGGCACGACTGATCGAGCTTGCACCCCTAGCGTCTGGGCTTCATCTAGGCTGCAACTGGATGTGTTCAAGAGTAGTCAGTCTTTAAACTTACTGCGACATCTTATGACACTGACTAAATATGCCTACGTGTACCTGCCTAAAAACACGTGCGTCAGTGCATGCTCACGACCGTGTCACAGTTATTGCGGCCAGGTAACAGCCTCTGTAAACGAAAGACTCCAGCACTGTGACAAATAGAAACTTATGGAACTTAGTGCAGCAAACTAAATCGTGCGTGAATATGGCGGAAATATTTCGGTACCGGTACATGATGTTCCATTCCATATAATTTTATTCGTCGTGGTTTTATTATTTTTGCCACCGGATGAGTTAAATTATTGTTCAGTTTCAGGCAGGACCAAATGCCCTAACAGGCGGCTAATCAGTCTACCATGTGACAAGCGTCAACGTCACTTCACGAAGGCAGTCCTGCAGAAAATCACCTCGGCAAAAAGCCGCGCTACCGACCACAGGCATGGAATGGTCGTTGCGCAATCGATCACCTCAACCCAGTACACCATAAGGCTATTTTTTTCTTTCTTTTTTTAAGATTCTCTTTTTGTCCTTTGACGGTTGCATCAGTTATAGATTAGAAAATACTGATATCAACCATTTTATTTCAAGGGTGGTGCCAGAATAGCTTGGCGCCTCAAGCGCCAAGCTATTCTGGCAGCACCCTTGAACTATCCTAGTCAAATTTATTTCAAGTGTATCAGGATGAAAAGTATCAGCATGGTGCTATTTCCTACTATGCAAAACTGAGGTGATCGACTGCGCAGTTATGACTCATGCCATGCCATGCCTGTGCTATAAAAGGTAAATTTCTTTCAGAAAACAGTACGATAACACATCTTGCCGACTGACGAACAGCACAATTCGCGAGGGTGGTAAATCGGAAACGGCAGGGCTTTTTTTTTTTCTCTCGGTTCTTCCGGTTGGCTTTATTGAACATTTGACACCTGTACAGGTCCAGATCATGACTGACACACCTTCGGCGGCAACGCTGATCATTTTGCCGGTTTTCCATGTACCACGTTATATCCTCCTAAAAGGACGGTCCAGTTCCGAATATGAAGCCAATGCAGAGATTTTCACGGCGCCACTATGAAAACTGAAATTCACAACTGAGCTGACGTTCAGATACCAGCTGGCAGTTTAACACATTCGAGTCTACACCAGGGTCGAAATCACCAAATTTTGACTGAAGTTGCCATCTGAAGGACTGTCCTGAATATTACAATTTCTAGAGACAGATCGAGCGTGATAGTTCAAGTGTGATGCCAGAATAGCTTGGCGCCTCAATATAGGCGCCAAGCTATTCTGGCACCACCCTTGAACTGTCATGCCGGGCCGGCTCAGTGATCTATGTCTTGCTGTGGTGTATCGGGGCAGAATGAGTTAATGTCCTATTGCCTTATAGAGCCTGTCTGTTTTCAGTGCAGCCGCGCTCCGTACAACTTCTTTCATTTCCGCAACGTCAGACGGATGGATCGACGAACGGTATGCGCTCAGTCAACAGGTCAGTCAGTCCTAATCCGTGCGGTACTGCTGCCGCCTGGAGCTAACATGTGGCGCTTGATTAATCCCTTCACTGCCGAGAAATACTGAGGGAGCACGATCCCGGCAGCTGCGGTAAGATACATAGATCCTCATAAGCCCCCGTAGTTGCAGGGGCTCATGAGGATCTATGCCTCTTGATTATGATGAAACCGTCATGTGTGCGTCTCCGTTGGGACGGCTCAGCAGGGCTGTCTCAGTGGCGTCGAACCGCCGCATAGTATCATGATGATGTTTTGGAAACACAACTGACTTGGCTGTATCAGTGCGTCAACTGGCAGTGATGGGGTTAATTAGGCACTACCTTTGAACAATCCGAGGCACGGAAGACCAAGGCCGCTACCGGCGGCCGGCACTGCCGACTCAGTTACCACGTGTTGTAGAGCCGGATACTTGCGTTTTGTCGCTGAGACTGAGCTGATAGAAATCCGGCCTAAACTAAGGTAGGCCGCCGAGGCCATCGAAACCGGCCAGCACCAAGTTCTGTTTAGCCTCGAAAAGCGGATACTGAACTGACATGTACAAGCACTTCAGACGCGACTGAATGCTGGGTCTCAGTCATTATCCGGACGGAACCAAGCCGCGGATCATAATCACTGGGGAAAAAATGTCTGTTTGGAAACTCGGAAGTCACGTTTGTATCCGGGATCTATTCAAGTTGTTGTACCCTAACCCGGAACAACACCCACAATCTCACTAGGAACGGACTCAGACATGATGCAGCCGACCGCGCGGCGTTTCGGTCAGCAAGATTGAGTCATAGAATAGTCGCACGGCTGCAGGGGCTCATGAGAATCTATGTCTCTTGCAAATGCCGGATGGGTCAAGGCGGCAGTGACTGTAGCTGTTCGGAACTGCGGAACCGGCTGTTGACACACTGGCAATTAAGAGTATGCTAATGAGCTTCCTGACGCCCACTAAGGCAGCTACTAAAATTGAAAGGATGCAGTGGTAGGTAGGAGAGAGAGAGAGAGAATGCCTATGCCTATGTATGCCGGTGCGTGCATGACTCAGTTGTGTGATCCCAGTGCGTACGTGCGTGCATCGGCGCCACGCACGCACACACTGGTGAACTACACCGACACGTTTTCTTTCTCAAGTTACGTTTGATTTTTTTCTAACAAATTTCTCAACGGCTAAACGTCTGTTCCGGCCAGCGCACTTCATGCTCAGACTGCTCGTTAGGGGCCTCCGTCCCGCTCAGGAGGAATTAGTAGCAGATCCGGTAAGGCCCGGAACCTGACTTCGGAAACTCACTGAGCGGCTGGGCAGCATCACTGTGACAGTACCTCGATCAGATCTGCTGACACCTCTGCGACATAAAGGCGGCAGTACTGACACACTTGGACTTTTACTGACGAACGTTATAGGAACTGTCGGGCTGCCATCATGTGCAACAGCCGAATACAGTTCACGTCACATAGTTATGAGGTACTTTCGAGAGTGTCAGTGCAGCGGCCATTCCGGCGCCAAAATCCCTTTTAGACGTCATCCTCTCCGAAAACATTAAAGTACCATTACTTTCGAGAGTGTCAGTGCAGCGGCCATTCCGGCGCCAAAATCCCTTTTAGACGTCATCCTCTCCGAAAACATTAAAGTACCATTACTTTCGAGAGTGTCAGTGCACTGGCCATTCCGGCGCCAAAATCCCTTTTAGACGTCATCCTCTCCGAAAACATTAAAGTACCATTACTTTCGAGAGTGTCAGTGCAGCGGCCATTCCGGCGCCAAAATCCCTTTTAGACGGTCATCCTCTCCGAAAACATTAAAGTACCATTACTTTCGAGAGTGTCAATGCACTGGCCATTGCGGCGCCAAAATCCCTTTTAGACGTCATCCTCTCCAAAAACATTAAAGTACCATTACTTTCGAGAGTGTCAGTGCAGCGGCCATTCCGGCGCCGAAATCCCTTTTAGACGTCATCCTCTCCGAAAACATTAAAGTACCATTACTTTCGAGAGTGTCAGTGCAGCGGCCATTCCGGCGCCAAAATCCCTTTTAGACGTCATCCTCTCCGAAAACATTAAAGTACCATTACTTTCGAGAGTGTCAGTGCAGCGGCCATTCCGGCGCCAAAATCCCTTTTAGACGTCATCCTCTCCGAAAACATTAAAGTACCATTACTTTCGAGAGTGTCAGTGCAGCGGCCATTCCGGCGCCAAAATCCCTTTTAGACGTCATCCTCTCCGAAAACATTGAAGTACCATTACTTTCGAGAGTGTCAGTGCAGCGGCCATTCCGGCGCCAAAATCCCTTTTAGACGTCATCCTCTCCAAAAACATTAAAGTACCATTACTTTCGAGAGTGTCAGTGCAGCGGCCATTCCGGCGCCAAAATCCCCTTTAGACGTCATCCTCTCCGAAAACATTAAAGTACCATTGCGCATAAATCTGAAGACACATTTCAGCACCATTTGTGTTTGCTATGCCTTGTCGACACACCTAATGAACGTTTAACAGCAGTTTGGACACGCCAGCAAAAACACACGCGTAGTCGCACTTCGTTTATTCTGCACAGCCGTTAACGTGTCCATCTATTTTTAGCTGTTTCTCGCACTGATAGCGTTGCATTTCTAGAACGGACTGGAGTCGTTGTCAGTGAGGTTACTTGATATATAGACGGCGTGTGCTGAACTGGATTGTCCTGCGTCTAAATGAACCATGACCTGTGTGTCAGTAGCGGCGTAACCATCTCATTCTGTTACAACAAAGAGTATCCTTGAACACTGAGTTCAGTACGGCGGTAGTGGACCTTCAATGAAACAAAATCCCACGAATCATTTCAGTAACTTCGCGCTTTGGCTGTTTGTAGCGCTTTTGTTTTGAAACGCTTTTGTTTTCTTTGCCACGCAGGAATCACCTAGACAAAAAAAAGCAGTTTGCCGACACTACAGTCACCTGTACTGAAACCAGGTGTGTGCTGCGGCGGTTAAAAGAAACATTCGCCCGTGTTGTGTGTAGGGGTGTAAACAAACAAACAAAAAAATGCCCAATGATCATACCCACAAATCATACAGGATTTCGCTCAATTCCGCAGTAACCTTTCAGAAAATAAAAGGCAGCCAATAAACGGAGCATGACCGGATGACGGAAGTGTTTGCATACCGTGTGTGTGTTGGTCTGTGATTTTGAACCTTACGGCTTTCAGCCGTAAGGTCCAAAATCACAGACCAGCACACGTATCAGCAAAGCTACCGGGAATAACTGATGCGTGATGCAGCTTTTATGGCCTCTCAGTCCGTCTTCCCCCACGCGCTACTTTTCTTAGCCTGTGTACAGACGCACTGAATCATTTTGTTGCAGGACCGAGAGCAGTGGGGCCGAAAAAGTGATATATGTGACCGAAAGTTAACACCGAGGCGGAGATAGTCATGTCTGGAACCGCGATAAACCTACTCGCGACATCAGTCAAACCCCCTCAGCGGCAGGGTGAGCCTCTCAGAACTTCTCGCAGTGACTGGGGTCAGTTTCAGAGCGCAAGGTACGACCCGTTTAACACGCACCAGTTCATTGGGGGGCGGGTTGGTGGTGGTGGTTGTAGGGAGGTCGGGAAGCAGGCGAGTTTCCAATATCGAAAAATCAAATAACAGGGTGATTTTTTTTTGATTTTTTATTTATTTTTTTTTTTTGGGGGGGGGGGCCGGGGTGGGGGTGGGGGGGCGGGGTGTGTGACGGCAAGCGACATTAATATTTAAATGTTATGATTTTTGTTGTCGATAATTTTTTTTCTCCAAAAATACCCCGAAGAGGGGGTGGGGGGGGGGGGATGCGACGTCAAGCGACCATCCAAGTTCGTAAAAGTCCAAAATGTTATATTTTTGGATTTTTACGAAGTTGGATGGTCACTTAGGGGCGGGTGTGATGCGACGGCAAGCGACAATCCAACCTCATAAAACTCCAAAATGAAGTTATATTTTTACCACACAATAAAAAATATTAAGACAATAAGATAATTTAATGTTATGATTTTGCTCACCACCTCTTTTTTCCCGGGAAAAAAAATATTGAGCGCCGCCCGGCCTGACCACCCCGCCCCCAACTGAGGTTGGCCAACGCCGCTGCGTACACCTGTGCAAGTTCAAACCAACTCAGTTTGTCCTGCTTTCCCCCCCTCAGGTGCCTCTGGTCAAAGCAGAGACTGGAAATATGAACTGGATTCTGATTCCGAGGAACGATCTCAGTCCGGCCGGGAAGTATATTCGGTTCATAGGGGCCTGAGGAGTAATGCAAATCCGCTGCGCCAGCGCGTGCGCACTGCGCGCGGCCACCGCGTAAATAGGTCAAGTCATGCGCGCATCCGGTGGCGCAGCGGATTTGCATTACTCGTCAGGCCCCTATGATTCGGTTACTTGCCATCCTCCGTCTTCTTTTTAAACTTTACACGTGTGAACTTCCATCCTGACTGACACTAAGCCGTAGATCAATCTCGCACCAGATAAAAGGCTCCTTTCACTGCTGCCAGTGGACGTAAGTTATGCTTTGGCCGGAAACCATTTCAGATTCAACGCAAAAAAAAAAAGCGGAAAGGCGTCAAAAGAATACATATACCAAATATGTGTAGCAAGAGACATAGAACCTCATGAGCCCCCGCAACTGCGGGGGCTCATGAGGTTCTATGTCTCTTGCAGCTGTAAGGATCTCGCGGCAGTGAAGAGATCAATGTTTCACCTTGGAAAATCATACTAATGGATAACGTCATCGGGTGGTGATGGTGATGACGAATCGGAAGAGCACTGACGTGTTGGCCGGGCGAGTGCGTGCCCGCATTTTTTCCACCTCTATAGCCCGGTTACTGGCAAGAAGAGTGTGGCGTCCTGCGACAACTTGACTTACAGCATTTTGTGCAGGATTACACATCAGTGTTTATGTGTTGGTTCTATCCGCCGCAATTTCAAACTTTTCTATTGTTCAGTTTACTTCATGATACAACCCAAAGCGTTTGATGTGTGTGCTGATCTGTGATTTTGGACCTCACGACCTAGGGCCGTGAGGTCCAAATCACAGACCACCACCCATAATGGTATTTGTTTGCTCGGTGACTGTTGCAGTCCGTCTTCGTCGTGTGTCAGACACACATTAACCCTTATCATTCGGAACACACCAGTGGTGAAAAAAGTTTGACTAAAATAGTTCAACGATAGTGCCAGAATAGTATGGCGCCTCTAGGCGCCAAGCTATTCTGGCTCCACCCTTGAACTAAAGCCATTGGTCTATATCCTTATCTGTAAGTACTATAAGGTAGCTTAATCCAGACCAAAAAGGTATGCAAAAAAGTACCCAACGGAGAGTGAAACACGCTTAGAAAGACAGTTAATAAATTGTGTTGTAACTGTCTTTTCTAAGTGTGTTTTTTTCTCCGTTGGGTACTTCTTTATAAGGTAGCTTGCATTATGGCAGTGTACACATTTCAAGCTTTTAGCCTTAGTATGATATGGGTTAATATAAAGTACATGTACTGTTTGTAAATTCGGCCACTCTTTCTTTCACAGACCGCCAGGAACACTGTCATGACTGGACGATGGGATCTTGGATCTGAGGTACCGCAAATACAGACTACGTGAAACCGCGTGAGTCACAGACAGCGAGGACCGGCCGGGCCTGAAAGCGGCCCGAACTGAACGGCATGCACGACACACGTTTGTGTAGAAATATTTTGATCAAGAACCGTTATTGGTTTACAGTATCCGCCTGTTTGGTTTCGTCCTGGTAGGGAGCGTATCGCTAGCACCACCTACCAAGAGAACTTCAGTCCGCGTGTCGTAGCGCTACGCGGAGCGCTATTCGTGTCGACAGCGCTACGGCTGATAGCACTATAGCTCATCCCTGACAAGAAGTGCGTGATGTGTACACATCTTTAACTCATTCTGCCCGCGACACACAACAACAAGGTATGGCTCGACCATGATAATTCAAGAGTGGTGGCAGAATAGCTTGGCGCTTAAAGGCCCCAAGCTATTCTGCCACCACCCTTGAACTATCATGTTCGATCTGTCTCTTGAATTGATTGCAGTACTCAGAGGATAACTCCAAAAATTAGGTATTTCGTACTTCGGGCACAATGCGTTATACCATCTGACGTCAAGACTATACACTTGGTGACCCATTGAGCAAAAGGTAATCGCACCGACGAAGGCTGTAGCTGCACGTGCACAGCCGTGCGCGGGCTAAGACCGACCTCGGATAGATGACATTTCCGCACCGACTGTGCATGCCGTAACTCAGTGAGACACAGATCTGAGAATAATCGCGGACAGACTAAAATCACAACATAGTACAAGGCACGGACACCGATCGACAGATTATGTGTCCAAAGCGGACTCAGTGTGCCGCGTCCAAAGATTGTCATGATGAATCAAACGGCATCACTATGATGAGCTAGCGCCCCTGATATTTGATTCATCTCTGGACACGGCACAGTCAGTCTTTGGACACTCAGTCCACCGGTGTCCGTGGGTGCAGGGGCTCTCTGAGGATCAGGCTGAGCATTGGCTCTTACTTTCATGCATGTCCGAATGAGTCGGCGGGGATCAATACGCCTTTAACTCTTAAACTCCCAGAACTAAATTACTTTCATTTTATAAAATGGAAGTCATTTAGTTCTGGAAGTTTAGGAGTTAAAGATGTTGCTTACTGACCTGCAAAAAATCGTCGTAGGTCTACGTACTCGTAGGACGAAAAGCGACACGGGCAGATTTGGAATTTGCGCACACTGGTCGTGGTGGTCACACACGCCGACGACACTGAATGACTTACACAAACGGTTGTGCCCTTGCATTTCGGGTAGTTCAAGAAGCCAGTGCACTAAAGTAGCACACCGCTTTATCAGGTAACGCCCATTTAAGGTAAGATGTGCTGTGGTTAACGGCGGCTGCGGCTTACCAGTTGAAGTGTCTACTAAGCGACGGAATTTTGAGAAGTTGTGTTCCTCAGAAACGATCCGCCAAACACACGAGGAAATCCCCCAAGTCCATTCCAACAGCATATGTAAATTAATAAATACGCCGCATCGCCTGAACAAAACGGCCCTCACAAAATCAAGACTTACAGTTTGACTAACGAGGTCTCTGTTTCGCTTGCTATGTTTGTGCATTGGTCAGTATTAGTAAAATGATGATACTTAACACTATTAGTGTAACAAAAACCTCATTTCAATTTTTTTATATTCTAAATTGAGTTTTTTGTTAACCCTGTGCAGCGGGTTTGGTCGCGATGATTCCTGTAGGAATCATCGAGACTAAAACCACTACCGACACGCAAAGGGTTAAATATTGATGCTATTCTATGAGGACTCCACTTATTACAATAAATGAACTATCCAATATGATAGTGCTAAAGATACACCGGCAACCGCCACACGACTGGTTACAACTTGATGTATATGTTCCACGGCGCTACTCCGGCTGTCACTATCTCAGCATAAGAAACTAAGCTAGACTGTGCTGATTTCTGAGAAAAGAGGTGCGTGCTTTCGATAGTCAGAACCAAACCTATTAAGTACTACCACTAGTTTAGAAGGGGGGAAAAAAGGCCCCTTGCGCCTACAACAGCCAATCCTATAGATACCTCTCATGGTTATTCCCCGCGCGGCCACACGATCATCGCACTGATCATTCCTCTAAATCACCCATAACCCTCTGCCCCATTGTCAACCAGATCGTTTCACTGTCTGGACGGACATTTTCATAGTCACGAGAAAGCAGGACATCAATCATGTTAAACGACCAAACGGTGCCAATGTTTGCATGTTTGTCAAAAAGCTTTAACCTGCCCCCTCCCCCTGCCAGTCGCTTAAAATTATGTCTCTGAATCATCACACTTTTTGTGCACATTGATATCACATGATCTGAGTGAGGCCATGAAGAGACACTACGTCGTCTTGCGCCCCCGCGTACGCGGGGGCGCAAGACGACATATGTCTCTTGCGTTTGGGTCTTGCGGCTCGCTCACGAAGACGTACGACGTATGTCTCACGCATCGCGTCTTGGCTCACGAGAACTGACGTATGCCGTATGTCTCTTGCATCTGAGTGTTGCTCTGCATGTTGGCTTTCGGCAGTGAAGACGTTATCGCTGAACAGGAAATATTCGCCTGTAGTATGCTCCTTAATCAGTGCGCAGCCCAATTAATTCTGCTGACGACTTTTGTTTTCATAAAATAATTATAAAGACTGCGACCAACGTCCCGTTCACATCATCGGGCCGAAGTCCGCCGCATTTGGCCATCGCGCGGCCCGACTACCTTATGCTCACAGCCATGGTCCACAGTTCTACACGACCCAAAAACTGAACGTACTAATTATAGTGTTGATGGCCAACACACAAAAAACTGTGTATTATATGTCACTCATTTTGCCGCATACCATTTTGGTATCCAACGACAAACGGATACAATAATGTTTAAGGCGTAAGCCCACTAAAAACATTCCTACCTCAAAGTGACATTCATCGCCGTCAGCAAACTACTTTTAAGTGTGACGTTTGAAATGGTGCCAGGGAAACGTCGCAAGCAAGTTTTAAGATGAAGAAGCACAAGCGATAACAGAAATTACCAGAATTTCTGAAAACTAGTCCTTATCACTGGAAATGGCAGGAACAGCTTTGGTGTTTTTCAGCTTTTAACGGTTACTTTTTATTCCTGTGCGCTGGGTGATCTAGGAATCTAGGAATAAAGAAATTCCCAAGAATTTCTTATTTGGGAATTTCTGTGTATTTGACGTGCTTGGAGGTCACCTGTTTAATCTGGATCTATCCATCAGCACCAACAATTTCATTGCCTCATGTCACTGTTAACGTAGTGAAACTGTCCATGTAAATGACTGAGTGGTTTTTGTTTTTTTTTTGTTGGTTTTTTGTGGGGGGGTTGTTTGTTGTTTGTTGTTGTTTGTTTGTTTGTTTGTTTGTTTGTTTTCTGAATTATACAGACATAACTCCTTCACTGCCAGTGGACGCAGAAAGTGTTTGTGAAGCAATTATAAATCAACGTCAAAGATCCCGAGCCGTCAAAAAAACATGGATACAATGTTGTTTCAGCAAGAGGCATAGATCCTCATGAGCCCCAGCAGTTGCGGGGGCTCATGAGGATCTATGCCTCTTGCAGTTAGGTGGTCCTATGCCTCTTGCAGTTAGGTGGTGTTCACATTTTCTCGGCACTGCCAGTGTTCATTAGATGTCGCCGAAAGCATAATATGTCTACCATATAATAAAACCTTCCATTTAAGAAGGGCACATAGGAGCCAAGGAAGACATGGGACAGATACTCATGAGCTCCTGCGGTTGCGAGGGATCATGAGGATCTATGCCGCTTGCAGTTAGGTGTTCTTTCCGCTTTGGCGCGGCACTAATAGGGTTAGTGACTTGACCTAGCTAAATTCCTTCTCAGAAACGACCGATCTTAACTTGCATGTTAGTTTTTGTCCTCGCCATCATAACAAACCACTTGACCAAGTTATCCTGTCACAACTGAGATTTTCTCTAGATCGTTCACCTGGAGAAATTGATGCTAGTTTACAAACATCAATAACTCAGTAAGGTTTGTTGTTTTTTTCTTGATAATTCAAATCAATCCACTGTGTAAAAACCTGAAGTAGCAATAATAACATCCTTTTCACGATGTACAAACGACAACGACAGTATGTCTATATTTGTGAATAACGAGATGTTCATTGTCACATGTTTAGTTTATAATGTAATCTAGTGTCTAATAACACACTACATCAGCACATGTATTTCAGAAAGACCGAAGATAAAGACAATAAAAGCCAATACAGAAAGAGAAGTAAGAGGAAATTCGCATTGAAACTGAGAACTAAGATGAGGATTTCCGAATCCCAAAGTCTACCGTATTGTTTGGAGCTCAAATGCGTTTATCTGTTAGGGACATTCAGAGTTGTTCATATTTTTAGGCGTATAATGCCGATTAATTTCCCTCCTCTCTAAACCAACCTCTGATCAACACACACAAATAAAGACGGACACACGGCGCTTCAGTCCCGCCATTAGTAGGCCTACGTTCTGTGGGCTCGTCAGTGTAGCGACAGGAATCCATCTCCTTCTACTCTAATCCACCCTCTGATCCACAAACATTGGCACACATAAATAAAGACGGACATACGGCGATTCCCTCCATTCGTAAGCTCTGTGGTCTGGCGTAGCATAGCTATTCTGAAGAAGGTAAATAATAGCACGTTTACAAAGTAAAGTAGGAAAAAGCACTGTCAGGGGAGAGAATTGTGCTGTATCGACCAATGATCATAGATCCAGTTTGATCGAAGCACAAAATAAAAAGATAGAAAAGAGGGGATGCGCTAAGTAAGTGACTGGAAGCAATGCATATGGAAGCCCCCCGCCCCCCTCCACTCCCTCCCCCCTGAAGTCTCCCCTTTTCTGTTCATTGAATAATAGCAAGCAGCGAAAGGACGTCAGTCACTTCAAGCTTCACGTCATGGCATCATTAGTCCCACGACGCCGTGTTCATAGTGACGACTCGATGTTATATGTCACTCATAGCAGTACTAACATTTTACGTATCAGAAGATCAACTTTGAAATTTTCTTGTTGATTTTCAAGCCTATATCTAACAGGTCACAATTTGACCTAATCTACCCCAAGGCCGAGACAAACAGCAGGCATGCGAACACTGTTTATGAAAAATCATGCGGGTATTAATGAGAAGATTTTTTTGCGGTTTTTTGTTGTGGTTTTTTTTAAAGAAAAATTAAAGTTGTGTTAGCTGTTTTACAAATGACTCCAAAAAAGTGGTGCATAAAATTGTCACCTAGGGCATACAGGTCACAATTGACCTAATCCCCGACAGCCGAGACAAACTGTAGGCTTATGTAAATATCGTAATCATGCGATTATTAATGAGAAGATATTTTCGTAAATAGAGATTCAATTGTTTTAAGATTAGCCCATATAATTTGTGAAATTAATCCCAAATATGTGAATTTTTTAAAAAATTATCACTCAAAAAGTTCTAGAGGTGCAATGCTGTTTAACGAACTCATTCAATGTGTCCCTTTTATCTAGCTTAACGGGCAAAATATCTAGTAAAAATAAGAAAAATTACGGACTCCAGTGTAGATCAACCGGTTTTTGTGAAACGGCTATTTTCTCGCCAATGAGCATCTTTGTCAAAAAATCGAAAAAAAGGTCTCGAGATAATTCTTTAAGAGACAATATCCTAAAAATTTCAAGCTTGTCCGTCCTCAAACACGGGCTCTAGTCGCTGGCACACACACACACACACACACACACACACACACACACACACACACACACACACACACACACACACACACACACACACACACACACACACACACACACACACACACACACACACACACACACACACACACACACACACACACACACACACACACACACACACACACACACACACACACACACACACACACACACACCACACACACACACACACACACACACACACACACACACACACACACACACACACACACACACACACACACACACACACACACACACACACACACACACACACACCACACACACACACACACACACACACACACACACACACACACACACACACACACACACACACACACACACACACACACACACACACACACACACACACACACACACACACACACACACACACACACACACACACACACACACACACACACACACACACACACACACACACACACACACACACACACACACACACACACACACACACACACACACACACACACACACACACACACACACACACACACACACACACACACACACACACACACACACACACACACACACACCCCCCAACAGCGCTTTGGCGCCAAAACGTCAACTCGTTCTCTAGCAAGGTTTGCGTAGCTAGACGTGACGTAATTTTTATCTTGTTACTTCTTTGCCAGAATTTCTGCCCCGCACGTCAAAAACGTCATGTGCATGCTCCGGAATGCGCTCCGACCAGCCCCATTTCAAAGTCTACCGTATTTTCAATACGGTTGACAAAAACAGAGACGTCCACCCGACTCCAGGGATGACGTGAAGCAACATGACGCAATCTCTACAGATATATGACGCGACTGTGACTCTTTGTCGCACCAGTCCGACATGTTTGACGAAAAACAGAAACCTGCCTGTGAAGGCAAACGACAGTATGACTATATTTGTGAAAAGCGAGATTGTCCGATTGTCAAGCGAAATTTTCATTTTTCACAAACATGGGCTTGCTTTATGCTTTCACATGGCAGAAATGTGATACTTATCAAACAATATGACGTTCGCATTTCTTTGTCGGTGACTGTCTTTGACGATAGGCGAAAACAGAAAGGTTTTAACTTTAGATCAAACAAAATGGTGTTACTGTTAGCGTGATTTAATGGGCGAGTCTTGCATTGTCGTCAGTAATATAACAGTAGTCGTACATAACCTTTCGCTGTCGGTAGCGGTTTTTGTCGTGAATGATGATTCCTGCAGGAATCATAGTGACAAAAACCGCTCCAGCGAGCCAAACGGTTGTGTTAGACATACTAGAAATGTAGGCCTACAGCTGAAACAAAATGGCGCCGGCGTGCATCCTATTTGGGACCTGCACGGTCACAATAAGTAGCACGGAAACACCACATTGTGACATGAAAGGCTGAAACTCTGTTGAAATGGGGGAAGAAAAAAACACATCTTTGTTGTAATGAAAAAAAATATATGTGAAAGATTCATCCAGTCGACTCCCTACCTGCGTTCTAGTAATGCCATTTCTGTGGCAAGCCGATGTTATGAATGAGTGCACTGTTTAATGAATTCCTCTTTTCTCAGAAACGTATAACAGAACTGAAAGTTGGTTATAGCCTCAATGGCCTTCTTCAGTTTCACACTATCTCAATGACCTGACAATGGTGTCAATTTTGCGGTTTTGCGGTTGTGACATGCCCTGCTGTCCTAACGGTTCTTGATTATGGATCTTTCTAAGTCGCGAGGAGCATGTCAGCTGTGCGATGGTTGAATACCGTGTTACTGACATATCTGCCCAAGGCGTTTCTCCTCTGTGAAAGCAACGAGTCCATTTTTGTGAAAAGCGAGAATTTCATTATTTTACAAAGAAAATCTCGCTTTTCAGACAAATGGACTCACTGTCTTTTGACTTCACAGGGCAGGCCCTGCGCGTGCGTACACCGTTGGTTTATCCCGCTGAGTTTCTGAGAAACTGTAATAGTACAGATTAAATAGCAATTCAATTTACAAAACACGTCAGCCTTAACTTTGGTTTTTTTATTGTTTAAAAAAAAGGTTTAAAAAAGTCGATGTATTCTACATCTTGTACAAGTATGCAAAGCAGGTGTTAAACACAATACACCGTTGAAAACAAAAAGGCCACAATCTACAACACAATGTACAATAACTCAAATGTATCTTTTTGGGCACGGTGCCTTTTTGATACATTGTGAAAATTATTTGAACCCATTGCTCTCTTTCGTCGTTTTCAGTTCGATCTTGAAAGAGCTGCAGTGGTCTGCGTTGAACATTTCACAGATTTAAACCTTTCAATGCCATTGGCAAGAAACGATGCCAAAACCCGTTGCAGATTCACCGCTGGGTAACCGTGCTGCCTACCGCTAGCCCGTAGGCGCCTGACGAGCTCAGTCCCTGCTGATTTGCGAGTCAGCGGCACCCTCGCGACAGCGCAGTGCAATACTCGCCAGTGTGTGTTGATATGCGAGTCTTCCCCCTCATGCGCGCAGTGCAATTGCACTGCGCGCGAGGGGGCTGACTCGTGCATTAACACGCACTGAACTCGTTAGGCGCCTATGTGACAGCCCGCCTGAGGCACGCGGATATATGGATTCCTCGGTTGCCATCAACATGGGGAAGCAGATTTCGAGCCGTGCGAACTATGGTGTGTCGAGTGATTTCAATTTTATTTCCGCTTCAGTCTTGGCCAGTATAAAACTACTAGAAGAAACAGATACATAGTCCCTGTGGTCACGACGTCATCCTTCGTGAAGGAGAGAGACGAAAATCATTGTGTGGCGTGTAAACGGACCCTTCAAAAGCATCGTCACTGAACAGCACGACTGAAAAATTTAAACTAGTTTGTATTGGTCTAAAATGCGGCTCCTAACCACTCACTTGGGCACTCAGTTCGCAACCGCCCGCTGTGCACGGTGCCTTCTTGATACATTGATACAACCTTTCGCTGGCGCGGTCAGCGGGTCGTAAATACGGTCGTATTTACGACCCGCTGGCCGCGCCAGCGAAAGACGTGCGGGCGTGCGGTTGCGAAGTTCCCTCACTAAGGCGAGCGGCTAGATGCTAGATGCCACGGACTTCCAGCTGGCGCTGATTTCGTCCGGGGGAGGGGGGGGGCGCGATGGGGTTGGGGGGGGGGGGGGCCATGGGGTTGGGGTTCGCTCTGGCTGTCTGTCGCTGATGCCCGCGCATAGCTAGTTTTTTAATCTAGTATCATGGCCGCCCGCGCCCTAGGGGGGTCGAGTCGTGGGGGTGGGGGGGGGGGGGTGGAGAGTTGAGTCTCCTTCGTTTTTGTCATTACGGGTCGTTTGTTTAGATGTGTTGGATCAGGGGGTGGTGGTGCCAGGTCAGTGTCTGGTGTGGGGTTTATGAGACCTTCCAGTGTAAGGGGTGGGTTTAATAATGTCTTCTAGTCTAGCTCTGGCGTGGTTTATGGTTGGGCAGTCTAAGAGTACATAGTGTTCTGTTGTACATGTACATATGACTGGGTTGGGGTGGACCAGGTCTCGCCCCCTAAGTAGTCTGATTCTTGTTAGTCGGGTTTGGTCTTTCCTTTTGCCTGCAAGTAGGATGGGTACGTTGTTTATGACCCTCGTGAGGCCTTTACGTCTACCTCTTTTTGAGTAATGGAATTCATTTTCCCATAGATTTTGAAAGGCTGGCCGGCGGGCGTTTGATCTTTCGGCTACCGACAAGGCGAGCGGCTGCCAGGGACCTAACGTTTAAACTGGTTTTACAAGCTTTCATGTCCCCCGTTGTAGTCACGGACAGTGTCGGCCGGAATTTATCAATCAACTGATGTAGTGCACACGTCCCTTCGTGTCGATGAACCGCTTCTTGTACCAGTGCACAAAACGGACAATGACCGCATGATCCCATGACCAGGAACTTACATAAACAGGAACAACAATTATAAGGCAGCATTCCGGTCACGCTGTATCAACGCACACGGGAGTGTACGGTCTAAACCATAACTAGCCGAGCGGACGAAACAATAACTTTTAAATTGGAAACCTGCTAAAGTAGCATGTCAACCGGTTTACTTTTACAGAGACACAACGATATTCCTTAATAAACAGTTTCGTAAATGTTCTCCATCGGTCTCTGTATTGTATATGGATAGAAAGTGAAATTGATAGGGCGTACAGCTAACATGGATGACGACTGGTCTTTTTGCCAGAGGCCTTGGTAGACAACGAGACGAACATAAACAGGATGTTTGTTTGTTTGTTTGTCAATCATAATGCACACACAAAAAAAATATTTAAAAAAATTGTGTTTGGCCTACTACGCAGTCATGGTGAAGACGGAAAATTGTATATAAATGAAGAAATTAAAAGCGCTACCGACAGCCAAAGCCAAACAAAACAAAAACACACACAATTTTTAAAAAAAAAGTCGCGTTGAGGTGACAGATTACAAATTTTTGCTGTCTCTGTCACGTCCAAACGTGTTTCTATCTTTATCGTTTTTGAAGTCTCTTCTATTTATAGAAGAGACTTTTCAGGATGGGACGCGGTGGAGCGATTTCAAAAGAACGCACACGGCGACATCATAGACGAGCTAGACTATAACTCTGATAGTGAAGTAACAAGATAAAAATTACGTCATGTCTAGTTACGCAAACCTCCCTGTTTAACGTACTTTTGGCGCGAAGCGCCGTGTGTGATGTGCGTATGTATGTCAACAAGAAAATCTCCTAAATTTGCGTACGTACAAGCTTGAAATTAGGGGAGATGTTTTTTGGGTTTTTTTTCAGGGTATGCCTAGGAAAACCTCCGAGCATTTTGAAATTGGACGTCTCATTGAAGAGTTAATTGAACGTTTATAGGAAGTCGGTTGACCCAAATCAGAGTCCGTTATTTTCATTATATCAACTTGCAGTTTTGGATATAGCCGGATTAGACAAAGACATCAGATGAGTTCGTTAGCCAGCTTTGTATCTTTGAACTTTGAACAGTACAAATTAATTCTATGAATGGTTGTACATTGCTTAAAGTCCCGACAGCAACAAGACTTTCTCAAGACGTGCCTGCACTGCTTTTGGGAAAAAAACCTAAACAGAATATTGAATGTATGTCGCCAGCCGGTCTAATACGCTAAATAAACCTAAGACCATTTAGCAACACACATCCAATATCAAGAGCTACAAGCAGCGCAGACAGTAAGCAGAGTTTTAAAAAGGAAAATACAGGTGAATGGACCAAGGGTAGACAGAAACACATGCCCCGGAATAGAGGGGAAAACCCACCCTGTGGGGCTGACCAGGGTGACCCTGGGAACTAAAAAGTAGTTAACCCCACCCAAGTCCCCCAGGGCAGACCCGAGTGGGGGTAATTCTATGAAGAAAAATCAGTTTTAACAAGTGATAAACCTCGACTTCTGGAGAAAATCACATAGTGACGGTGACGTAAAAGCAGAAATTTCGTCATCACACAAACATCGACGCAATACTTTAGATGTGACGTCTGTCTGTCTGTCTGTCTCTCTCTCTCACTCCCTCCCCCCCCCCCCCCCCCTCTCTCTCTCTCTCTCAAAACAATGACGCATATGCACTGTGACCCTTATAGAGCTCACTGATGCACTGGCAAATTTGCGATGCTTTTTCAAACATATTTCAAAATCAGGTCAAAGGCAACAGGTAGAGACCCTTGACAGCGACTACAGCTTGCATATAAAAGAGACTTTGCGAGTTATGGCTCTTATACAGAGAGACTTTGCGGGTTATGGTTCATCCCTCTTTCGTTAGCATTTTACACGATTAGCGGCCACTCCAAATTGTTTGGTCTGGATTCTGACAGAAGAAAACAAGCGCAATCTTACCTGCATGGCAGTCATCTCTATAACTAATGAAACTGCTGACCGCACCAGTACACAAGTCCGATCCCAGTTCGAACAGAAAGTACAGGCAGGGTCACAAAAAAACTGGACATTCCGATAACGCTTTCCGTGTAGCGAACTAAACGCAGAGAAACCGAAATAACAAACAGGACTCGTATTTCCTAGAAAATTTGGCGATGCGAAATGGCCGACTAAAGTCTAGTATATAGTATGGGCAAAACGTCTTCAGACCGGCGCCGGCCGCAGTGGGCCGACATCGGAGCCTTTTGCTTACTAGGACCAAATACCTCATATGATACCTTCTATTTTAACTCATTCTACCCCAACACCGAAAATCCGAAAATTTTGCCGCTGTCCTCTGAAGACTGCACTGCAGTGCAGGACACAGATCGACCATAATAGTTCAAGGGTGATGCCAGAATAGCTTGGCGCCCATAGGCGCCAAGCTATTCTGGCATCACCCTTGAACTATCATGGTCGATCCTTATCTTTGTGTGGTGTGTCTGGGGTAGAATGAGTTAATTAAACAATACTTTCCTTATTTGTGCGGTCTTGCAGGTGTCGATGTAAGCAGACAAAGTTTCATGAAATGTAAACGTGCATTGTTTTAACTCATTGCGCTCGAGGTACAAAATACACACATTTTGGAGTTATCCTCTGAGGACTGCATTACAATTCAGGAGACAGCTCGACCATGATAGTTCAAGGGTGGTGGCAGAATAGCCTATAGCCGCCAAGCTATTCTGCACCAACCTTGAACTATCATGGTCGAGCCATATTTTGCTGTGGTGTGTCGCGGACAGAATGTTAACGTAATTTATGTCAAAGCATGCTTTGCTACACAAAAAAAAATTGAGACACGCGGTTGAGAACGGTTGTATTTTTCCAGCATAACTGAAAAGTAAAACACAATGATACATCAGTTTAAATTTAGTTCGTGTTCATAGCATAATGGTTAATATTGCAGTCAGTACAGTTTCGAGTCGATGTTGCAAGCATAAATTAAAAATAGAGTCAGGTAGGAAAACCGCAATGTACAGAGCCGATTGCACACTGCACATATGAATGCCACATTTTTAGTCTAAATAAGAACATTGGAATGAAGTTCTTTTTTCCCAAAGTTAGCATTTGTAAAACACAATTGGTAAACTTGAAAAAAATAACTTCACTTGAATGTTCTGATTTAAACTAAAAGGGTGACTTTCATACGTGCAAAATGCAAAGAAATAACCAAGAAAGGTTGGTTGTTTGTTGTTGTTTTTTCTCTCTTCTAATGTTTAAGTACAGGAACACAGGTTACAGGTTTACAAGTAATTTATGTTTGTTTACTTAAATTTTGTAAATGTCTTGATACACTGTAGTTTTTGTACAAATATTTTAACCTGCGGGAATCACCTCGACAAAAACCGCTATGAACAGCCAGAGGGTTTAAATGTAAAAGTCGCTGTTTGAAAGAACAGCCAGAGGGTTTAAATGTAAAAGTCGCTGTTTGAAAGAACAACTTTCATTTCCGTTTCCTGTTAACAGTAAGTCGTATTAGCCGATCCCAAATTAAGACTGACGACATAAACCGGCCAGTGAGCAGAACGTCATCAGGCCAACGTCAACCGCAGTTGGCCCGCGCACGGCTGTGCGCGGGCCAACTACGGCTGTCGTCGGCGCGGACAGACGGCCGCTTGCACAGCATGTCGGATCTATGTTTGTGACTTCACTAAAATGCGAACATGAAACTGAGCCAGATATACTCCATATGAAATTCGTTAATGGACAGTACCAGTCATCGCAAAAACAATCATCAGTATGAAAACAAATCACGCAGTTATTTGGATGTAAAACTGATAAACTCAAATAAAACAAACCAGAGTTCCTCGTACCTGAAAGTAGGTCATTCGTAGTTACCGTAAAAGGCGCCATTTTCACCGCCGCTTTTTGGTCTTTAGTCAACAATGATAATACGTTTCGGCAGTCTGGTAGCAAACATCGTAAACGTATGGTCCTCGGTATAAATGGCAAATTGCAATCAGGATGGCACCTTTCAATTCATTATAGACTAGACCAAATTCCAGGGTGCGTATCGCTAACACTACGTATCGCGTCCAGTTTCACACACTCCTTGCGGCACACTATGTAAAGCGGCGTGCCGACACAGCCCAAGGGCTATTGCAACATGTAAGGCGCAAATAAATAACAAGAAATCCCAAACACAAACTTAGACATTGGTCACGCCTTTCTATTATAAATGCAGGTAAATGGGGGGGGGGGGGGGGGGGTGTTCATCCTTGTCAGCAAGGGGCATATGTTCTCATGAGCCCCTTGGCTGCTGGGGCACATGACAATCTATGCCCCTTGAAACTGGACTCGGCTATAGCTAAGAGATTAACCCATTTAACCCCTAAATGGGTTAAACCGACCACCTCATCGACAGGGCATAAAGGGGCATGATAGGGTAAGAATGTCTCACAGCCGGACTCTTGCCCGACCGAAGTCCATTTATCGTAGGCCTACGACGCGCTTCTTGCAATTCTCAGAAGACAGAGGTAAAAGGCAAGAAAGTGAGCTGACGTGGAAGGATGCGCGCCGTCGTGTCTACAGGCACGCGAAAACTGCATGACGTGCGCATCAGTCGGTGTAACACGCGAAACTGATGACCCCTCCGCCACATCGACCTGATTCAGTCGCTTTGGTACATCTCCAATAAGCACAGATCTATGCCTCTTTGAGATTTTTTGTGGAGTATATCAGTGGAAGTTATTCGAAAATCAGGAGTACGTCAAAATTGCACGTTCGACGCCCAAAAAATGGATTAAAAGCCCGTCTAACATGCGATTAGTCCCAGGCTTTTAGTCCCATGTTTGCGTTTGTAGACACGGAAATCGTCTATTTTACTTGAGAAGAGCAACTTGACACTCGAAAATAGCTCTCATGCCGGCCAGATCCAATCGAAGACACTTTGGCGTTAGTCAAAATGACACCCCTAATAGGCTAGATGGATCCGGTGCCATTTTTAACATTGGCAAAATCAACCCGGGGCAACTTTGGCGTCGAAAATTTGAGTTAGGTGAATAACACTCTTACTGAACAGACCTAGCCCACCCGACCCCCCAGACATCCAGCCGGCAGAGACCGACCTACCCATCAGCTGTGACAGACCCAGCCGGGAAGAGATCAGAAGAGCAGTGGCATTCTTGAAGAACGGCAAAGCAGCAGGCCCAGATGGCATCCCAGCGGAGTCTCTGAAAGCAGACCTAGAGACAACAGTGGAGATGCTGTACCCACTGTTTGGAAAGATCTGGGAAGAGGAGGTGATGCCGGCTGACTGGAAGGAGGGGTACCTAATCAAGCTTCCCAAGAAAGGCGACTTCAGCAAGTGTTCCAACTACAGAGGAATCACCTTGCTGTCAGTACCAGGAAAGATCTTCAACAGGATCATCCTGGAGAGAATGAAGAGCTCCGTTGACCCCCAGCTGAGAGACCAGCAAGCAGGATTCAGGAAAAACCGATCATGTACAGACCAGATCGCCACTCTCCGCATCATCGTGGAACAGTCTCTGGAGTGGAGCTCCCCGCTGTACGTCAACTTTGTGGATTATGAGAAAGCATTTGACAGTGTGGACCGAGAGACTCTGTGGAAACTCCTACGACACTACGGTGTACCCACAAAGCTCGTCCGCCTGATCAAGAGCAGCTACGATGGCATGACATGTCGCGTGATCCACGAAGGGCAGTTCACCAGGGAGCTCCAGGTCAGAACCGGTGTCAGGCAGGGGTGTCTGCTGTCTCCGTTCCTCTTCCTACTGGCCATAGACTGGGTCATGAAGATGACCACAGAGCACAGACGAAGTGGAATACAGTGGACACTGTGGACACAGCTTGACGACCTCGATTTTGCAGACGACTTGGCATTACTGTCCCACACTCATCAACAAATGCAGGACAAGACCACGAGGCTTGCTGACATCTCGTCCCAAGTGGGCCTCTCCATTCACAAACAGAAAACAAAGACAATGAGGCTGAACGCAACCAGGGAAGAACCAGTCTTGCTTGCTGGCACTCCGTTGGAGGAGGTGGAGTCCTTCACCTATCTCGGGAGCATCATAGACAAAAAAGGCGGCACTGATGCAGATGTCAGAGCACGAATCGGTAAAGCCAGATCAGCCTTTCTCCAGTTGAAAAAAGTGTGGAGCTCCAGAGAGCTGTCACAACACACCAAAGTCCGGATTTTCAACTCCAATGTAAAAGCAGTTCTCTTATATGGAGCAGAGACTTGGAGATTGACAAAAACCACAGTCAACAGAGTACAGACCTTCATGAACAGTTGCCTTAGAAGAATTTTGAAAATCCACTGGCCAGAGAAGATCAGCAACGTCAGACTCTGGGAGAGAACAGAACAGATAACAGCAGAGAATGAAATTGGGCGAAGAAGATGGGGATGGATCGGTCACAGTCTGAGAAAGCCAGCTTCCAGTATCACTAGGCAGGCATTGTCATGGAACCCCCAGGGAAAGAGGTAGGCCGAGAAACTCCTGGCGTCGAGACCTCCAAGCAGACATCAAGAGACTGGGAACCACCTGGAGTAGAATCGAAGGAGAAGCACAGGACAGGAGTTGCTGGAGGTCTCTCGTCGACGGCCTGTACCCGGGTAGGGGTGACAGGCGTAAGTAAGTAAGTAAGAATAACACTCTCACTCTCAGATTGCCCGGAGTCTTTTGGCGTACGTCATTATAACTCCGGGTCGACTGATCTGGCGTAAAAGAGTCATTTTGACCTGCAACACTGGTAACTTCCTGCTTCATACTCAAATGTAATCACAAGTTTTACCCCTCTGCGTGTCGGCAGCGGTTTTAGTCGCAATGATTTCTACAGGAATCATCGCGACAAAACGCGCTACCGACACACAAAGGGTTATAACACGCAACAAAAAGGTTTCTTTGTGCCTCCACCGGATATACACTCACACTTGTAAAAAGAAATGCAACAAAATGTACCGCATGTAAGATTTGAAGATTACATAAGATTTTTTTTTAAACAGAGAAGGAAAAGGAGAGAAGGGAAATAAAAGAGAGCTATGAATTATAAATGTTTGCAGATCGTGAAAGACGCCAAATGGTGATTTAACCCTTTGGCTGTCGGCAGCGCTTTTTGTCGCCATGATTCCTGTAGAAATCATCGCGACAAAAAGTGCTACCAACAGCCAAAGGGTTAATTATATTCAATTCATTATTAAGCACGCGAGTTTCCATTTGTTTCAAGAACAACCAGTGGTGGTGTTTTTTGTTTAGTTTTGTGTGTGTGTGTGTGTGGTTTTTTTGTTTGTTTTGTTTTTGTTGGTTTTTTTTTGTTGTTGTTGTTGTTTTTTTGGTCAAATAAATCTGAGGTCCAAAAGAAATGCGTGGGTTTTAGTTCACGTTTAAGCGGCTTAAATCTTGAAGCGGTCTTGTGTGCCGCTAGGCATTTAACTTTAAATAAAAAGGTATTGCGACGGGGGATATGCAGAACTTTGTAAAGGTGTGAATACTGAATACGAGGGTCTTTTCAGATATTTTGAGACACGACAAATTTCGAACAGAGTGCACAATGACAGGATTTATGTTCTAGTGGAGCTGTTCAATGCACTTCCCACTCTTGTTTGGTTGTTATATCCACTACAGAAATGCCCTTTTGTGGCTGTTTTGGGGTTAGGTCACCGATACTACAAAATGGCGGTTCCGAGGGTTCAACGAGTGTTTAAAATGCTTCTAGCAAGGCATTTGTTCAGGTGTGGTAACAAGAAAAAATTGCCCAGTGCCAGGCCACGGAAGCAGCCAGGTTGCGGCAATGTTTGGACATTCTCCTGTCGAGAGTATTCTTGTACCAGACTGTACTTGTGGCCAGGTGCGTTATCATGTATGGTTTTGATTCTAGGCACCTTAGCAAGTACAATGTCCGTGCAGTACCTTTCATTGTTGGTGTTTACTGTCTTGCACGTATTTATATTTTCAACTCCTTCCTTGTTAAAAAAAAAAAAAGACATTGTACATCTCCTTCTGAGAGCAACCTTTTCTCAACTGTATTTTACGAGAGCTCCTGCCTTTTGACGTCCTGATCATATTATGTGTCTTTCTGTGGGAAGCATAATAATATACACAACTCTTAGGGCATACAGCTATATAATTTACCAGTCCAGGGTCACAGTTTTTGTACTTTTGTAGGCGAGTTTTGGTGTTTTGAAGCGCCAGAAAAATGCGAGACCCATCGCCTGCTTGCCTTCCTGTGTCTAAGTCCTTTGCTTAAGACTCTGTAGACGGATGACGACGGCACGTGTTCAGCAATCTTTGGAAGACCAAGTCTTGGGTCTGCGCCGCCAACCGCACGGACACAACCCACTATGCAAAGGTTCTCGGGCCCACGAAGGGAAGCAGCTAACTTTTCGTAATATTTCTTTTTTTCGCACTTTAAAATTGCTCTCTGAGAAGTTAAACAACCCTGAAGAAAAATGCTTTACCCGAAGCTGCTGTAGATGGAGCACATGTAGGTTTAGATGCGAATCAGCTAATACTTTATCTGCACCCTCTGTTTTGCCTGCGCCACGCAGTCGTTTATGACGAAGCCTCAAATATCAGATACGGAAAACGTCAAGTTTGGGGCTATTTTTTTTATTTTTTAGGTGGTGTCCAAAAGTGCCATTCAAAAAAAGCAAAATCTGGAAACCGATAGACAGAAATGTACGATATTTTGCCATGACTTGCGTGATATGTTGCTTGTATAATAACACAACACGGATTCTTGTTTAATTCGGTGGTGGTGTTGCCAAGGAATACGTGGTCTCAGATTATCTGAAACCCACTCATGTCTAATGGGCTAAGTCCTCGACAAACACAACGAACTGAACGGGGGAATCCCCTCAAATGCCCGTACCACAATGACCAGGAAATTTTCTTCCCTCCAAAATTTGTAAGATCGCTCCTGTTTCCTAATTATTATTACAAAATCTACCACACTGTGGCCACGTGCGCAAAAGGTACTCGAGCCGACGTCGGTCGCAGTGGGCCCGCGCACTACCGTGCGCGGGCCCACTGCGGCCGACATCGGCCCGAGGATCTTTTCTACCCTGGCCGAGAACACGCGAACAAACCCTAAGTGCGTGTAACCCATTTAGCACTGACACAATATGGTACACCGTGCAACAGGATGTGGATGGATTATTCGTGACAGTTCAAGGGTGGTTGGCAAAATAGCTTGACGTTTCAGGAAATGTGATGGAGAATCCGTCTCCTGAACCGGTACAGCGTCTCAAGTTTGAATAAGGTAGCTCCCGAATTTACAAACGACGCCCCGCCGAGGACTCCCTGTATTGAATTTGAAGTTAGACACCTGCTTATGTCCGTGTTAACTTTCTAGTCTATACCAGAGGCGGATCTGGAGGGGTGTTCAGGGTTCCCAGGCACCTCCCTAACCCCCCCCCCCCTCCCCTTCTCGACACCAACAAGGAAAGATAGAAATTGAAGCATTTATAGAATAAAAGAAATAATATCCTAGGAGAAATTGCTTGCAGATTCCAGGCACACTGACAAGTAAGGTTTTCATTGTTCTATATTGAAAATCATGCCCGCCCCCGCCCCCCCCCCCCCGACCCCTCTCCCCCCCCCCCCAACAAAAAAAGGACTTACTGTCTTTTGCCTTCACAGTGGAGGCAAAAGCCTATTTGTCAGAAGCTGGATTTTTATTGTATTACAATGTTCAAAAAAATATGGTCTATTTTAATGAAAAGCGAGTTTGGTTGTATTAGAATGAAAATCTTGCAATTACAAGTATGGACTTACTGTCTTTGCCTTCACTGTAGATATGTGTATACTCCCCCCCCCCCCCCCCCCCACACACACACACACACCCCACCCTACCGGTATCTTTTCCCCACTTCATTTTCTACCAACTCGCACTGAGTATACATGTGATTTCGTAGAAGACTCCCCTTCTGTAAATGTATATATATGTTTTCTATAGAAACAACGTGTCACCTTGTCATCAACAGTGTCTGTCAGCTTAACAGCTCAGCCTCTGTATATCGCAATACGTGTGAGTTAGTTTAACTCATTCTACCCCAGACACACCACATAAAGATAAGGATCGACCATGATAGTTCAAGGGTGATGCCAGAATAGCTTGGCGCCTATGGGCGCCAAGCTATTCTGGCATCACCCTTAAACTATCATGGTCGATCTGCGTCCTGCACTGCAACGCAGTCTTCAGAGGACAGGGGCAAAATTTAAGGATTTCGGTGATGGGGTAGAATGAGTTAAATGTGGTGCCGCTGAAAAACATCCAGAAAGCAAAATAACTCAAGTCGAGCCGACGACAGCCCTTGTTGGCCCGGGGACTTTGTTTTCACTTCAGTAAATGTCTCATCTTGAGAGACTGGGTCAGAGGCCAGGTAATGTTTAATAGCCAGAAACTGCCTGTCATATCATCCTCTTAGCGGTTTTGTCGGGTCTGTATTTAGTCCCCCGCAAAGATGTCACTGCGCTAACTCAGTCAAGGCGCCCCGCATCAACAGCTGCAGAAGTGTCGGCAAACGTTATACGACACTTTCGCAGCTATCGATGCAAGGCGCCTTATGAGCTAAGTGAACAATACAGAGGAACAGTAGGTTAGCAGTGGACACGTTTCCTTGCACTCGCCTTCAGATATCTGCCCAAGTTATATCTGATTCTGTGATGCACAGGTGCGCGTTGTACAAGGTTGACCTGTACTCCAAATTTTCTTGCAAATCCTTAGTCAGTGTTGAGGGATAACTGAACTCACATATGCCGGACTTCCTTGTAGCTAAGGGCGTTATCTCATTGTCCAGTCACTGAGAGAGAATTCCAAGGGACAATCCCGTACGCTTCGACGCTAAGGATAAGTATTGGGATCCTTAACATCATATGCGCTATATTTTTTTTTTAATCCGAGAAAAAAACTTAAATTCTGGCCTCGCTATGCCGCTTATTTGAAATCATATCCATTTGTTCAGGTGGACCTTCAATTATTGTGAGCAGTAGATTTCAATAGGCACACAATCAGTCGTGCAGTGTCTTTATAAGAGTCGCACACATTATAAGAAACCCGATCCGTAGGAGTGTGCATACACTTTTGCATATAATTTGCGTACACACTTAAAACAGCAGTATAAAGCATAGTACACCATGGGCGACGAAACTGAAGCCGGAAACTACATTGCAGTGCGCAGACTTATGGCTTATTGTCATATTGAAGAGGTCGAAATCTACAAATTTACTTAAACCCTTCATCTGCCGAGAAAAAATGAACAAGATCCAACTGCAAGAGACATAGGCATTCATGAGCCCCCGCAGCTGCAGGGGTTCATGAGGGCCTATGTCTCTTGCTGACACCACTTTGTATCCGTGTTCCTTGCACGGCTTGGCGGGCTCTTGTGCGCAGGCTGAATAGACTTTTGAGCTGAAATGACACTCATATAGCGCATGAGCACCTCGACCAATCAACACGCTGTAGAACCATGTGCCTCCGGGTGCCACGCTGAGCTCCGGTATAACAAATCGAATTCGTTGTTATACGCGTCTGTATTCTCTGTTCTTTTAGCCGGTTTCCGCGGCACTGGAAAACACTGCTGCTATGGGGTATGTTAAGTCATAGTCCCGATACCATGATCGATATCCAGATGTGCAGTTTTTCCATTCCAGAAGCCTTTTACTCACGAATGAAGACACGAAAGAATGGATTAAAGTTTGCGGTCGGCCACATGAACTGAACCCTGAAGGGTTCACAAGATTCCACCATATCCTTCGCTTGTATTTACATTTGGTTTGCTAAATCTGTCAGTTGTGTGTGCAGCATTTGTGCTTGTACGCTGACCACGTATGGCTTGGGTGAGAGACACCTCGGTGATATAAACAGACCAGCACTAGCAGCAGTTCTCAGAGGGAAAAAGAGGTATTTTCACATAGATTGAAATCTTAAGATTTTTCCTCTGCTTCTGCTAGTGGTTGGTGTGCACACAGAAAAGTGTACTATGCCTGCACGAAAATTTACCCTAGCGGTTACGATTTATACGCGTTTACATCTATACGCAGCAATGTGAATACTATGAAGATGTGAAAAACTGGATGACAGCAAACAAACTTAAACTGAATGACGACAAAACGGAAGCCATGCTGGTAGGCACTCGCCAGAAACTCTCCCAACTCCCTCCCTCTCTCCATCTTCAACTCGACAGCACCCCCATCCCCCTCTCTGACTCGGCCAAGAACCTCGGCGTTATCCTCGATTCCTCTCTTTCCATGACCAGCTTTGTCTCCGCCACGACCCAGGCATGCTATTTCCACCTCCGTCGCATCAGTCAGATCAGAAAATACCTCACCACCGAAGCTGCCACCAAACTTGCTGTCTCTCTCATCCTATCTCGCATCGACTATTGCAACTCTCTACTTTCCGGCCTCCCTCACTCCACCACTTTCACTCTTCAGCGCGTCCAGAACAATGCTGTCCGCCTCGTCCTCAGAAAGAAGAAATCCGACCACATCACTCCCCTGCTAAAACTCCTTCACTGGCTCCCCATCCCCCAACGCATCCAATACAAGATTCTGTCTCTCGGCTAAATATCCCTTAACAACTACGCTCCTGCCTATCTCTCCAACTTATTTCACCCCTACACTCCTTCCCGCTCCCTCCGCTCCGCCTCCGACCCTCTCCGCCTCCACATCCCCCGCACCAAACTCAGCACTTTCGGCCCCCGCTCCTTCTCCGTCTAAGGTTCATCCACCTGGAACACGCTCCCACTCTCTCTCCGTCAGAAACACTCTCTCTCCTCTTTCCAGTCCGCTCTCAAACCTCACCTCTTCCAAAAGTTGTAGCACTATAACATCACCACACTCCCCACCCCAAGCTGACTGTCGTAATGTATTGAAGGTACGTGCGTCATTGTCAAAAGCGTGCGCATGCGTGCGCCAGTTGTGAGTGCGCGCTTAGAGTTATAATCATTATAAGATAACCGCATTATAAATACCGTTATTATTATTATTATTATTATTATTATTATATGCCCACATGTAGGTAGGATCACCCATAATTTCAGACTGTAAACACATAAAACCCAATATTACCTTTGGAAAGAGTACATACAAATGTGCGGTCACGCAAATTTCAAAGCTGTATCTGTTATAGTTTATGGGGGGGGGGGGGGGGGGATCATAATTCGGCGAAAATGAGACGATTTGCCCATTTCATACAATGGGTCGTATAACTACATAATCTATAGACTGATAATATCCCCACGCGTTGTACTGATTAAACCCGACACCTAGTTTGTACTCACTTTTTTACAGCTCCTATAACAGTGTACTTTAGAAGATAATATACCATCCTAAAAATGGTTTTAAAAAAATCAACGTCGAACAGCGCGCTTTACTATACTAGCAGTCTACTCGCGCTATTTTCCCGTAAAGCAGATGTAGCAGATTGCCGGACTCCGACTATTTTTATTTGGGTTTAACGCCGAGCAGGCGACAAAGGCCATCTCACGGCGGGGACCCTGACTAAACGGGCGGAGCCTAAATCTTCCAGTCATAGAAATGGGTCGGTCTATTTCAGAAACGCAAATTATCTGATTCCAGAGGCAGTGAAGGATTTAGACCCTCACAATACTTCAATATTTCAAGGGTGGTTTCTACAATAGCGTCAAACCTACAGAATTCTGGCACCATGCTTGAACAGTCATTGTTATTACTGACGCCACGTGTATCTCCTGAACTAGTGTGTGCAGTCTGCAAAGGACACATTCATTCGATGACTGAATTTCGATTGGGATCAGCCTGTAAAAAGGAAAAATGTTGCTTTTCGTGATGTATGTTGATGTTTTGTAATGTATGTTAATATATGTGAATTAACCCTTTTCATCCTGATACACTATTGCTTGAAATACATTTGGCCATGATAGTTCAAGGCGGCCTGAGGCGCCATGCTATTCTGGCACCATTCTTGAACTAACATGGTTGATCTGTCTCCTAATCTGTAATATAGCCTTCATATGACAATACGCTTCTTTTTATTTATTAAATCAGCCTCAGGTTGGTTCGTGTTGGTAAATTAGCTTTTTTTTTGGACAAAGAAGAGCCGCGCAAGAGTGTAAATGAAAAACTGACCACAGTCAATTTGGGCCTAATTAGTGTTACTCCCCTCATACCACTCAAAACTGACATGCCAAATGTTGACTCTAAAATCCAAGACAACAAAAATACCCAGCGTGCAAAATGCAACGAAATTTGCAACGAAGAAAGAACCGCCACGAATAGCAAAGACAGTTACAACACAATTTCAGTTGTTCGGGAATTATTTTGTCTTAGTTCTGAGCGTGCTTCTTTCTTCCGCGTTGCGATTTTCTAAGCGTGTTTCTTTAATTTCTTTGTTGTGATATCTGGTTGTTTAAAATGAGTCACGCCAGACTCGACCCGGGATCAACCTGGCGTGGTCGTGAGCTGAATTCGATCGTGTGCATGTGTGAGTGTGGTGGCGTGAGACGCGTGATTCAACTGATTTTTAGCGCGTTACACCGGCCATTCGGGAATTCCCGTTCACGACATTGTAAATTGACTGAACCGTTTAGCTCCCAACACCCTACAGCAGGAGGATGGGTTTACCATGATAATTCAAGGGTAGTGCCAGATGAGCTTGGCGCCTGAAGGCGCCAAGCTCATCTGGCACTACCCTTGAGTTATCATGGTCAATCCATCTCCTGCAACTAGTGGCACATTTGGGAAATCCGGCCGTGGGGTTCTAGTCAGTTATGGGTTAACACAACGAACCTGTATTCAGATACCTGCTCGCCAAATTGCTAATTATTTTCGACCGTATAATAATAATAATACCGGTTATTATATAAGCGCTTTACCCAATTCTGCGAATCGGCTCAAAGCGCCGCGACTGAACTGCCGAGACCCAACACGCACGCGTCACGTGACACACACGCGGCATTCACTCTGAAGACAAACAAAGTACACTCAGTGACGTCAAACACGGGACATTCACGTGGTGCGAAGGGTCAGCTCAGCTACTCGAAAATTGTTATCGCTTGTATTTGATATTTATAAAATGGCCTGAAACTGGCTCAGTTTATTCATTGTGTGAACGTAAAACAACGTGATCAACCTTCGCTACAAAAAAAAAAGCCTGAAAGAAACACGATCAGATCGAGCGCTCAAAAAGAAGAAAGAGTGACAAAGTGTCCTTATAATTCTTCAGCGCGTCTTTGACTGTGCATGATCAGTCCTGTAATGCATTTTACGCGCTAAGTAGTAAATCTTTTGGTCAGTAGTAAATTAACCCTTTCCCTGCCGGACCAGAGTGAACAACACCCAGCTGCAAGAGGCATACACTGACCTCATATATCTTTGCATATATGTCTCTGACCCTATTTTGTATCTACGTTTGTTTGTTTGTTTGTTTGTTTGTTTGTAAGGAAGGATCACAGACAGTACTAGAAAGAGAAATCTCCCCCTTGTATAGTCTATGGACGGATATTTTTAGGCGTTGAAATAAAACAAAAAGTTATCTTAACCCTTATCATTCGGAATACACCAGTGTAAAGTTTGACTAAAATAGTTCAAGGGTAGTGCCCGAATAGCTTGGCGCCTCTAGGCGCCAAGCTATTCTGGCACCACCCTTGAACTAAAGCCATTGGTCTATATCCTTGTCTGTAAGTACTATAATGTAGCTTGCATACGGCAGAGTACAAATTTGAAACTTTTAGCCTCAGTATGATAAGGGTTACATAAAATCTGCCGATCACTGGCAGCGTTGGGGTTAATTATCGGTGAAATACACCTACCTGGACTGCGACTGAAACAAGTGTTGAAATGCAGAAATCGGACCAGTATACGCACATCAACACAGTCAGTGTACTACAGACCTCGGCTGAGAAACGTGCTATTCGCGGACTGTCTGTGTCAACCACTTCAGGCTGCTCTTTTTTTTCTCTATCGGTTCTCTTCTGTTTCGGTCATAATACGTTCGTATTATGAATGAAACAGAAAAGACAATCGACGCAATGACAGAATTTTTGGGTCTGAGGCCTGTAATGTTTGAAACTTCGTTCTGCACCAAACAGCTTCGCACATGCGCGCACGGCACATATATCACAGGTGAGTTGGCTTTGACCTATATTTTCAAAAGAAAAACGCAATAAACGATTTTTAGCCGACCGGGAAGTATGCTTAGCGTGTCACCTAACGTGTATTCTGCAAAACACGGGCGCGCACGCGGCGCACATCACACACACACACACGCACACACGCACGCACACACACACACACGCACGCACAAACACACACACACACCTTCTACTACATCTAGTGCACGTTTAGTACTAGAACTTGTAGAAGATTCAAGTTCAGTGTTGCCGTGTTCATGCTAAAGGCCGTAGCCTACCGGTTGAATGTAAAACGTGACGCAATACCTTCGGAACACAAATATACTGCATGATAGACACAAAAACTTGACAACGAGTGCATGTATGTTTAGTTTGAAGTTAATTAGTTAGTTATTTGGGTTTAACGCCGAGCAGGCAACTAAGGTCATCTCACGGCGTGTCATTTAGTTTGAAGAGACTTGCAGCAGTACAGCATGCATAATCAAATAGTGAAATGCAGCTTGCGCAGATACGCCATTAAACAGTAATCAACAGGGGAATCAAACTTCTCCCGTTGGCTGTCGGTAGTGCGTTTTGTCACGATGATTCCTACAGGAATCATCGCGACAAAACGCGCTACCGACAGACAACAGGTTGAAAATATCACTTCAAATATCACCGCAATAAAAATCAAACTGGATACTCACAGCAGCAAAACATTGCAAGCGCATATTTCTCTAGCGATTTCCGATTTTACAACGCATTCAACCCTTTATCGACGTGAAGCCGGGATTGTGAATTTGAAAGACAGGTGCAAACTTGTGTGGGGCGTGTGTCATGGCGCGTCTCTTCGCTCTTTGTTTGAAGTTCCTGTTATCAATACAGGCGTTACACTATAGGTCACCAATAGCGTGGGTAATATAAATCTTCTCTCTTCCAAAGGTTGGTGGTTAGCAAGATACATGTATTAGTTATTTGAGTTTAGCCCCTTCGCCAGGTCACTGGCTATACGCATATTTTGTTTCACTGAGAAGTGTCCATTCAGCTACCAAAACCCACCATCCAAGCAACATGGATTCACGAATCAAACTGATTTCAGCAGGGGGGGGGGGGGGGGGGGCTCATGAGGAGCTATGTCTCTTGCCAGTTGTATTGAGGGTCACTTTTTCTCGGCAGTAAATGGGTTAAGGTGATAAACACGACAATTTCTTCACAAGAAACCTTGTGCACCGCACCCAACACGAAAGACGCTGCAACAGTGATGCTGCAACATGGGGCGCGAAGAAACCCGAAATATAAATAAACACGTCATTATTACATCAACATGACGGTGGCCTTTGTAAGCTTTGGCGACTTTGATGCTGGCAAAAAAACTAGAGAGGGAGTAGAAAGACCAAGATAGTTCAATGGTAGAGTCCCGCTCAATCCATGGAGATGCAGCGTTCCATCCGTCTCAGTCTCTCACAACACTGGTTGTCTCCCTCGATTCACTGCGCAGCGGCGAATCGAGGGAGACAACCAGTGTGCTCTCTCATCCAAGTGTATGAAGTGTAATTGTGTGTGTGCGCGTGTGCGTGCGTGCGTGCGTGCGTGTTTGCATGCGTGTTCACGTGCGTGCGAGTTTGCGTGCGTGCGTGCGTGCGTGCTCCCTCTTTCTGCCCCCACCCGGGTCTGCCCTGGGGGACTTGGGTGGGGTTAGGTATTTTTTAGTTCCCAGGGTCACCCTGGTCAGCCCCACAGGGTGGGTTTTTTTTCTCTATTCTGGGGCACGTGTTTCTGTCTACCCTTTGCCCATTCACCTGTATTTGCCTTTTTAAAACTCTCCCTACTGTCTGCACTGCCTGTAGCTCTTGATATTGGATGTGTGTTGCTAAATGGTCTTGGCTTTATTTAGGCCCCATGTGTTAGGTTTATTTAATGTATTTGACCGGCTGGCGACATACATTCAATGTTCTGTTTAGTTGGGTTTTTTTTTCACAAGCAGTGCAGGCACGTCCTGAGAAAGCCTTGTTGCTGTCGGGACGTTAAGCAATGTACAATCAATCAAACCCTCTTTCTGCATATAAGCGTAGACGAAAATATTTACGCCCGTATTCCGGGGCTGCCTTCGTACGATTAAACTCCTTCTTTAACCCTTTGGCCGTGTCGATAGCGCTTTTTGTCGCGACGATTCCTGCAGGAATAACAACACCCTGACATCCTGCAGGAATAACAACACCCTGACATCCTGCAGGAATAACAACACCCTGACATCCTGCAGGAATAACAACACCCTGACATCCTGCAGGAATAACAACACCCTGACATCCTGCAGGAATAACAACACCCTGACATCCTGCAGGAATAACAACACCCTGACATCCTGCAGGAATAACAACACCCTGACATCACCTGCAGGAATAACAACACCCTGACATCCTGCAGGAATAACAACACCCTGACATCCAGCAGGAATAACAACACCCTGACATCCTGCAGGAATCTTCGCGTCAAAAAGCGCTACCAACAACCAAAAAGGGTTAAGAATCACAAAACATCAACTGCAGGGGGGGATCCAGGGGGGGGGGTGTCTGGGCCCGCGGGGGAGGGGGTGGCCAAATTCGCTACCTCCCCCCCCCCCCCCACCTCCAGCCGACCGACCTCCCCCCACCACCCGCCAAGGCCCCCCCCCCCACCCCATACCGTCAGATTTACAGACATGGACACACACGCGCGCGCACGCACGCACGCATACAAACGCACGCAGACGCACGCACGCACACACACACACTAAAGTTTGTTTTTTTTTAATGCAAAAATAGCTGAAATAACAGAAAGAGACTACAACACTAAAACACCTATTAACCCATACAGGCCAGACATGTTATGACAGGATGTGTATCGACCATGACAGTTTAACTCCTTCTACCCCAGACACACCACAGCAAGATAAGGATCGACCATGATAGTTCAAGGGTGGTGCCAGAATAGCTTAGCGCCTATGGGCGCCAAGCTATTCTGGCATCACCCTTGAACTATCATGGTCGATCTGTGTCCTGCACTGCAATGCAGTCTTCAGAGGACAGCGGCAAGATTTAAGGATTTCGGTGTTGGGGTAGAATGAGTTAAGGGTGGTGTAAGAATAGCTTGGCGCACATAGACGCCAAGCTCTTCTGATATCACATTTAAACTATCACTTTCGACACCTGTCTAGACCTGTGACTTAGAACTGAGCACATACGGCGGGGTCCGCACATCAGTGGTGTTCACATGCAACCTCGTCAGTGATTTTTTTTCTTTTCTGACAGGTCACAGTCACCGTCTGTTGCCAGTCAGAGAAGTATGCCAACCTACTATTTTTCCTCTGCAAACAAAAAAAGATGGGAGAAGAATCTTGCGGGGCTGCTTGACCGCAATATCCCTTGCATATAAAAAAAAAAGTACCCAACCGGCCGGAGAAAGAAAGTAGAAAGACAACACCATGACTGCTAAATCCAAACAAGTGCCTTTTGTCAATAATAACGAACAGACTCGTGGAAGCTTATGCGGCGCTGATTGATTGATTTGATTAGTTCCGGGTTTAACGTCCACGGCACCGAAGTGATAATGGACGGCCCTGACGGGCGGGTTATGGGGGACAGGGAAATCTATTGCCTATGGAGTACGACCTGAACACTGATCAATTTAGGCGCGCTCCAACTGTGCCACTTTGATTTACCAGGACCTTTCAACGGACATGCTATTGAACAAATCCGCCTTTTCCCCCTGGATTGCGAGTCTAGCTACCGGGGCAGGGACGGGGATTCGAACCCACGACCCGGCGATTCCCTTCGCTCTCCTGCTCCGACGCTTAACCGCCTGAGCTATTTCGGACCCAAAACATTAAACGTTTAGGGCTTAACGTCTTTTGTCCACCACGAAGGTGATTTCAAAGACGGGGCACCGAAATAGGGTCTGAAACCCCAGCTGGATTCGAACCCGGGACCTTTCGGACGACAGTCGAACGCTCTACCACCGAGCCACCCAGCTCCCCAAATGCGGCGGTGACAGGTAGTAAACTGATGCATAGCATAATTATAGGCGGTCGAGTTGTCTTGACGAAGTTGTAAATAAACAATGGACGGAGATTGAATGGCACACAGCTCTGGTTTTGTTTTGTTTTGTTTTAAATTGTTTTGTCGATGTTTTATTTCTTCGGATAAAGCGATCGTCGCTACCTATTCATTGCAGTAATACGGTTACAATGTGATTGTCAAAGCTAGAGAAGATTCACTCTGCGTTCATTGGCACTGAACTAACTTGAACTGACCGGAACTGACATAAAGACGTGAGACTGTTGTGAAAGGCATCCGTTACTTTATGCTCGCCGCGGACAAAGACGGCCGGTGAAGTTCAATGATCATTAACCGTACTTCGCTGTATCAGTAGTCAGGGGCAATTACCCGATTAATAGCTGACACCAGATGGTCTAGTCAATCCACAAAACCGACTTCTCGCTTTCTGACTGGATAATTGCCTCAGCCGGGCGTGTCATCAGTCATAGGCATATACGCAGATGACTGCCTCAGTCTGAGGATGGTATATGTGTATAGCATATCAAAAGGTGTGGCTTTTCAGGAGCCCCTTTGCCTGCAGGGGCGCATGAAACTCTATGGCTCTACTTAGGAGCCCCATGTCAGCAGGGACTGAATTCTCATCCACAATAGGGGTGGGCTTGCATCATATGGTTGACTCGGAGTGAGGATGCGATGCTGACGAAGTGAGAGATACTATTTTTCCAAAAGCCCCTGCGGGGGCATTTTGACACTCTGTTTCTAGCGGAAAGACTATGACGTATTTACTGAGTGCAAACTGAGGTTATTTGACTAGTCTCGACACATTAGGCCCACCCACTGATTCAGCACGTAAGAGAAGAAGGGTTAAGATGACTGCTTGCCGTGAGGAAAAAAAATCTCACCAACCAACCAGCCGCCACTAAAATAATAATAATAATAATAATAATAATAATAATAATAAAAATAATAATAATAAAATACCTATAAATAAAAACCCTGAAGAAAGCAACCAGCACTAAAAAAAATTAAATACAAAATTTAAAAAAAACAAACTTCCTAACCAACCATCCACCACAACAACAAAAAAAGCCAGGTCTGACGGGTGGAGGGGGTGGGGGGCGGGCCCCCCTGGACCTCCCCCCTGGATCCACCTCTGAACTGTTCTTATTACTTACATGCGTACAGGTACGTCCTCAACAACACTTCCGATCATTTAAATCGCACACGTCGTAAACACTATGTTTCCAGGAAAAGAAAAGGAAGAAGAAGATGCACGGTTTAGGAACAGCAAACTAGGTTATCAAAAGGGAAGCAATCTTTCACTCATGTCTATCACGGCTTTTTCTAAATAATGTGCGTATTTAAACATCGTTTTTTGCGGATTACAGCTAAAGCAAATCGTAACTTACGTACATCTTCCTCGTTTATCCAAAAACTCGGAACAGTTACCTTTTTCTCTCTCGAGAGAGAGAGAGAGACAGCACTCCGGCATATCACCCCACAACCACCACCACCGCCACGACTGATGTGTACCCGGCCTTCCGCAGTGTCGCGTCCATAATGCTTTTGACGCGAAGGCGCCCGTCACTGACGTGCACGTTAAATGCATAAGGGTCCGTTGATAGTAGCTCAGTTTGACTAATAGCAAATCCACTGCGCCACCGCGTGCGCGCAAGCGTCTATACTAAGCTCAAGACAAAAATACTCTGAGCTTAGTATAGGCGCTTGCGCGCACGCGGTGGCGCAGTGGATTTGCATTAGTCAAAGCTACTATCAACGGACCCTTATGATTAAATGCGATACAAAACTACGGGGTTTTGTTTTTGTTTAAGTTCATCAGTATATATTTTGGAGTGAACCCTGGCTCGCCCGGTACAAGTGCAACGTGAGCCCTTAATGTAATGTAACGCGATGTAATGTGTATTAACCCCTTCGCTGCTAGTGATCACGAAGTTCGCGACTGAAACGACTGCACACTGACCCACATTCGCGTGAAAAACAAACAAATTCACTAAAATTAGACATAAAACACATAAAACGGCAGTTAAGGGTTAATTACGGTTTCTTTGAGTGAAGAACCCTTAAAGATCTTGTTAATGTAACAGCATAAGCACATTTTGCCTTTTCGTTTTGACAAAATCAGGAGTATGCAGATTTGTATCTTCTTGAAGGGTTCTTGGGAAGAAAAGCACGAGCAAACGAAATGAGACAATGTTGGATTTCAACATTGTCTCATTTCGTTTGCTCGTTAGTATATATCAAGCAATTTCACGACTATAAATATCCTTGTTACACACTATATCATTACATGTGTCAAAGAATGGAAAACTGTATGGACAGGGTCACTACATAGTAATTCTCATGGCTGGGCTTGCCAGATTAGCGAGACACACAGCTCGCCGGTTTCGACTATGAAGTCATCCTACCTTCAGTCTCCGCCCTGTTTGCAAAATTGCTTATTTTTCGACAATATGTATGACTCCTATACGTCTGTTTTGCGTTTGTATCCTCACATGTAACGCCGGTTAATGCAAATTCACAACTAACTGTCGCTTTATAATGGTGTAATTATAACCGACAATAACTAGTAACCTAATCAGGCGCACTCAGCGTAAAGATGCCTTTGAACACGAAATTTCAACCCGCCGTTACGAAAATCACTCCGCCGTAACCTCCAGGTTAAACGTTTCAGATCAGTGAAGAGTCAACGCTGGTTACCTCCCTCGATCCAATCCGCATCAGCGAACTGGGGTAGAGGTTATAAACGCCAGGGCGAAAGGTCAATCCCGCGCCGAGAAGCCGGCGTCCCATTCACTGTAATGACTGATTTTCCTGAACGAACTTCTAGGGCCGTTCACAGTATCCGGCCAGGGCGTAACTTGACATGAGTGCTAATACACATCGTGAGAAACACTACTGAGTAGACAACAACAACAACAACAACAAAAGGCCATCGGACCCGACGTCGGCCTCAGTGGGCCCGCCGCGCCAGCCGGCGTAGTCAGCCCGGAGTCGTTTGCTAATCTGACGGGCCGGGTATCCGACTTGGGGATTCCCCACAACTTACGGCCGGGTCTCGTCAGTCTATGCATACCGACCATTACGCTCCGCCGGTGAATCGGTCGCGACCTGTAAGCTTTTGATCCGTAAACCGCAGCGCGACCTTCCGTGTTCGTGTTTGCGTGCCGATCACAGACCAGCCAATTGCCAAAACTGCAGACTCAGCGATCTCGGCAGTGGTCGCCGTGTGTCACTGAACACAAAACTAAATCGCATAGCCGCCCTGAACACAATGACAGGACCCGGCATTGATACTGAATAGGAGTGGGACTGATTCAGTTTTTATTCTTGACAGTGGTCACTCTTATCACTTGTTGGGGGACTATAAAACAGGAACTTAGGCTAGAATTTCAGTTATGCGGTGTCTTTATTTCAGGATAAATTAAGCAAAAAATGAACTATCGCTCTCAATAAAGCACGGACCCGGCGACTGACACTGGTTGTCCCCCTCATTTCGCCCGCTACCATAAATCGGCGATAGCGAATCGAGGGAGACAACCAGTACGCAATCGGGTTCTTTCCCCTTTACCTGCATTCCCGCACCTCCCAGTATCGTGTCGCAGTCTTTTAATTCCAATGATCCATTAAGAGACTAGGAGTAGAATCTTGTGCGGCCAACTCTCTTCACTACTGACAGTAGTCAAATTCGAAATGCCGGCAAATAACGACACACAAGTTTCAAACTATCGCCTGAAACTGATACTGCCGAGTTGTCAGACTGACAAAAATCGCGGGAGGTAATTGCGGCTCACTGAAACTTAACATATTACGCGTGACGGTGTGTGTGTGTGTGTGTGTGTGCGTGTGTGTGTGTGTGTGTGTGTGTGTGTGTGTGTGTGTGTGTGTGTGTGTGTGTGTGTTTGTGTGTGTGCGTGCGTGCGTGCGTGTGTGTGTGTGTGTGTGAGTGCGTGCGTGCGTGCGTGCGTCCGTGCGTGCGTGCGTGAGCGTGTGTGCGCTAAATTGGTCATTTTGCGGCGTAATCGCGTGCACGCCGGAACGACTAAACGAAGAGACAAAAGGGGGGGAGGGGAGAGAGGGGGACGGGGAGGGAGAGGGAGAGGGTAGTGGGGGAGGGGAGGGGGAGAGAGAGAGAGAGAGAGACTGAGAGAGACAACAACCAGGAAGGTGGAAGATATCACTTTCCAGAACCCAATGCGCAAATCTCAGGCCATCGGTCGGCCCGATGGCCCACTTTATTGGGAAGCTATCTGAGACGCAGGTTTGGCGTTCTAAAGATGCTGAACAAACGAGGAAGCACTCGTACGGTTCATTCAAATCACAATGCCGTCTCTGCCCTTTGGAAGGAGGAAGTAACAAAATTTACATGAACAAAAGCGCGTCTAATCGGAGTTGTCTACCCTCGATAGAAGACAATATCCTGTGGGTCAACAAGGCAATTCGGTTATGCCCCCTTTCCACACACTCTTCTCTAATTAGCCTATTGCAACACAAAGCTATGAACGAAGAACCTTTCTGCCCACATACCCCAAAAAAATCCACGTAGAGCATATCACAGGAAAAACATTTCTAGGAATTCTCAAACAAATTGTCTGTCAGCGTTTTCCGCAACACTCTAATGCATTAAATACCCCCATGACAAAACTGTCGTCTGGAAGCCTGCATACAAGTTGTGCACACATAGAAGGCTCCCATGAACACAGTAGGTCGACTAAAATTACCCAAATTTTGCTCTTTTTCACACCACCTGTCATGCCTTTTGCTGCTCAAAACGCCCCAAAAGGCAACAAATTGAAGTGTTACACCCTAAAACAATTGCAAAAAGGGAGGAAATGTTTTTAACTAATTCATGCGAAAGAAAAAAATTACTACATGCACCGGAAGTAATTGCCCTGTGTGGCCTGTATGATTTCCGCCTGCTAAGACAGAGTGGACACGATTCAATGGAAGAGACACAGGTGCTGACAACACTTTCGCTGCATCCTTCTTTTCTTTCTTTTTTTACGGCTGGCGCTTTTGGGCTGTGAATCTAACAAAACAAAACCGGCAAAACAAAAAAAATTAATAAATAATTTAAAAAATAACACAAAAAAACGCAGTTTGCAACCACTGGCAGCGAAAGGCTTAACTCCCCTGGGGCATACAGCCATCGTTATTATTAACCCAATTAGCCCCCTAGTCCCTACAGCAGGAGATGGATTGACCACAATAATTCAAGAGTAGTGTTAGATTGGGTTCAGTTCGCGGCTATGTCCTGCGCATTGAGTTATATTATAATATGAGAAATGCGCCATATAAATACTATGTATTATTATTTATTATTAGCTTGGCGCTGTTACGTGGTATCAATGTGTCCACATCCGTGTCTTCTGCACCTAGAAGTAGCAGTGGCGCGAATTTTCCACCTATCTTTGCCTGGAAGGCTTCCGCTACCTCTGGGCTTCTCGAGGAGTCAAAATTGATTCTGGTGGAACCCTGCTTGTTGGCCTTCTTTAGGCGGAGTCGGAAGGTCATCATTACTAAGTCATGGTCGCTTCCAATGTCTGCTCCTGGAAAACTTCTTGTCTTGGCAATGTTACACTGGTTTGGAAGCGCCTCTTCACCATGATGTAGTCAATTTGGTTATGATGCTCTCCGTTCGGGCTGTGCCATGTCCACCTTCTGGATGCTTTGTGGGGCCAAACGTGTTCATCAGCTTTAGATCATTTGACCCGGCTGGCAAATTCCAGGAGCCTTAGGCCTCTGTCGTTGGTCTCTGCATGTGCCTTTCCAGTTCTTAACAGCATCCTCTCCTATTTTGGCATTCCAGTCTCCCTGCACCACAAGAATGTCTTTCTTGGGGGTCTGGTCCAAGACTTCTTGCAGTTGGTCATAGAAGTCTTCTATTTCCTCATCGCCATAGTCTGTTGTTGGAGCGTAAACTTGTACAATGGTGATATAAAATGGGGCAGCCATCAGCGTATGGTGATAAGCCTACTGGAGACTGGCCGACAACTCATGACAGTGTTCACGATGTCTTTGTGGACGAGAAATCCGACACCCTGTTCGTGTTTGTCTTCTCTGCCACTGTAATACAGTTTGTGGACACATTGATCAACACATTTAACACTGCTGTAACCCAAACAGCCAGTGAGATCCTTGGCAAACACCGACAAGAAAAGAAACCTTGGGTTACAGCTGATATCTTTGCTCTATGTGACAAGCGTCGAGAATTAAAGAAAAAGAAATCAGAGGTAGAAGGAGCTAAACAATACAGGGAAATTAAGCAAGATAGCAAGAAAAGCATGAAAAAGGCAAATAATAAGTGGATTGAAGATCAGTGTAAACACGTAGAAGAAAATCTGACCAAAAATAATAGCAAAAAAGCACACCAGCTGGTGAAAGACCTGACCAGTGTAAAGCAAGGACGCTCCTCGATCATTCAAGATAGTGAAGGGAACTGTCTTACGGAAGACCAAGACATGCTGAAGAGATGGACAGAGTACTGCTCAGATTTGTACAACAGGGGACCCAGGCATACTTGTCAACCCACCCGTGACCAACAATGGCAACTATCACATCCTCCGAGAAGAAGTAAAGGCTGCAGTGAAGTCGCTGAAAAAAGGAAAGGCAGCAGGAGCAGACAACATCCCTGCAGAGCTAGTCCAAGAAGAGGGAGAAGACATGATAGGCGCCTTACTAACAATCTGCAATAAGATCTGGCAGTCAGGGGATTGGCCCACACCATGGACCCAATCACTTATAATAACTCTCCCCAAAAAAGGCAACTTACATCAATGCCAGAATTATCGCACGATCAGTCTTATATGCCACCCAAGCAAAGTCATGTTAAAGATCCTACTGAACAGACTGAAGCCACAGGCAGAGGAAATCATAGCTGAGGAACAGGCAGGCTTCGGACCAGGGCGCAGCACAACTGAGCAGATCTTCAACCTGAGAGTTCTATGTGAGAGGTATCTCCAGCACCAGCAAGACCTCTATCATGTCTTCGTGGATTTTAAGAAAGCTTTTGACAGGGTGTGGCATGCAGCCCTTTGGTCCACCACGAAGCTATACAACATCAATGCCAACCTGATAAAAGTCATAGCAAACCTTTACAACAAGGCAACTAGAGCAGTCTGCTTCAACGGCTAAATAGGAAACTGGTTTAGGACTACAGTCGGAGTCAGACAAGGCTGCTTGCTCTCACCTACTCTTTTCAACATCTTCCTGGAAAGAATCATGACAGACGCTCTGAAAGATCATGAAGGAACTGTCAGTATTGGAGGCAGAACAATCACGAACTTGCGCTTTGCGGACGACATTGATGGCCTTTCAGGAACAGAGAAGGAGCTAGCTCAGCTGGTAGAAAAGCTGGACAGTACAGCCATTGCGTATGTGATGGAAATCAGTGCAGAGAAGACCAAACTGATGACAAATAACACCAGTGGCATTGGCACTGACGCCATGATTGGAAGCCAAAAACTGGAAACAGTTAATAAATTCAAATACTTAGGAGCCATTGTGACAGATGAAGGATCAAATCCAGAAATGCTGTCCAGGATTGCGCAGACAACAACAACACTGACAAGATTGAAGACCATATGGAAGGACAGAAACATAACGCTCTGCTCCAAGATCAGACTGATGCGCTCCTTAGTCATCTCAGTGTTCTTGTATGCCTGTGAGTCATGGACCTCACAGCAGACACAAGCCACTGAAATGAGATGTTTTCGAAGGCTGCTTGGCATTTCATACAGAGATTACATCACAAACGAGGAAGTGGGAAGCAGGATCAGGCAAGCCATCGGGCCCTATGAAGACCTATTAGCCATTATGAAAAAACGCAAACTGAAGTGGTATGGGCATGTCACGCGTTCAGCAGGGCTTGCCAAAACAATCCTGCAAGGCACTGTGCAAGGAGGACGAAGGAGAGGAAGACAGAGGAAAAGATGGGAGGACAATATCTCAGAGTGGACAGGACTGAGGCTGGGCGATACGCTAAGAATGGCAGAGAACAGAGAGGAATGGATGGAGCTGGTTGCCAAGTAATCAGTGGTGTCCCAACGGTCGGCAAGACTACGGGATATAGATAGATAGATAGATAGTTACATGGTAGTCGTAGTCGTAGTATGATACAATCACACCAGACGAACGCACATAGGGTTCTTGTAAAGAAACTTCACTCAGCTGCATCTCGTCACCAGCACAATGCATCCACTTACCGATACACTGTCTCCTCTACAATGCATCAACACTGTTGACACACTGCGTCTCTCATACAATGTACACACATATTTCTTAACACCGTCTTTCATACTATTACAGTTTTCCAGAATAATCCAGCAAATTCACACAACTCAACCAATCAGAAAAGAAAACGTGACCAAAACTGATTAAAAGGAATACTCTAGATCCGACTACAAATTTCCACTACCATTTAGGCACATTCGTTAAAACGATGCGAATGTAACCAACAAATTTGACGTCATATTAATTTTTAGGTCAATAGAATAATCACGCCTTTTCCAGGACGTTCTAGGTCAAACGAGGTCGGACTACAGCAACAATGTAACGAAAAGACGCGTCATTTTAGCTACACAACAGAAATCGATCGCAATTCCTCAGGCAAAAGAAAATGAATCCTACTAAAAAGATACGTAATTCTTATCTAAAATAACTCAAATGAATATTGGATCTTTCCTATGATCATTACACACATGCTCTCAAAACAATAACACAACCACAAACGTAACAGGCGCCTACCCTTGAATAATCTTGGTCAATCCATCCCCTGCAACTGGTACATAGTCGTTAGGCAACACCTCGAAAAATTGAGAAATGGGACCTTGGGGCTAAAAGGGTTAACAGACAATAGCGGGCGATGAATCGACCAAAAAACCAAGGGTTGCGCCAGAACAGCTTGGAAAGTGGACAAGCATATCTTGTACTAACTACCCTCGCGCTATTACACATGAGTCGTTTCCTGAAACTAGTGTCTAGTCAGCTATAAAGCCTCCCGGCGGCAGAACTTTGTCAGAATATTAAAAAGAGTTGGCGCTAGACGTCTTTCGTCAATCGGAAGTGAGTAAAAAATATACTGACGAGCAAAAGAGATGCCGCTCGCCATTTTTGTGATGTTTAAAAATGACACATTTCAATAACTAAATAATCGACGATTTTGATGCATTCAGAGGATTAACTCATTTAAGGCGGGGGGGGGGGGGGGGCATCAATAGCCACGGAAGTGTCGTATAGCGCTATACGACACTTTCGCAGCTATTAATGTGGGACGCATTGAACCAGTTAAAAACATACACACGCATGCCACAACAAAATGGTTTGCTTGGTCCTTATTTTAAAACAGGAAACAAAAGCTCGTATATGAGTGGAGAAAATTTAAAATTTCAATGTCATTACATATTCCATTTTCTTCCAGTGTGTCATATAAATACTCCAAAATCAGAAGAAAAAAATATTAGTCTGCAGTATTAATCTCCAATTTTGTTATTGGGTAGTCCAGTCCAGATATAAACCGGCTCAGTAAAGGGGTTTCTCCCGTATGTTCAGGTCTATAAAAATTAATTAGTGTATACCTAGCTAACAGCTAAACCCTTAGGTTGTCTACAATATAAGTAGTCCGAGAGAAAAATGCTTGAGTACATCTGCTCTTCGTATTCATTAAAGGAAGTCATCCACATGCAAAAACCTGCTGTGAGCAAACTTTGCAATGTTCAATATATACTTCAAAACATGGTTCTTTGTCATCCATGTTAATGCGGTTTAATGATAAGTACTTAGAGCTTAGAGCCGGGGCATTATTTGTGGGTTCAATGTTGTTGTTCTTGGTGGTGTTGTTGTGGTTGTTGCTGTTTTGGTCCCCCACCATTCTAGCTATGCACGCAGCCACCTGTACAGTAAACAGTACCAGATTGCATGCACTGGCAAAGAAATTGATCGTTAATACCAGTACTACACAGTCATCATTTAGTATCGGCCACAACGTTGTGTTATTTCACACGCGCAGAAGCGTAGGAACAAAATACGTAAAAAGCAAGGTCCTCGGGCCAACATCAGCCGCAGTCGGCACGCGCACTGTGCGCGGGCCGACACCTGCCGATATGGGCCCGATGATTCGTTGCTTATGGGGGAAACTGCTCCAAACGCTGTAGCCTACCTTAAGGAAGACAGATGCAGTCCTGGATCCCGGAAGATCAGTGGCGCAAGGAAACTGCTGACTCTAACGTAAGCACAATCAATGCTCAAGGAACAATGACGAAACACAAAATTAATGCTTCCGCAGCACACGGACATAGCATGCTGATTAAACAGTCACGTAGCACACCTGCCACATGACGAGTAAAAAATCAAACTGAGTTAAGGTGCGAAGAAGGAAGACATAAATAATGTAAATTTGACTATAAATATACGTTGTAAAACGCGTTTGTCTGCCCCCAACCATCAACCTGCGAGGGTTTTATGGTGGTTTGTTTGTTTGTTTGTTTGTTGTTGTTGTTTTGGTTGTTGTTGTTTTTTTGGTTTTGTTTTCTTTTCTATTTCATTTTTTTTTCCAGACAGAAGAAGTCAATACAATGTACACTGTGCTTCCCACAGTTGGTTGAAACATGTATTCCAGACAGCACGCGCCATTGAGTTTACCATGAGCTTATGAACAAGGACGTGGGAATAACTTTGTACACTACAAATTAAGTGTGAAGTGCAAATAAGCCAGTATTAGGGTTGGCACCCGGACGGCAGGGACTTGGCATGAATAAGTATATTTCGGCCATACCTCTTTTTCTGACTTGAACAAAACCTCTTCTTGGTCCTACCTATGTAAAGTATATTTAAACTGATCATACTTCCTCTAAGCCCAGCCATAAAATGCCCCAGTAGCACAAAAAAGGCAAAGCGTTATTGCACTTAAAAAAAAAAATAATAATAAATAAAAAACCAGATTAATAATGATTAACACATTGGTCCCTAGAGTCGCATCTCCCAAAATTAATAGTTGTCCTCTAAATACTAGTTTTACTACATTAGGTTCGGGAGGCAGTTCGACCATTGTGGTTCAAGGGTGGTGCCCGAATAGCTTGGTGCCTGAAATCGCCAAGCTATTCTGGCACCACCCTTAAACTATCATGTTTCATCCATATATCTTCTTGTACTGAGTGTGTCGGGGCTGAATGCGTAAACAAGGTTGATGTATGCGTTTGCCAAATGCAAACATTAACTTTTCTAATATTATTATCCTGCTTATTGTGGGCATTATGCTTGTCAGTGCTTGGCGTGTATCACTCATATCTTCGTACCACCAGCACCGCTTTCCTCTAAATTTATGCGACTCTTTTCGACGACTCTGTACGAAGATTTCCAAGGGCAGCAATTACCTCTTGGATATCTTGGAAATCTTCCTACGTCATTGGCAAACACACTGTTTAAAGTGTTCTTTCGTGTAAAGTGTCCTCCAGGCCTGCCCAGTACTCCAGCGCTTCCTTTTCTTGCGGCGCCATTCAACCACCCATTCCATCCACAACCCACCTACCTTCAGACATTCACCATAAAAATTCCTTCACGCACCCGGTCTTTCAATACCATTTTAAATCAATCCCAACTCTCCGGCCCGAAAGTGCCTCATATAGACCATAGTTTAAACACTGACTCCATGCCAGCAAGCAAAATTTCCTCGCGCCCGTGCGCGGCCAAGCTAAGGTAGACGTCAGCTATGCACACTATGCTCATATGGCATATAAAAATAAAGAAAATGATACGAGCAAGACTGGTTTGCGACTACACCCTGGCTGTTGCGACCACGCTATTTCAAGGAAAGCGTCAAGTTAATCATGCATTATCCATGAACTAGCATGGTCGATTCCGCCACTTCCCGCTGTAATGTGCACGTGTAAAGACTGAATGACTTTAACCCTTTCAGCCCCAGGGTCCCATTTCTCAAATTTTGGAGGTGTTGCCTAACGACTATCTACCAGTTGCAGGAGATGGATTGATCATGATAATTCAAGGGCAGTGCCAGATGAGCTTGGCGCCGGAAGGCGCCAAGCTCATCTGGCACTACCCTTGAATTATCATGATCTTCTGCTGCAGGGTCCTGGGGCTAAATGGGTTAACCGGTCCTTCAGTGCCAGCGGACACAGACTGCGTCGCTTTCTGAGATCATTATAAATTCAGCGTCGAAGATTCCTCGCCATCAAAGAACATAGATACCAAGTGGTGTCAGCAAGAGGCGTAGATCCTCGTGCGCCCCCGCAACTGCGGGGGGCACATGAGGGTCTATTCCTCTTGCAGCTGAATGGTGTTCACTTTTTTTCGGCAGCGAAGGGGTTACTGTATTTGTTTCTATCTCAAGTCGTTAATATCCACTTCCGAATCTGTAAGTGGCAACAACATGGAATACCTCAAGAAGACGTCATAAAGTAAAACAACGTTCAGAGTTATCGCCACTTCATGGTTCAAGTATTTAAAAAACCAGGAATATACCCCCCCCCCCCCCAAAGCAAAATAAAATAAATAAATAAATATAATAATAATAATATAAAATTAAAAAATATAACAATGATATAAATTTATTATTATTATTATTATTATTATTATTATTCATTAATAAAAATGACGTAGAAGCCATCCTCTATTCCAAAAAGAATTAACATAGCATGACTATCAAATAGTTGAACCAAAATGCTCTATCCGATAACGACCAGAGTCAGTCGTAACTCCAACGACCTTTTAGTTCAGTATGGCCCTGGCAAAGCTGAAGTCAGGATGCTCTAGACACAACACAAACTTGCACATCAATAATATCACGAAAACGTGAACTTGACTTGAGTCTGAGTGTCTGCATTTGTATTCCTATCATCATTGGCAGCCAATGGTTTAGCACCACATGCAGGAAGTGTGTAATATATGTGATAATCAAAAAGTCTCCTTCCTGGTTTCCAAGTTGCGATTGGCCGGCGGCGTTCTGAGAATTCAGAAGCCTCGGTGGAGATCAGTTGCGCGACTGAGCTTAACACATTCTACCACAGGACCGAATTTTGAGCTATTCTGGCACCACCCTCGAACTGTCATGCTCGATCCACGTCTTGCTGTGGTGAGTCGGGGCTGAATGAGTTAAAGCGGTCTGCTCCATGGCGGATTGTGGTTGCTAAAATTCGCCCATACAACGAGTTATCAATGTTGTCTTGCGTCAACTAAGAATGTTCCACGCTTCTTTTCGCGATCTATGCGAGCAGAGACACGTACGTACCAGTGGTTTTCCATTGCATTTAGAGCGTAACGGAAGGAATTTCCCGCGTACACACATGAAGAAGAGCAGGCAACTCTTTCATTTAACCCTTTTAGCCCCAGAGTCCCGCTTCTCAAATGTCGGAGGTGTCGCCTGACGACTATGTACTAGTTGTAGGAGATGGATTGATCATGGTAATTCAAAGGGTAGTGCCAGATGAGCTTGGCGCCTGAAGGCGCCAAGCTCATCTGGCACTACCCTTGAATTATCATGATCAATCCATCTCCGGCTGCAGGGTCCCGGGGCTAAAAGGGTTAACGACATTCACACATCATAGGCTATCCATCATTATTGTGTAAGAAAGACTAAAAACATTTATAAGGGAGAAATCGCGATCTGCTAACCCTTTACTGCCTGGAGTAGGTCGCTTTGCATCCTGTGCAAGCCGCCACTCTACGCAAGCTTCTCCGCTAAAGCGGAGCACCTTGAGTAGAGTCTTGCGCAGGATTTAAGATCGCTCATTCAAATGATCTCAATTGGACCGTGCTTGAAATGTTAATCCCATTAGAAGACGGAGAAAGAAACACGCTTAGAAAAAACGGTACAACACAATTTATTAATATTTCGGGTAAATACCCTTTGTCAAAATAGACAAACAAACAGAGACATTATGACTACTCACTAACCAGTTGCCACATTCCTTATATATATTACTATAATTACTACTACGGTATGCATAGGGCACGGAAAATGGGTTGATGGTAGCGCAAGGGTAGTGCTTGATTAGCTTGGCGCCTCAGACACCAAGCTAATCAGACACTACCCTTCGCTGTCGCTGTCGAGCCATCTCCTATAGTTTGCGGTGTAAGGAGATACAAAGGTCAACGAAACACCTGCCTCAGGGTTGATGGTAAATAACACCGCTGTTGAGGTGTCTGGTTTCTGGAGATGGATTGCGGTGGCTGTGGGGTGTTTATCATACCCGTTAGAGCGTGACCCCGACCGTTATGTGAAAGCTGTCTGTTCATACGAATATGCATATTAAACCAAGGCCCGACTGTTATTTGAAAGATGTCGGTGCTCTTCTTCATGTGTGTACGCGGGAAATTCCTTCCGTTACGCTCTAAATGCAATGGAAAACCACTGGTACGTACGTGTCTCTGCTCGCATAGATCGCGAAAAGAAGTGTGGAACATTCTTAGTTGACGCAAGACAACATTGAGAACTCGTTGTATGGGCGAATTTTAGCAACCACAGTCCGCCATGGAGCAGACCGCTTTAGTAGTAATTCACATATCCACATTGTGGCAACTACTCACTAACCAGATAGGTGAGGCTGGCGCTGATTGATATGTACTTTGTGACTCCCATGGGGACTTTTTCAGCACTGGCCGTACGTTTCGTTGGATCCCTTGCCCTTCCCTGTCGGGCGCCTGGTCGCCGGTCCTTGGATTTATGCGCGGTGTGGGGGGCGATCGTGTGCATTCCCTTGGGGATGTATGTGGTCGTCTTGTTCGCATGCCTGTGCGTTCGTCCGTGGGCTGGTGGGTGCCTGTTGGGTGGGGCTGGTGGCTCTGGTTGTTTGCCTTTCCCCTCCCCCCCCCCCCGCCCCCCTCCTCTCCCCTTTCTCTCTCTCTCTCTCTCTCTCTCTCTCTCTCTCTCTCTCTCTCTCTCTCTCTCTCTCTCTCTCTCTCTCTCTCTCTCTCTCTCTCTCCCCTTTCCTCCTCCCCTTCCCCCGCCCCTTTTGTCTTTCTCTCCCCCCACACCCGGTTTTTTTTTTTTTTTTTTTTTTTAGTTACCCTTGAAGATGGTTTCACAACTACCTACTCTTCTCTTATACCATTATTCTCTTACTGATTTTGATTATTTGCTTTGTTTCATTGATATTCCTTGTTGTGTACCATGCTAAATGCTGGGGTTTTTTTCCCGGGGTTCTCCCGTTTTTCCCCGAGGTAGTCCTCAACTTGATGGTGATATAAAGTTTGCCTTCGGGTTGGCGTTTAGCAGGCTTTGTGTATTAGACACTCAGCCTACTTCGTGCCCAAGGGTACTCCTCGTTCCCTCTCTCTCTCTCTCTCTCTCTCTCTCTCTCTCTCTCTCTCTCTCTCTCTCTCTCTCTCTCCCCTTTCCTCCTCCCCTTCCCCCGCCCCTTTTGTCTTTCTCTCCCCCCACACCCGTTTTTTTGTTGTTTTTTTTGTTTTTTTTAGTTACCCTTGAAGATGGTTTCACAACTACCTACTCTTCTCTTATACCATTATTCTCTTACTGATTTTGATTATTTGCTTTGTTTCATTGATATTCCTTGTTGTGTACCATGCTAAATGCTGGGGTTTTTTTCCCGGGGTTCTCCCGTTTTTCCCCGAGGTAGTCCTCAACTTGATGGTGATATAAAGTTTGCCTTCGGGTTGGCGTTTAGCAGGCTTTGTGTATTAGACACTCAGCCTACTTCGTGCCCAAGGGTACTCCTCGTTCGTTCTCTCTCTCTCTCTCTCTCTCTCTCTCTCTCTCTCTCTCTCTCTCTCTCTCTCTCTCTCTCTCTCTCTCTCTCTCTCTCTCTCTCTCTCTCTCTCTCTCTCTCCCCTTTTCTCCTCCCCTTCCCCCGCCCCTTTTGTCTTTCTCTCCCCCCACACCCGTTTTTTTTTTGTTTTTTTTTTTTTTTGTTTTTTTTAGTTACCCTTGAAGATGGTTTCACAACTCTACTCTTCTCTTATACCATTATTCTCTTACTGATTTTGATTATTTGCTTTGTTTCATTGATATTCCTTGTGTGTACCATGCTAAATGCTGGGGTTTTTTCCCGGGGTTCTCCCGTTTTTCCCCGAGGTAGTCCTCAACTTGATGGTGATATAAAGTTTGCCTTCGGGTTGGCGTTTAGCAGGCTTTGTGTATTAGACACTCAGCCTACTTCGTGCCCAAGGGTACTCCTCGTTCGTTCTCTCTCTCTCTCTCTCTCTCTCTCTCTCTCTCTCTCTCTCTCTCTCTCTCTCTCTCTCTCTCTCTCTCTCTCTCTCTCTCTCTCTCTCTCTTCCCCCCCCCCTCTCTCTCTCTCTCTCTCTCTTTCCCCCTCCCTCTCTCTCTCTCTCTCTCTCTCTCTCTCTCTCTCTCTCTCTCTCTCGCGGTCTCTCTCTCTCTCTCTCTCTCTCTCTCTCTCTCTCTCTCTCTCTCTCTCTCTCTCCCCCCCCCCCCCCCCCCCCGGGGAGTTGCCTGCCCTTGGCAAGGTGGGGACACGAAATTTCTGGCGTCCAGAAATTGCGATATTTTTTGCTGTCAAACTACGTCAAAATGCCCGTCACCGGACTCCCGTCAGCTGCAGAAGCTGTCCTGCAGTCTGTACTGTCCAGCCATCACACCACGTCATGGAAACTGACCGGGGAAGGGACTAACCTAGTGTTTGTACTACGGCTGTGTTCAGCGGACAGGGACGAACAACACACCGACATTGCACCGACCGGCTACTGGCGACGAAAACCACCGTCACAAGTGCGTAGAGACTTACGGAGGGCACAGGCCAGAAACAAGGTAGGCAGTTTGCATAGCTGCAACGGTTTATTAGACAACACGAACGTGAAAGAAATTGAGGTTCACACGTACAATGACAATTACAATCAAGAATGTGGAAATGACAGTACACTACAGTACACGAGAACCATCACCCAGCCAGACAACACACCGTGTAGTGACCATGCAGCACGTGCAACAACACCGCCGTTAGCTGAGACGCACGAGATCACAGTACACATGGAAACTGGAACACCAACAGAGACAGTGCACGCATGCACTGCCGATGTTGACAATATTAACTGTGCTAGACCTGTAACGGGTGTGTGTGACACAGAAATCAGAGATGCAGAATCACGTGGCTTTGACCTCAAACAAGTGTACACGTTTGTCACCTCTCAGACCGAGTCAACAAAAAAGAAACTACTGGACACATCGAGGAACCAAGGACTAAAGAAGGTAGTCTCCCACTCAAAGAATGGAAAGAACTATTTAGTGGCCGAGAGTGACGATTTTGTACTTATGTACGACATTCGTATCCCAGGGACTGTGTGTTATGACGTCAAGTGTGACCCAGTGACCGGCAGAGTTTTGGAGATGGTGTTTGCTCTTGGTCTTCTGCCAGCTGTCAGTGACAATGAGTATAAACAGGACATTGAACGTATCCAGCAAGACTGTGACTTGCTTGCCTTGGCCAGGATTACACAGTGCTACCTGGCTAAGGCAAGCAAGTCTTCCTGAACATTAGCATGAACAGGAAATTTTTTGTTCATATTAATCAGCTGTCATTTTATTCTCCCGGACAAGTGACATGACACTTAGGCGATTCAAGGACGCTGTATTCACAGGACCCATCATGTCACGTATTCATGAACCCAACGAACTGAACTTTAATGACATGGATTCCATGTCATTGCAAACCCCCACCCCTTCCCTAACCCCACCCCAAATCCCCTTTATACCCCCAACCCCTCCCCTGTCATTTTTCTGTTGTTATTGTGATTCTCATTGCTGTATTTTGCTGATGGGCTGATGCCTGAAGCAATAAACCAGTTCGAGTTCGAGTTCTCTCTCCCCCCGGCCTCACACACGCGCATTTACTTTTGCTCGCTCCTGCGCGCGCTTACACACACTCTTGTCTCTCGTGTTTAGTTTCTCTCGGAGTCTTTCTCTTACGATTTTTTTCTTTGACGTCATTTTTACTCAAGTTTGTTCTTCCTTTTCTTTTCTTTTTCTTTTTTTATTTTTACGTCACCTTCAGTTGCCACATTCCTTCTGCATATGAAGATAAGTAGCGGCTAATGTCTCTGTTTGTTTGTCTATTTTGACAAAGGGTATTTACCCGAAATATTAATAAATTGTGTTGTACCGTTTTTTCTAAGCGTGTTTCTTTCTCCGTTGGGTACTTCTTTGCATTTCACACGCTTGGCAGTCACCTTTTTGGTCTGGATTGCTTAATCCCATTAGGTCTGCAGAGTTGCAGACTGTAGGGAGCGTTAGTTCTGGCATTGCAGTTACGCATGCGTTCTGGCTTTTTGCGTGTTTATCATTTTGTCTGCACTGTGCGTGCGTGTGTGCGCGCGCGCGTGTGTGTGTGTGTGTGTGTGTGTGTGTGTGTGTGTGTGAGAGAGAGAGAGAGAGAGAGAGAGAGAGAGAGAGAGAGAGAGAGAGAGAGAGAGAGAGAGAGAGAGACAGACAGACAGACAGACAGACAGAGAGACAGACAGACAGACATACAGACAGACAGAGTGTCGTTAGACAGCGCAAAAAAGAGCATATGTGATAATCAAAAAGTCTCCTTCCTGGTTTCCAAGTTGCGATTGGCCGGCGGCGTTCTGAGAATTCAGAAGCCTCGGTGGAGATCAGTTGCGCGACTGAGCTTAACACATTCTACTACAGGACCGAATTTTGAGCTGCAAATTTTTTAGAGACAGATCCAGCATGATAGTTCAAGGGGGGCGCCAGAATAGCTTGGCGCCCGTAGGCGCCGAGCTATTCTGGCACCACCCTCGAACTGTCATGCTCGATCCATGTCTTGCTGTGGTGAGTCGGGGCTGAATGAGTTAAAGCGGTCTGCTCCATGGCGGACTGTGGTTGCTAAAATTCGCCCATACAACGAGTTCTCAATGTTGTCTTGCGTCAACTAAGAATGTTCCACACTTCTTTTCGCGATCTATGCGAGCAGAGACACGTACGTACCAGTGGTTTTCCATTGCATTTAGAGCGTAACGGAAGGAATTTCCCGCGTACACACATGAAGAAGAGCAGGCAAGTCTTTGATTTAACCCTTTTAGCCCCAGAGTCCCACTTCTCAAATGTCGGAGGTGTCGCCTGACGACTATGTACTAGTTGTAGGAGATGGATTGATCATGATAATTCAAGGGTAGTGCCAGATGAGCTTGGCGCCTGAAGGCGCCAAGCTCATCTGGCACTACCCTTGAATTATCATGATCAATCCATCTCCGGCTGCAGGGTCCCGGGGCTAAAAGGGTTAACGACATTCAAACGTCATAGGCTGTTCATCATTAATGTGTAAGAAAGACTAAAAACATTTATAAGGGAGAAATCGCGATCTGCTAACCCTTTACTGCATGGAGTAGGTCGCTTTGCATCCTGTGCAAGCCGCCACTCTACGCAAGCTTCTCCGCTAAAGCGGAGCACCTTGAGTAGAGTCTTGCGCAGGATTTAAGATCGCTCATTCAACTGATCTCAATTGGACCGTGCTTGAAATGTTAATCCCATTAGGTCTGCAGAGTTGCAGACTGTAGGGAGCGTTAGTTCTGGCATTGCAGTTACCCATGCGTTCTGGCTTTTTGCGTGTTTATCATTGTGTCTGCACTGTGCGTGCGTGTGTGCGTGTGTGTGTGTGTGTGTGTGTGTGTGTGTGTGTGTGTGTGTGAGAGAGAGAGAGAGAGAGAGAGAGAGAGAGAGAGAGAGAGAGAGAGAGAGAGAGAGACAGAGACAGACAGACAGACAGACAGACAGACAGACAGACATACAGACAGACAGAGTGTCGTTAGACAGCGCAAAAAAGAGCATTGTGTCGCCTACGTACCCAACTGATTTAAAATTAGCTGCTTGTCCTCAGTGTTCACCGACTTCGCTATGGTATATCCAGAAACCACACATAGATCTAGCATAAGTCGAGTAAAATTTAAAAAATACAGATCAAAGAAGGTCTGCCTAGCATTTTAACTACAACATGGCAACTAACGAAGAATTTATGCACACCAACAAACAATCAAAAATTACGGACATAAACACAACCTACTGATTGTGCACAAAAAAGAACGTGCGTTGGTCCAATCGGATCGAAGATTGTGTGGACATTATTCGTTGTTCCTGGACAGCTAACACCGGCTATCACCGGCAACTGACTGTATATTTCTGTAGTCATGTTTACGATAACCGTTAAATTCTAACCTAAGAAAGAAAAGTGTTAGCCTCCAAGGCCAAAAGAAGAGTAGCCGGTCAGCACCAATGTCGATGATTCGAAATGACGACATGACAAACCACAGGAATTCATTTTCTCGTAAAGGTACGTGCGAATGCGGAAACTTTAAACTTTACAGCATGTGACACACGATGGGCGAAAGTAAGAGTTTGATTTGGCCAGGCCAGTCACAGACCTCAATTTAACCGCCTTGTGCACGCAGCCACGGGTACTGTTAACTCATTCGAGAAGTGCCGCCTCCGCGGGAGGCGGTACGTCTCGAATGAGTTAACGGTACCGGTGGCTTCGTGCGCAATGGTGTTAACCAGAATGACCTACCTCAAATCTGCGGGAGCGCATGGAGCTGATCTTTCCGAGAAAGAGGAATGGATTCTCATGAGCCCCAACAGCGAACCTGTCACAGATGGACTGAAGCGACTGTCAAGAGACCGACACGGCTAAGTGAGGAAAAAAAAAATGTTTGAACAGATAAATGACTAACCACTTCACTTCCGGTTGGCGCTGATTTTGCTTTTGAAATCACTGCCAACTCAGCGTCTTCTTTTTAATGAAAGCTACATAGTTTTGGTAAGTGATGTGATGTTAAATGTACATTTACTTTTATCTTTATTCTAAGGCAATGGCAAGATGTGATGAAAGACAAATTTTCCTTTTCCACGTATTGGGACAGTAACGTGTATTTGCATTTGTATCCCCCAGCCGTCCAAGGAACATGGATACAAAACGGTCTCAGCAAGAGGCATAGATCCTCATGAGCCCCCGCATTTGCGGGGGCTCATGAGGATCTACGCCTCTTGCATTTGGGTCGAAGGTGCTATACAGTCCTAAAATATCTTTGGTTGGGTGGTGTTCAATATTTCTCGCCACTGAGGAGGTTAAGATCAGTTCTGTTAAGATGGGATCTCTGCGCTCGAAAAGGTCCATGCGCGCTCCACCCCACCCGTCAGAAGTCTTCCTAGAGTTCCTCTGGGACTCGACACAACATAAACGTTCGACATCGTGCCACTATTGGTCTGGTTCACGATGGATCGCTCATGCCCTTTCAAATCTGCCCAGCGTCCGCTTTTACGGAAGTGATCGACTTCGTGGTGCCCGGTTTGGCTCGATCCTCTCAGGTCAGTTCTCGCCACCCGCCTGACCTGGCCACCCCGGCGTTCCCAGTCACTATACGAGTGCAATCAGTAAGAGTGAAAGCTGAACCTAACGTGGTAAAATCCTAAGTCAGTGCATGGGTTTCCCTCACTTAGTGCTTCATTAAATTAATAAGGACCGTCATACAATTAAACTAAATAGATCGCTTGGCGTTTTAAAATCACGAAAGCAAAAGGTTCTCGGGCCGAGTTCGGTCTCGCATGGCCCGTGCACAGCTGTGCCGCTCAGTAAGGCTATCGTCGACTTGCGCACATCTAGCTCACAAGACCGCAAACATTATCTATTCATACAGAGACTGACTGACCACACAGCATTTGGCTGTCGCGATGATTCCTGTACCCAATGGCCGTTTGCGCATTGGATAGGAATAATCGCAACAAAAACCGCTACCGACAGCAAAAGATGAGGTAGTTTACAGTTAGCCGCCCCCTCCCCCCTCCCCCCCCCCCCCCCCCTTCTCGGCCACCCCAAGGCTCCTCTACCCGTCACGTTACTGATTCAAATGCTCTCTTTGTGTTCTGGCCTGTAATTTTAGATCTTAGTACGGCCTGATGCCGTAAAATCCCAAATCACAGACCAGAAAACAAGATTAGACGTTTGAAAGCGTCTGGAGAATTATCTGCATACAACCAAACGATTTCCCTCAATAAGGGCCTACAACGTTTTCCTGAGGAATGTGCTTGCAGTGGCCGGATTTGAATCCCCAGTCAGTCTTTTCCTGCTGATTCAGCAGTTTCAGTTCTCTTCCTCGCTCGCTCAAGGTTTAACTAGGGCAACTAAGGTCACCGCCTAACTTGCTACCCGGCTGAATGATCTCAGTCGGCCCCGGCCTCCGTCACACACGCACACACACACACACACACACAGTGACACACACACACACACACACACACACACAAACGCACGCACACACACACACACACACACACACACACACACACACACATGCACACGCACAATCCTGCGGGGAGCTTTGACATAACACGTTTGTGCAACAATGAAAATATATGGACTGACATAAACCATATTCCACGGCGTACTGCGGGTTCGGGCTTTCCCGATTCTGAGGCAAAGTATCAAAATTTGCTGTCACTGACTTTTTGTGTCAGAACTTAAAACGAGAAACACGGGGCTATTGACTATTGGACATTTAGTATATATCCAAGTGAATACAAAGTGTTGTCAGCCACAGGCACTGTATATATACAGTGAGAGGGCGAAAACTTGTGCATAGATTAAAAGTGTAACTCCTTCTAAACTACGTGGTGTTTGTGGATCCTTTCTTCACATTTTATATATATATATATATATATATATATATATATATATATATAATATATATATATATATATATACTTAAAATGTGAAGAAAGGATCCACAAACACCACGTAGTTTATATATATCCAAGCGAATACAAAGTGTTGTCAGCCAGACTAAGGCACCGGCAGACCCTCATGTGCACCCGCAATTGCGGAGCCCGGCTTATGAGGAACTATTTCACTTGCAGCTGGTTCATGTCAGTTCAGTTCAGTATTCTAGTCTCGGCAAGGAAGGCCTTCATTGCAGCCTAGAGCCTAGCCACAATTTAATGCACGATCGTGTGCGGGCCAACGGCGGCCGACGTCGGCCCGATGGCCTCAGTTTTGCGCATTGGGGATTTGAGTCTTGTCAGGTTCAGTTGGAAACTCATTCAGTGTGTTTAATCCAGCGCCGGCCAACTCATTTGAAGAGCCCCAGCGTCTAAGCAACACGAATACCAGATAAGACCAGCAAAATACGTACTTCGTTAGCCCTCGCCACTGCGTGGTTCATGAGCGTCCGTGTGCTTCTCAGTTCATTTGTGTATCCCTCGGGTCTACGGCCCTAGGGGACTTGGGTAATGTAACTACGTGCTAGTTTCCAGGGTCACCCTGTCAGCCCCACGTGGTGGGGTTTTCTCCTTTTTCCGGGGCACATTTCTGTCTACCCTTGGTCCATGACCTAGCGGTGTATTTTCTTTTAGCTCTTGATATTGGATACGTGTTCACACTGCTAAATGGTCTACTGCACATACGAGATGATAACTGTTTGATGTGTTTGCGGTCAATGCATTTTTATATATCATTTCCATGTACATATCTTGTAACTGTAATGTTTTTCTACTCTTTTTTGTCAACCTGGATACGACAAATTAGCATTAACGCCGGAGGTGCAGCGTCGCCTATGTCTTGGGTTTATTTAGCACTGATATAGACCGACTGGCGACATACATACAATATTCTGTTTGGTGTCTTGTTTTGTTTTTTTTCACAGCAGTGCACACACATCCTGAGAAAGTCTTGTTGCTGCCGGGACTTTAAGCAATGTACAACCAAACCAAACCAATCATTCGTGTGTGATGACATTGCCTTATTCCCCATCCAACGAGTAAAACAACGGGAAACCCCGTAAATTAATACCCACATAGGCAGTTTTCACCTCACATTTCAAGTAACCACAAAACTACTTGGCATGGCTGACAACAAAAAGCGGAGCAGTCCTAACATCAGTACTAGCGTTTGCACCTGCAATGGTGACTGAAGATCTCAGTCACTGTCACAGGCCGTGTAGGTCAGTAGGCCTATAACAATTAAGTCAACATAAATTGCCGCCTCCTCCGGCGTTGCCTTACTGCGTTCACAAGACTGAAAAGTAACGCACTACCCTACATGTTAATCATTTTTGTTTAAATGTTAAAACCCAAATGATTTGGTAAACTGGTTTGTGCTCTTGGTTTCACTCAGGTCAAGGAGTGTTTCTTCTTTGATGGCAGGTGCTGTATCAACTGACACTTTTAACTGATACATTTTATTCTTGGTTGATGTGTTACATCATGGCCGCCGTAAAGTTGAAAACTTTTCCGATTGATTTTGCATGTTTTGGAGACCCAAACATGCGTTCCATTCTTACATACCTGACGCATCCAAACAGCACGCGTCACATATATACACGGCACCAAGGTCAGTGGCTGCCGCGCTTTACAGCAGAGTGCACGTGGACTGGATTGGATTGGCCCAATCTAACCGATTTGGATCATAAGTCTAGTAATAATAATAATAATAATAATAATAATAATAATAATAATAATAATAATAATAATAATAATAATAATAAATAAATAAATAAATACAATTGGTTTGGCCCCAAAATTATTTTTATTCAACATTTCTATAGTTTAGTTTCAATTCTATTTTAATCAATTTAGCCCCAACGCCCTACAACAGGTGACGGATCGATCATGATAATTCAAGGGTAGTGCCAAATTAGCTTGGCGCCTGATGGCTCCAAGCTAATCTGTCACTACCCTTGAATTATCATGGTCGATACATCTCTAGTACTTAGTCGTTGGATGACACTTTCGAATTGGGGAAATGCGGTCGGGGGGGCGGGGGGGGGGGGGGGGGGTAACAAGCATAAAGCAGAGCTGTTCACATCAGTTACGCGTAAAGAAGACAACTGGTGCATATAATATCTTTAGTCTTCACTTATTTGCGATTTACATGAATTCAACGTGGCTATATTTTAGCACTAGTGATGGATCACATTTACAACCCAGTTGAGTACACAGCAAATCTCCAATGCAGCCCATGCTACTTTTATTTCACTAAATATATAAGAAACCAAGACCAAAGTAATCACATTTCATCTAAATAACTCTATTCACGATTAAATTTTGAAAGAAAAAATATTCGCTTTGACTTTAGGGTCAGTCACCATGCCGGCATACGTGAATTTCATTTAGAATCATTCTGCATTTGCAAAGCGTACCGTATATAGACGCGCAGGTACTAGTCTAGAACTGACAAACCCACCGGCTCCGACGCTGACGCGGCACAAAAAGTCGGCCGGCCAAAATGACACAACTTGAGTCTCATCTCCAGGCCCTCAAGCATTCAGCAGTACGTCCAGTTCCGGCGTATTAGCCACACTTTACAGCATTCATAAGTGCGCAAGGATGCTGATCTAGGAAGTAAGCAAGATTTTCGCGCGCAAAAGGTACAATTTCAAGTTAAAATGCACTGTTTTACCACGATATTCGTAATTCAAGTTGCCGCCCCAGTTACCACAGTCCCGCAATCAATCTCCTTACCTGCAAGAGGCGTAGATATTAATGTGCCCGGCCCCTGCGACTGCAAGGCCGGCTTTTTACAATCGACGCCTCTTGCTGCAGAGAGATACGCTCCATTTACTTCCGTCTGCCCGAGTACTTCAGGGGGGGGGGGGGGGGGGGATGACGCGGACACAACACAGCGCAATTATGTCAAAAGGACAGGCCGATCAGGGATACTAGGACCGCCGGCTGTTCCTGCTGAAGTGTAATATTTCGGGGATTCCCCGCCGGCTGCGGCAGAACCACTCCACACTGACGGTGTGACACAAGGAGAGTAATTAGTAGGCGCGCAATTTTGCCGGGCACAATCTGAGCAGCAGGAAACGTATTAATGTAAAAACGTTTAGAGGTCAATATATTGTGCCACAATGGAGGTGATTTCACGGACGGGCGCACCAAATACGGTCTGTACACAATTTTGACGGCCGCACCCACGACTTCAGTTGACGATCAAGAGCGATCTCATGCTTTACCACTAACCAAGCTGAGCCAACCACTCACCAGCTGGGTACGCGACGAAGAAAAGAAGCGAAGTACACAACAAACCCTTCCTGCAGCGACAATATAAAATCTAAGGTCCACAATCACAGACCATCACGCCGGTTTTTTGTTTTCGTAGCTCGCACCGAATATAATAACTGAGGTACACGCAGCATGTTTTTTTGTGCTTATTACGTCTAGTATCCGCCCGCTTGTTGACTATGGCGTATCGACAAAGGTTTAGCAATCGCCGACTCGAAAAAAACAAAACGGTGTCATAATTCATAACAATAATTAACCAACTTTCTTCCCACGGAACCGTCCTGCTGAGAATTATTTTCTCAGGCTGCTTTGAAGAGGTGTAAATTTCCACGAATTGCCTTTAACCCATTACATCCTGAGGCTGATTTTTTTTTTTATATTTACTTATTGTCCTACAGAAGCTGCATTACCGATTAAGATATCGATCAACCGTTTGAGTTCAGGGTGGTGCCAGAATAGCTTGGCGCCTCAGGCGCCAAGCTATTTTGGCACCACCCTTGAACTAACATATATAGTCAAATTAATTTCAAACAGTGGGTGTATTAGGATGAAAAGGGTTAAGTATTCGAGCCGACATGACGGTGTATAAAGTTGCAAAAAGAATTACAATGTTCACTCTTAATTATTTTAAGGTTCACTCTTAATTATTTTAAGTGGACACACAGTTACTATGCACACGTTATTAAAGCCGGGCGCACAGACATAAGCATGTAAGACCTACGTGCAGAGCTCAAATTCTATCCACTGATAAATAAATAAATTAATTATTTTTTTTAAATAAATAAATAAGTTAGTTAGTGGTGGTTATTTTAATAATAAGAATAAATGAAATAAATAAATAACTAGATAAAAAATAACAAAAATAAAAAGTAAATAAATAAATACATGTTAATAAGTTAGTTAGTTAGTTAGTTAGTTAGTTGGTTGGTTGGTTGGTTGGTTGATTGGTTGGTTGGTTGGTTGGTTGGTTGGTAGGTTGGTTGGTTGGTTGGTTAGTTAGTTAGTTAAAATAATTACTAACTGTACTACGTTTAGTTTAGTTAGTTACTTAATCGGTCGGTCAGTCAGTCAGTTGTCGGTGAAAAACATGTGGTCAGTTAGTCAGTCAGTCAGTTGTCGGTGACAAACATGTGGTCAGTTAGTCAGTCAGTCAGTTGTCGGTGACACACATGTGGTCAGTTAGTCAAGTCAGTCAGTTGGTGACAAACATGTGGTCAGTTAGTCAGTCAGTCAGTTGTCGGTGACACACATGTGATGCGAAATCACAGTAGTCACTTGGCGATGCAAGTTGAGTAATCGGCGCTCTAGAGTCCGCGATAAGAATTAATCAGTTAATCGAATCTTACGATGATTGTTGAAATGTGGGATTTATCGCTCAAAACAACATGCAATCAGTGCACTTACCATTGCGAAGACAAGAGCACACTCGCGTTCACAAATGACAACGCCTAAGCTAAGGGCGTTCCATTGCAGAGGGAGCGAAGCACAAGAGTATAATCTCTATACTCTTTGAGCGAAGGGACTGGATTGCATAATTTGATGGGTGACGTGGGTGTGGCCTGGAGTTGGCCGGTTCGGGATTCCCCACTCAAATAAAACGAAGGGGCGTAAGCAAGAAGCAAAGAACCGCTCATCAGCGAGGGCTTATGAGGTTCTTTGCCTCTTGCTGCCCTCTACTCTACCCGTGATTTTCCCCCATCTTTACGGATGGGGCTACAGGATTGGTCGGAGCGACCACTTCTAAGAGGTAGGTGGTCGATTTCGCAACGATCATCCCATGCCTTTTACTGAAACTGCATGATACACTTCTTCTGTTGTAATTCCGCGATAATTCTAAGGATAATGCCTTAATAGGAGAAATAGACAAAGTTGAAAAACTATCAACGTCCTCTGTTCCACTATTCTTAGAATGATTTTGGCGATTGCCATTGTAAAACCGTACGCATCGTTTAGAAAGATTAGGAACATTCAGAAAGAAATGCAGTACAGAGGTGAAAGCTGATTGCGCGCGCGCGCGCGCGCACACACACACACACACACACACACACACACACACACACACACACACACACACACACACACACACACACCATCAAAAACTGTAACAGGAAAACTATCTCTTCACGACAAACTCCCTGAAGCATTTATTCTTCTCCTAAGCAAGTGTCATAAATTCAGATCAGCCCCCAAATGCTATGTAGACCTATGAGGATCTATGCCTCAACTGCAGCTAAGTGACGTTCTTAACTCATTCGAGACGTGCCGCCTCCGGAAACGCGGCATAAGCCGCGTATCCGGAGGCGGCACGTCTCGAATGAGTTAATACTGAGCTAAAAGTGTTCAAATCTGTAACTATGAGTTCTTCACCACATGACGCTGTGTGCATCTATAAGGATCTACGCCTCAATAGCCAGATCTCCTGTTCCTAAAATGTGGGCGCTTCGCATCAGTACCAGATTTGACTGCATTTACAGGCCGGGTGCGCAGTTACGCTGATGAAGGATGTACACGAGAATTTTCGAGCGAAAAAAAAAAAGTGACTACAAAGTACATTTCAAAATGCAGACAGTATTACGGATATGACATTCGGAATTCGCCACTTGAACCAATCCACTTATTGGTAACCCCTTCAATAACATTCAGCTACAAGAGGCATAGATCTTCGTGAGCCCTCGCGAAGCGGGGGCTCATGAAGATCTATGCCTCTTGGCGCCACTGTTTGGTATCTGAGTCCCTTGGACGGCTGCGGTTCTTTGGCTTTGAACTGATACGAATTTCAATCTTGGTGATGAAGATATTGATGATGATAACAGGATAATCTGCGACCACTGGCAGGGATGGGATCAGAGTGCCCCCGGAACTGCTCCCCCCCCCCCCCCCCGCCCCCGGAATTCCCAACACTGGGGACGACGGAACTTTGAAATAGTTTTTTCAAAGAATTCGTTATAAAAGAGAACGATATAATTATCAGCACGATAAGAGCAACGTAACCGGCGCCCGGACCCGCGCATCCTTCTAGCCTCCGCGAATGGTGTGGCCTGACCGTTAACCTATCTATCACTGCCGAGAAAAAAATATGATCACAATCCGGCTGCAAGAGTCATAGATCCTCATGAGCCCCCCCCCCCCCCCCCCCCGCAATTGCAGGGGGGACTTATGAGAATCTATGCCTCTTGCTGACCGTGGTGCAACTTTGTAGCCGCGTTCTGTGGAGGCTCTTTGGCGTTGAATTAACCCATTCAGCCCTGACGCATACACCAGAAGATGGGTCGTCCATGATATTTCAAGGGCAGTGCCAGATTAGCTTGGCGCCGACAGGCGCCAAGCTAATCTGGCACTACCCTTGAAATATCATGGTCGATCCATCTCCTGCAACTGGTGCATAGTCATTAGATGGCGCCTCCAAAATATGGGAAATACGTGCGTGGGGCTGAATGAGTTAACGCGGAGTTTAAATCCACTGGCAGTGAAAAGGTTTAACCTCCTTGCGGCCACCGCAAATAACTAGAGGCTACGTAGCCTCTTTGGCCACCGGTGCTGTGAACAGTATCGATGGCTGCACGCACCAGGAGGTGAACTTGAATACGCCGAAACGCACCATGAAACACTTCAAGGAAACACTGCACTCTGAAAGAAAATGAGCTGGCGTATCGTATTGTATCAATTGTATAAAGCTTACCGCCGTATCCTACTTCTCTGGCCTTGGCACAATTACTCAGTCAAAAGGATGAAAAGAACCAACGAGGCTGTTTCGAAGAACCGCCGCTACAAAATGCGAGAAAGAGATTTGGAGGAAAATAACGTAACCTTAACCCATTAAGCCCTGACGCACTACAGCAGGAGATGGGTCGACCATGATGACCTTTCGGCGCCAAGTCAAGTTAATCTGGCACTGCCCTTGAATTATCCATTTCATGCAACTGATGCATAGTCATTAGATGACCCCTCCCAGATTTGGGAAATGCGGCCGTCGGGCTGAATGAGTTAACCTTTCGGTTGTCTTTTTTAAATTTATTTATTTATTTTTGTCCTGTTGGAATCCTTGCGACAAAAATAACGCTACCAACCGTCCAAGAGTTCATCTCATAATTTTATTTTATTTTATTATTTTTTTTTTTACTTTTTTTTTATTATTTATTTTTTTTAATACTTTTTATTTTTTTTTATTTTTTTATTTTTTATTTGCCTAATCAGCACACTCTGTGATCCGGAATATTGCTAATCCTGACAAAACGTGTCTTGTGTTCAAAACGGCGACCCTGCTCATGCTTGAATGATTGTAAATGAAGGTCAAGCGTTTTGTGACGTCAATGTAGAGACTATTACAAAAACGGACATATCATAGTGATCTTTGGTCATTTAATATTGTCTTAACCCCTTCGCTGCCCGTGATCGCGAATTTCGACTCCGAAAACAATGCACATTAATGTGTAGAATACAGACCAATAGCAGACATGAAGAATACAGAACTAACAAGAGACATTAATTCTCATGAGCCCCCGCGACTCTTGCATCTGGGCAGCGTGCGTCTTGCCTTGGCAATCAAGAGGTTCCTCTCGCCATCAGCCATACCACGTTGAACAAAAAAAAATGTGGGTACCCTGTCATTTTGTATTATTCGAAGCCCAATGTATTTTGGAGGGAGATACCCACAAAACTATGCTACACTTCTATCATTTCGAAGGTGATGTAAAGCGAAGCCAACTACATACAGCCAGTGAACCCGCTCTCTCTCATGTACGTATACATTACTGCATAATTCTGCTGCTCCTCCCAGCTCGCAGTGTGATTGGGTCAAATTGTGAGCTGAAAAGTTTGCTTTACATAAATCAGCTGAAACTACAATTTTCTGATCCTTACACGTAAAACTGCAGTATTACGTTATAAATGACGTCACCTCACTAATGACGTAAATCACGTAGTGTCTATCTCTCATGCAAATGTGGACGTGCCGACCCACTTCAGAGAGGAACAAAATGAATTTCCAAAACTACTGAAAACCTCTGATTTTGCTCATCTTGCCCGAGCCGGGGAAAGCAAACGGTCGGGTAGACCACACTTCTTCTAACGACGTTGTTCGAAAATCAGTAGAATGTCAAAAAAACAAAACTGCACATGTTTCCACGAAAACAGTGAATAAAGAACCCGGACAAACATGAGATATCGTACATATTTGTCCGGGCTTTTAACCCACTTTAACCCCACGGCCGCGTTTCCCAAATTTCGGAGGTGTCATCTAACGACTATGTACCAATTGTAGGAGATGGATCGGTCGTGCTAATTCAAGGGTAGTGCCAGGTGAGCTTGGCGCCTTTAGGCGCCAAGCTCATCTGGCACTACCCTTGAATTATAACGATGATCAATTCATCTTCTGCTGCAGAGCGTTGAGGCTAAATGGTTAATCCGCTATTTTCGTCCGAAACACGTGTTTTTTAACCCGTACTTCTGATTTCGTCTCATTAGTCGAGTACTCGCGTAAGTAAGCACTTTCTCTAAATGAGGTGTACGGAAACTTCCTTCGAAATTCCCAGAAAAAAATAATTGCGGAAACAAGTGGTTCACGAGCACTGGAACACACAATTCTTGATCAGGGTCTCACTACACAGGGAGCAGGAAAAAAACCTGTACGCGAATATTTTATAAGAAAACAACAGGCGAGCCTGCTAACGCGTGCGCTGCAACCCACGCAAATAACGTGTGCGCCACAACCCGTGCCCTCTATCAGAGACAGTCCAATACAGTGGCAATCGGAGTTACCATGCGTGTTATCATGCCCCCCAACCCCCCCCCCCCCCAACCCCTTCTTTTTAAGGGAGAGTTTACGGATGTAGGGGCATATGAACAACGCCGGAAAAAAGAGCGTTCCACAATACAGGAGACTAGGCTTGATGCGCCGCAAAAATAAGCGTGCACCGCCATAGAATTATTATACGTCCGCTGGTCTGTAGTTTTGGACCTTAATCACAGACCAACCCAAACAAGATCAAACAAAAACACACACACAATAATAAATTTCTAAAGGGCAAGTTACATTTGACACAAACGGTCGAAGTACCGGTTTAGTAATTCCTTTTAAACATGATAGCTTTTTAAAAAAAATTACAAAAATAAATAAAACGTGTCTTAAACACCTACACATTTGAACCAAACAGCCCACATTTAAGGACTTGTTGGTAATTAAAGCGGTAAAATTAAAATACGCAACAAACTGCAATGCAATGGGTAGTGCAATGGGTAGTGCTTGATAAGTAGTGCCTGAGATAGTTCACGTGCAATGCCTGATTTTCATGTTATGGGTAGCGCCTTCTCAACGCCAAAGTCACAGCAAATGGATCGACCTTGATGGGTCTTGGGTATTATCTGATTAGTTTAGTTCACAGGTAGTGCCTGATCAACATGGCGCCTTTCCACTCAGGGCTCAGGCGCTAAGCTGATCATGCACCATCCGAGAGCTGTCTTTGATAACTCTAGTGAGCTCTCTCCCGCAGTTTGGCATCGGAAGTGAAACAGACGGAGAATAAACCGGCGAGAACAATGAAATGCTGCCTGTTCTATTAACCCCTTTACTGCCGGGAAAAAGTGAACATGATCCAGCAGCAAGGGACACAGATCCGCATGAGCCCCCGCAGTTGCGGGGGATCATGGGTATCTATGACTTTTGGCGTTGTTGACACCACTTCGTATCCATTTTTCTTTGGTCAACGTCTGCGGATCTTTTGACGTTAAATTAACGATTTCAGAAACGCAATATATGACCACTGTGGTGAAGGGGTTAAACTTGCGTAAGGTCATTGCTAATGAATATGACAATTTGGACACGACCTGCACAGCAAACGAAAAGGAAAAAAAAGTACTTACAGTGAACTAGGGGTTCTCCATCATGCGAAACTTGTCACTGAAATTGAAATGGGGGAAAAAAACGGTCAGGCAAAGAAGAAAAAACTCTGGTGTAGCGACATATTTTTAAGCTAACTTCTCCAGGTAATAAAGGGTTAATGGTTCGCGATATTTTCTTTGTGTACGTTCGTTCGTATATGTCCCTCGTATGTCTTTCTATAATGCTGCACAAAAGACTAACATAACTTTGTGTAGTCTGAAAGTCGTAAAACGACAAACTTTATTGATCTTCTTCTCCTTTCTACGTAAGAGAGTGTTCCCGGTTGCGCATAAGGGGCAGTACCGCAGACATCTCTGTTGTGTGGGCTTGTGAAAAGATAGTTAGCTCATTCAGCCCGACGGTCAAATTTTTTGAGGCGTCGTCTAATGACTATGCACCAGTTGCAGAAGATGGATCGACCATGATAATTCAAGGGTAGTGCCAGATTAGCTTGGCGCCTGTCGGCGCCAAGCTAATCTGGCGCTACCCTTGAATTATCATGGTCGACCCATCTCCTCAGGCTGTATTGCGTCAGGGCTGAATGGGTTAGGAAAGTTTTAGTTATTACAGGACAAAGTAACAATGAGAACGCCCTGGAGAAGGCAACTTAAAAACTCAGTCCATACAAAGTAACAATGAGAACGCCCTGGAGAAGGCAACTTAAAAACTCAGTCCGATAATCGGTGAAACGAAAAGAAAACAACTGTTAGTCGACAAAAATATTACTGTCGGCATAAATATCTGTCAGTTATTTAACCCGTTCAGTGCCGAGGAAAATTTCAACCAACTGCAAGAGGAATAGATCCTCATGAGCCCCCGCAGTTGCGGGGGCTCATGAGGACCTATACCTCCTGCTGACGGCGCTTTGAATCCATATTCTTCGGACAGCTATAGCTTTTTCGGTGTTGAATCAACGGAGATGGCAGAAACACGGCCTGCGTCTATGCTGACACTGAACGGGATCAATACTGAAAGAAAGAAAGCGACTCAGCACATGTGCACAACCTGAAAGTAATAGTGAAAATACGGGAACCGAACAAGATGAAACCATATTTATTCGGTGAGATTAGGATGATTTTTTTTCACAGTAAACCACGCGGCGGCGGAACTGACAAAACACAAGGCCCTTAATACCAAATAACGGTGATATATGTCTGTGTCAATGTAGCCTGATATTACATTTCACGTAAATTTCCTATTGATTCGATAGCAAACGGCTGCGTCCAATCGAAACGCTCGAGACGTATTTTACTGTTATTTAACATCTTCCGGCCTGCGCCCAAGTGCGCGTGTCCTTACTCCAGAGTGTATAGTTAGCGCAAGGCAAGATAAGGCCCAGTAAACACACCGCCCTCGGCCCGGCTGCGACGAATGTCTGCCCGTATGGCCTTGTGTTTGCTGGGAAGGCTTCCAGAAATGCTGTGAGGACGTTAATTAAAATTGAAGATTCGCAGAATGATTTCGTGCATATGCCAAGCCCGAAAGCATTTTAGCCAGAAACATTTGTAAAACCTATCATCTGTATCCTGTTTTTAAGGCCATTTTTTTTTTAGTCCGGCTCGTCAGAGTTATACCGTGGCCAGCCGTAATAATGGCTTTAACGACCATGACGGTTCAAGGATGGTGCCAAAATAGCTTGGCGCCTCCATTCTGGCACCACCCTTGATCTTTCACGGTCGATCTGTCTACTGACAAACGCTAATAACAACATAATAAACAAAATAAAAACCTACACAAAATAAGGCGCACGTCAAATCTACCGAGTCTACCAACACTTGCAGTCGTCAAATCAGTTTCGCAAGATGGCAAAGTAGGCGGCATCGAAAGACGGCTGCAACCGTCTCACAGTGTGTACTGATCTGTGATTTTGGACCTTACCGCCTTCAGCCGCAAGGTCCAGAATTACAGAACATCTCACAGTTATGGTGAGAGTGGATTTAAATCATTGAAAAAACAACAACAACAAACAAACGCGTCACTGACGCGTTTGTTTGTTGTTGTTGTTTTTTCAATTAGAGGAGATTTCACACACGTATGCGCGCACGCAGACACTGACACGCTCACATCCAAACAGAGAGAGAGAGAGAGAGAGGCAGGCACGCACACACTAGCGGATCACTTCCGAATACGCCAAATAAACAAAAATAGAATCTTCAAAGAAAAATCACTTGCGGATTAAAAAGTAATGCGGGTATTGCGACATTTAGAAACGAGGCGACCTTACATAAAGACAGGATTGTTCTAAAATCACTTGCGGATTTATAAGTAATGCGGGTATTGCGACATTCAGAAACGAGGCGACCTTACATAAAGACAGGATTGTTCATTAACCCCCTTATCCACGCTGTAAACAGTGCCGGTGTTTGTAAGCAGGAACAGTAGCCAAGGAAGATTATTTTACATTGGAAGAGGGAGGGGTGGAGGGGGGGGGGGGGGGCAGCGTACCTGACATTTACTCTTCATCCTCTAAAAAATCAAACGGAAGGCTTGGGGTTGGGGGGTAGGGGTAGAGGTGGGCGGAGGGTGCGACGGTCGTCCGGCATCAAAAATGAACATCAACATAAAATATAATCGTATATTTTTCTCTCAAACTATTTTTTTCCCTCAAATTAGTTTTCCTACAAAAATACTGAAGGGCAATGGGATACCCCCTTCCACCCCTTAGGAATCATCGCGACTAAAACCACTACCAACGCGCAAAGGGATACCGTTTCACTGCTTCTTGAATGTCTGTCACACGTTAAGCTGTTGCCATGTCAGGCACAACACAAAACAACAAGTCTAGGTTGGCTGGGATCCCAAGGCATCTCAAAGACTGAGACTGCATCCTGAAACATCAATCACAGGTTACGTTCAAGGAAAGAGTGTTGTTGTTTTTTTTTAATCCGCAATGTGCATATATTTACAACATTAACCCTTTCCACATCGCTATTAACCTCTTCGCTGTCCAGAACAACGGAATATGATCCAACAGCAAGAGGCACAGATACTCATATGCGGGGACTTATGGCAATGTCAGTTTGTTGTATCCGTTGTCACATGGCCGGGGTTCTTTAACCACTCAAAGAGATGAGATTAACTTCGCATGAACATCGCATGTTAATTAATTAATTAATTAATTAATTGATTAATTAATTAATTAATTATGGTTATATCCGAAGAGTTGGGGTGTTTTTTTTTTTAATAATTTATAAGACTAGTTGTAGTACAGTACACTCCAGACAAAACAAATCGCCAGGGGATCCAATTTGTCTTGTTGAGATATCCGAAGTTTGTTATAAGCGAAGTAATTTACATACGAAAGGGTGCTGGCAGTTGAAAAGGTGTTAACTCATTCTACCCCAACACCGAAATCCCCAAATTTTGACGTTGTTCTCTGAAGACTGCATTGCAGTGCAGGACACAGATCGACCATGATAGTTCAAGGGTGATGCCAGAATAGCTTGGCGCCCATAGGCGCCAAGCTATTCTGGCATCACCCTTGAACTATCATGGTCGGTCGTTATCTTGTTGTGGTGTGTCTGGGGTAGAATGAGTTAACATATCGGACTCATTATAAGCGGAAGTGCACTGTAATTTACATAATATAAACGTGACATTGTATTCGGGGCCTTTCTTTTTAAAAAAAAAAGTTGTAGTAGTTGTAGTTGAACATTGCTTAACGTCCCGACAGCAACAAGACTTTCTCAGGACGTGCCTGCATTGCTTATGAAAAAACCCCAACTAAACAGAATATTGAATGTATGTCGCCAGCCGGTCTAATACGCTAAATAAACCTAAGACCATTTAGCAACACAGATCCAATATCAAGAGCTACAGGAAGCGCAGACAGTAGGGAGACTTTAAAAAAGGAAAATACAGGTGAATGGACCAAGGGTAGACAGAAACACACACCCCAGAATAGAGGGAAAACCCCACCCTGTGGGGTTGACCAGGGTGACCCTGAGAACTAAAAAGCAGTTAACCCCACCCAAGTCCCCCAGGGCAGACCCGGGTGGGGATCACATGTGTGTGTGTGTGTGTGTGTGTGTGTGTGTGTGTGTGTGTGTGTGTGTGTGTGTGTGCGTGCGTGCGTGTGTGTGTGTGTGTGTGTGTGTGTGTGTGTGTGTGTGTGTGTGTGTGTGTGTGTGTAAGTGTGTGTGTGTGCGGCAGAGACTCAAGAGGTTGGAACCGTGAACTGATACACAAAACGCATTAACCCTTTGGCTGCTTTGGCTGTCAGTAGCGGTTTTTGTGGCGATGATTCCTGCAGGAATCATCGCCACAAAAACCGCTACCGGCAACCGACGGGTTAATTTGCGTTTTCCACACAAAGTGTATCAATTTAAAGTATTGGCCCTGTCACATCTGTCTCAAACAGGCTCCGATCGAGAGAAAAAATGTCGACAACAGCCTGTGTTTTCTGCTATTGCGTAAACTTGAACGAGTGGCCTCCAATCGGTCAGGACATTTTTGGCATTGAATATAAATACCTAACAAAGAAAGAACTGGTAAGTATTGCACAGTTTGAATAAACGGTTTTGTATCTGTCTTTTCTAAGCGAAATCTTTTTTTTTTTTTTGGGGGGGGGGGGGGAGCGGGAGGGGGGGGGGGGGCGGGGGTGGGGGTGGGGGGGGTATTTCTTTATATTTTGCACGATTAACAGTCACCTTTATTTTCTTGATCCTGAAAAAAGTTTCACTTTAAAAATGAGCATACCTGTATAACCCGGGAAGTGGCATTTTCCATGAAAATGGTACTATATATAATAATCTCTCTATTTACGTTGTCACATCCGTCTAAAACTATTTATCTCCCGAAATAATATTGAAAAGGCCTTGACACAAGCCTCCTACCCCCCCCCCCCCCACCCACCCCCCCACCCACTCCACCCTCTACCCCCCACCCACACATACATCCCTGAAAAAAGACACAGATATTTATGTTCCTAATTTCATGATCTGTTATTCATATGACTTGTCAAACTGGTGCACTGTATCAGCCGTCCATCCTTCCTACCACTGAACCGACCGACCGACCGATCGATCGATCGATCAATATATCGATCGATCGATCAACCAATCAATCACTCAATCAGTCAATCAATCAATTAATCATGTTACACACCGGATTAAAAATTATAACTTAAGGACAAGAAATTCGTTTCTTTGATCGTAAACATTAAGCATTTCAAAATAATCAACAAAATACATGTTACTTGGTCGTGGTCATGGTATCATGGAATTACACCAGACACACACACGTAAGGTTGTTGTAAAAATAAAAAAAACTCACTCAGTTGCAACTCACACGTGGCACAAAGTTGTAGACCACACTGGAGTAGCAGTTCCAATAGCACTTTATTCTCACGATGCGCTCTCAGCACAGTGCATTCACACTCTGATGCACTATCTATCACAAATGCATCCTCGCTGCCTCTTACGATTCTCACATAGGCCTACTTTCTAACACCCTCTTTTATACGATCACAGATTTCCAGAACAATCCCGCAAATTACACAACCAATTAGAAAGAAAAACGTAAACAAAATCATTAATATTCATTTTTTTAAAAAAACAATCTAGAATTTTCTACAATCTTCCACTAAAATCTAGGTGCATTACGCAAACGTCATGAAAGGTAACCAACATGTGTACTTCAAAACTTTCACGTCATGTCTGAGGTCACTCAAACAATCGCGTTTTTTCTAGGTCGGTTTTTGCTACAAATTAACGGAATGTAGAACATTCTAGTCACACACGAAAAAAAATCGATCGCAATTCTCCATGCAAAATGAAACGAATCATACTAAAAAGGTACGTGATTCTAATCTAAAGTAACTCAACTGAATATCGGATCTTTTCCTATGATCAACACACACATGCCCTAAAAAGAATAACACAACCACAAACGTAACAATACATAATGTCACGTCAAATGCCGAACAATAATTCTGGCATATTAATTATGTTCACTTACTTCTGTCCACGTGTGAGAACGGCCGAAGCTGCGTCTAGTCATTCATAACATGCGACAGTGCTATTGGGAACTGGTTTGTTGATTGCATCATACCATACGTGGTGCGTGACAATACTGATCTACCTATATCAACGCGCATGAGCTATTTACATGAAAACATTAATCCTTTGGCCGTCGGCTGACCGACAACGAAAGGGCTATAAGCTATATCGATGGTACACATGTACATCAGAGTCCGAAATAGCTCAGGCGGTTAAACGTCGGAGCAGGAGAGCGAAGGGAATCGCCGGGTCGTGGGTTCGAATCCCGACCCGGCCCCTGTAGCTGGACTCGCAATCCAGGGGGAAAAAACGGATTTGTTTAATAGCATGTCCGTTGACAGGTCCTGGTAAATCAAAGTGGCACAGTTGGAGTGCGCCTGAGTTGATCAGTGTTCAGGTCGTACTCCATAAGCAATAGATTTCCCTGTCCCCCATAACACGCCCGTCAGGGCCGTCCATGATCACCTCGGTGCTGTGGACGTTAAACCCGAACTAACCAACCACATGTACATCCGTCTAAAGTAAAAACAGAACATCCGTTATGGTCGTACCGGCCTGTGACTTTAGATCTTAAAGACATGAGCCGTAAAGGTCGAAAATCACAGACTAACACGTTAAACTGAGTAATCAGGAGACGCAGGCGATCAACAGTGCATAATGTGAGAGCCGTCACACCTCAGTGGCGTCCCGAAACACTCCTGTTACTGTACTTTTTAATTAAACCCCTTCACTGCTGAGAAGAAATGAACGCAGTCCAACATCAAGAGGCATAAATCCTCATGTGCCCCCGCACATGCGGGGGCACATGAGGATCTATGCCTCTTGCTGACATCCTTTAGGATCCAAGGGCAAGGCCCCCGCGAACGGCCCGAGAGCCGAGACTCTTTAGCGTTAAAGAAAGATTTCAGATGCGCACTGAAACTGAGGCAGTGCGGACTGAGTCTATCTAAAAACTACAATTCGAAACGGAAAAAGTGTTTTGGCCACAGACGGCGCGATGTATGACCGCTCTAAAACCGGACTCACATTGAAACGCCTTTTGTTTAGCTGATAGGTGCAGGCATTGTCTGATAAACGTCGTAACGGAAATAACAGAGGATCTGAGGAGAACTTACCGACAGGACTGAAGTTATGCGTGACAGTACACAGTTCAACCGGTGCGCCATGACGAAACATGTGTACAGCAATCTTTTCATATTGACCTACGCATTCCACACGCAAGGTACACGGCTGTAATCTATCACTATCAAGCTGGAGAACCACTTTTTAACCCATTTAACCCCAAGGCCGCATTTCCGAAATTTGGGAGGTGTCACCTAACGACTACGTACCAGTTGCAGGAGAAGGATCGACCATGAAAATTCAAGGGTAGTGCCAGATAAGCTTGGCGCCTGATGGCGCCAAGCTTATCTGGCACTACCCTTGAATTTTCATGATCGAACCATCTCCTGCTGTAGGGCGTTGGGGCTAAATGGGTTAAGCAGCTTGAGAGACTTTCTCTGACGACAGTTTGAGAATTAAGTTGCACGAAATGGATCGATCATAACAGACCATCACAGTTTAAGGGTAGTGTCATTTTAGCTTGATGCCTGAAAGGGCAGCAAGCCAAATTGGCACTATCCTTAAACTGTTATGATCGATCCGATCTCATGCAAATATTTACATAATTCACGCTAAAATCAAAGGCTTTTGGAGTGATCTGCTCCAGGGTGGGCCGGCTTTGATTTCTAAAATTTGCCGATACAAAATATTCTCAATGTTGTCTTGCCTCAACTAAGACCTTCTTTTTTTCTTCTTTTTTTTTTTTTTTTTTTTTTTTTACTGTCTATTCCTTTTACAATTTATTTCAAGAGGCACAGGTAACAGAGGTTTTTTTTCTACTCCCCGTTGTGCGCAACTCGGCGTGCAAAGGAGAAGAACAGACAAATCTTTTATTTAACAACATTCAAACTTAAAAGTTAGACATTTTCTCTAGCATTACTATTGTAAGACATGCTAAGAACATTTAGAAAGAAGATAATGCGAATTTTTCACCCTTACTGCCTTGAGTAGGTCGCTTTGAAGGCCCTCTACCGCGGTAACTGTTCAAAGATGCACTTATGTAACAGTTGGTTACGAAACGTTGCACATAGGTCTAGTTGTGGCTCATTTAGACACAGGACAATCCAGTTCAGCACACGTTGTCTTTATATCAAGTAGCCGGACAATGACTCCACTGCGTTCTAAGACACCGCTTTCAGTACGAGAAACAGCTAAAATAGGTTGTCAAGCTAATGGCTGCGCAGAATAAACAAATGCGATTGCGCGTGTGCTTTTGCTGCGTATCCAAACTGCTGTTAAAGTTCATTAGGTGTGTCGACAAGGCATAAAAAACACAAATGGTGCTAAAATGTGTCTTCAGATTTATGCGTAATGGTACTTTAAGGGTAGTGCCACTTAACTTTAGCTTGGCGTCGTTCAAGGCGCCAAACTAAAGTGTCACTGCCCTTAAAACTGTTATGATCGATTCTATTTCCGGGCTGCGCCCTTTTCAGCACTGGCCACTGACGATGAGCGTGTGAAATGTTGATATTTATCCCTTATCATTCTAATTACACCCATTGCTTGACTCATAAACTTGACCGATAGTTCAAGGGTGGTGCCAGAATAGCTTGGCGCCTGAGGCGCCAAGCTATTCTGGCACCACCCTTGAACTAAAACAGTTGATCTATCTCCTAATCTGTAATGTAGCCTTCGTAGGACAATAAGCAAATTTGACAAAATCGGCCTTAGGATGTGATAGGTTAAATATTTACTCTAACATTGAAAAGCGTCACCTAACCTCCCCCCCCCCCCCGCCCCCCTCCCCACTATCCACTATGTAGGTGTATACACGAAGACACACCATTAATTGTATGCAACCTGCTATATTGCTTGAAAATCGTATCCTTGTTCCATGCACGGTACTACTACTATGGTAAGACTGACTCCTTAAACTTTCAGGATATCATTAATCTGATACGCACGTATATATACGTATGTACTTGATGAGCGAATCTGCATAAGCTGTTCCTGACTGAAATAGAAATAATAGTCATTAGACGCCGCTCCGGTTCAAAGTAATCCGGAAGAAACATACTGCATGAAAAATGCGCAATGCTCATATTGGCCTACAAACGTGTGACATAAACCTAATCTTCAAAGGTCACTGAACCGGAATGGAAGATCGTAAACAACACACTCATACACACACCACACCACAACACAACGACAACACAACACGCACGGTTCAGCAACCGGGACAGGAACGTGAAGTATGGTGACTCACGTCTGTGTCGGGGAAACCGGCCGTGACCAGGCTGTGACAACGTACTCCCGGCATTAGCACAGACGCTAAAAATAAAACTCTTTGCAGTCTTCTGTTGCAGACATGATGTAAACAAGCATCTTCTCTTACATAATCAGCACACGTTCCAGTAAGCAACGGTTCTCGGGCCCACGACAGCCGCCGCAGTGGGCCCGCGCACGACTGGCGGGCGGCGCGGCCGGGCCCACTGCGGCCGTCGGAGGGCTCGAAGACAATCAACTTTTGCTACTGGGGCCGCCGTGATTGAGTGAGTCCGCATGACAACAGCCCATTCATGAGGCGGCGTCCGTACATGTATACTGAACTTGTCTACTTTGAACTTGTCTACTTTGTAAGTGAGAATATCCCGCTACGCATATACAGTCCGTTTCATCAAACGCTACAGGAGGCATAGATTCTCATGCGTCCCTGCGGCCGCAGGGGCTGTGAGAATATGTGCTTCTCGTCCGATGCAGTGAACGGTCTCGCCGTCAGAAGTGGCGGTAAACACCAATAAAGCTGACGTGCCCATAAACATTGCAAGAGACATAGATTCTCATGAGCCCCTGCGACTGCAGGGGCTCATGAGAATTTATGCCTCTTATAGCTGTTTACGGCCCCACTGATTGAAGTCGGAACGGGAATTGACGTCAACACTGACACAACGGCTGACTGCGCATATGATATTGTTGGATGTGTGACGCAAGTACCGGGGATTCCCCTTGTTAATGTATGACGTCGACCTCAATTTAAACGCATTGAGGCACAGTGGGGCGGGTTGCTTTCGCTCAACAAGTGCACATAAATCATTGTTTAAAGCACGTCTGCCGTTGCAGTGGCTCATGAGCGTCTATGCCTGATACTTGTGGAAAGGGACTGGCTGAGATCGCAGGAAAAGACTGAGTACATCCGGTGAGCGTTGTAATATAAAATACATCAACACCCAAAAAAAAGAATGAACCAAGAACTATATATTCTGTTCCATATGCGAAAGCGTCGTTTTGACACAAACGGTACAACATCAGCGCCACCGCCCCAGATTGAATAACGCGACTTAGCTTGACTCAGCGGATCTTAAAATGGTTCTGATCTGTTAGTACAGGTCCTAATACAAAAGAGAGGGAAATGATCAAGACTGAATGACTAAGAAATGGCGTACAAATCATGAAACGTAGTATAAATTAAAAAAATAATAATAAAGCAATTGAATGCCATATATAGTCTCAGCTGCCACGCCCCAGGCAGAAATCGTGCAAAACTTAAATGAATGTACTCTCCAGTAGATAAGACCCGGCCCAAATCTGGTTACGTATGACTGACACAGCATAACAAACGCCAGTTCAAAAAGAGAAAAATGATCTGATCCAGGAAGAAAAACACCACCAAAAACGTGATTTCAAATGTGAACATTGAGCCAGTCTTTGATATCTCGTCATTATCTGAATTAACCCCTTGACTGCTATTGACGATACCACTCAAGGGGAAAAGGCGCGTGTACGCGCCTTTCCCCTTGAGTGGTATCGTCAGTAGCCGCATAGACGTAGTAAGATATTTTTCATTGTGAAGTCCCAGCGTCCCTGACGGCATAAAGTGGGAGAGAGGCAACAGTTCATCCTCTGAAAAATTAAACAAGGGTCAGCGGGGGAATGGGGCCGTGGGGGTGGGGTGGATGGTGGTGGGGGGGGGGGGGGAAGAGAGACAGTCCAAACTTGTACAAATCAAACATAAAAATCAAAATAAAGATCTGATTTTTTCCCCCCGCAAATAACCAATACAAACATGTAAATAATTTAACTTTTTTCTTGAGAAAAAAGAATGACAAATTGTCACGCTAAAAATTTAAGCTTTCTAAAAAATATATATTGCGGAAGGGGGAGGGAGGGCACTGGCTACTTTACCCGGCCTTTCCCCAAACTAAGGGCCATCCCCCCTCCCCCCCCCTCCCCCCTCCCCCTTCCATCCAACCACGCCCGGTTCCTACGCCACTGACTGAGAAGTCAAGGGGTTAGAAAAGAAATCGTGAGTTTTGGAGACCTGTAAAAAAAAAAAATAAAAAAAAAAAATGACTCATATCCGACTGACTCAATGTGTGCCCGGCAGTGTTTTCAAACTCACGGCTGACTTGTTGTTTTCACAAAACATCAACACTATATCCTCCGCGTGTCACCGTCGCCGACACCTCCCAATCCAAATCGTGCGCATCTGAACAAAGTCGGGAGTGTGAAATGAAAAATATTACGTGTGTACAGTTATCTGCCCAACACGCTTCACCCACGGTCACGATCTGCACAAACCCATTTTAACCCCAAGGCCGCAATTTCCAAAATTGTAAAGCTTGTCACCTAACAGCTATGCACCTGTTACAGGCGATTGATCGACCATGATAATTCAAGGGTAGTGCCAGATTCGCTTGGCGCCGAAGGGCGCCAAGCGAATCTGGCACTACCCTTGAATTATCATGGTCGATCCACCTCCTGCTGTTCTGCATTGGGGCTAAATTGGTTCAGTACGGTGTATGTGTGTGTTGGTCTGTGATTCTGGACCTTACGGCTGTACACGCAACACACATTTCATAAATACCACAAGTGAAAACCAGTCTACTGAATGCAAAATCAATCCATCGGAAGCTTGTTTACACCAGTGCGAGTTTGAGCAACTTAGGTATTTTTAGTACGAACAGTAACATGGAATTACTTATGACAGTTCAAAGGTGCCCGCCTATGATTTTGAGCCTTAGAACCTAGAGTCGTAAGGTTCAAAATCGTAAACTACACTGTAACTCAATCCATAATCTGACATCAACTTTCTGGCGACTTTCAATTACGTAGGATCACCATGATCACAGTCAGACACCAACCTCATCAACAAGAATACTGGAAACTGAAAGCCTAAGGGTACTGACGTACACTTCACACACACACACACACACACACACACACACACACACACACACACACACACACACACACACACACACAAACACACACACACACACAAACACACACACACACAAACACACACACACACGCAAACACACACACACACACAAACACACACACACACAAACACACACACACACACACAAACACACACAAACACACACACACACACAAACACACACACGCACACACACACACAAACACACACACACACACAAACACACACACACACACACACACACACAAACACACACACACACAAACACACACACACACACAAACACACACACACACACACACACAAACACACACACACATACACACACACACACACACACACACACACACACACACACACACACACACACACACACACAATGTACATACATAAATGTCCGTACACGTACGGTAAAAGCTTGTTGCGTTCTCCTTGTCAGTGTGGCATCAATGTCCCAGTACGCTGAGAGAAACAGACTGCTTTAAAATGTTATGAATACAAAAGCAGTATATATATATATATATATATATATATATATATATATATATATATATATTATATATATATATATATATATATATATATATATATATATATATATTGATGACCATAAGAAATGCGACACCACTAAACTCATCGGAAACACTCAAGTTAAGGATGAGATCAGTGGTCTAGCATTTCCTTTGCTCGCTTTCTTTGGCCTCTAGATAATGCAGTCTAGAAATATGTGTTGAGCTGACTTAGAAAATAACAGTGGAAGATAAAATACAACAGACAAACAGTACCTTAATTAGCTGGGAAAATACATGCAGTGCCACTCCAAAGTCCATCCGACAAATGCGTCAGTTAGCCATTCATTCAGTTCTCTCTAACGATAAGAAATTTTGTAGTTACAAAAATGGCAAATGACAGCATTGAAATCCTCGGAATTTTGGGGCTAAGCCCATCGGGATAAATAACCCCCCCTGAATCGCAGCTAATAGGTCCTATACAAATTGTAGTTTCGAAAATGAATCCGTGATTGGTTTCACGATGAATGAAACTGACGAGCCTTTACGCACGGGACAATTCCCATTACGACAATAGTATATAATTATGCGTTACAAAGTCCCTGCAGTAGAACAGATTTCTAAACAAGGATGCTAACCGAATTTCAGGTTGTTCACCCCTACACGATGTGTTTAACCCTTTCACTACCGGAGTACTGCGAACAAGAGGCATAGATTCTCATCGCGGGGTCTCATGAGAATCTATGCCTCTCAGTTGAAAGTCCATCTGTTATCCGCATTCGTAGAACATTATCAGTCTTTACGGTTGCGAGGATGAATTATTAATTCTGGTTAAGTGGCACATACTCTCGACATCGTCACAACATTGCAGTGCGACAAAAGACAGACGCACCCAAAACAATGAAGGAAACAAGAAACAAGGGCATACAGTCTTGTAAGAGATGGATCGACCATAATAGTTCACGGGTTGTGCCTGATTGTTTAAGTGGCTGGGTAATCTCGAACACTGTCACAATAATGGCAGTGTAAAAACAAGAGGCACACCCGGAACAATGATAGGAAACAGGAAAAAGCCGTATAATAATAGTCTTGTAGGAGATGAATCGACGATGATAGTTCAAGGGTAGTGCCTGATTGGCTCGATAACGTTTAAGCGGCGGGTTCTCGCGACACCGAGTCACAACAATGCAGTGCGAAAACAATTGACGAACACGCAGAACAATGACAGGAAACACGAAACACCCTCATAATAACAGTCTTTTAGGAGATGGATCGACCATGATAGTTCAAGGACATGGTTAATCTGCTTGGTCCATAAATGTAGACAGTACAGCAGGAACATTATCAACCATGATAGTTCACGGGTAACTGTCTTTTCTAAACGTGTTTCTTTCTCCGCTGGGTTCTTCTCTGAGAGAGGTAAGGCATAACAGCTGAATAGGTAAATCGAAAAGAAGTAGGTACGAGCCTGTACAACTTCTCAGGGACATCCGCAGGAAAATCAGTGACGACTGAAAAAAGAACATTCTTTGGTGCGCTGCCGCTCTGTGATTGGAGTACCAAAAAAAAAATTACCATTAAAAAAAAAAAGAAAAAAAAAAGAAGAAGAAGAAGAATAAACAGGATGAGAAAACCGACCAAATGAAATCGATCCGTTTTACTCGGTGGCAGAGTGCCCAAATTAACGTTAGTTACAGTGTTAATTAGTTCATTAATTAAAGGACTTGAAGCGGACTTACACTCAAGTGCATGAACGTTTGAGTCGGTCGGTGACTGACGATCGTGGTACCAGTTTTACGACATCGGGGTAGGAACAAACACATGCACGGGATCCTTGACGACTAATCGATCACCTCTACAACGCGGATAGTATGATGTTACAGAGGTGATTATTACGTAACGATCATCTCATGACTGTGGGAACAAGAACCGAAAATCTGAACATAGTACCGCATAGAAACAAAACAATTGTGATCACGCGACAGAGAAAACCATAATGTACGTGCACAACTATATTTCGTCACACACATAATTATGTATTCACACATAAATAAGACGGGATAATTATCGGCTTTGTTGGTAATGCTACACCGAACTCTGGCATTGATTTAATTAAGATTTAAAGAATGAATTGTAAAAAAAAAAAATTATATTTTTCAGTCTCTGTCTGCCTAGCGTAAAAGAAGTAAACATGTATAATAACGAGCAAAAGAAATGCGACATTTTTGGAACCATCGTAAACACGAAAGTGTTTCCGATGGTTCCGAAAATGTCGCGTTTCTTTTGTTCGTCAGTAAAATATCACAACAATAGTATCACAGATGTTAGTAAACCTGAATGGACAGTTACAGAATCGCATTAATATGACGTACGATAACCCTTTCACAGCAGAGGAAAAAATGAACACAAACTAACTACAAGAGACATAGAACCTCATGAGCCTCCGCCAACTGCGGGGGCTCATGAGGATCTATTCCTCTGTATCCATGCTCTCTGAACGGTTTGGGAACTGCATTGCTCGAATGAACTCATTCTACCCCATCACGGAAATCCCCAAATGTTGCCGTTGTCCTCTGAAGACTGCATTGCAGTGCAGGATACAGATCGACCATGATAGTTCAAGGGTGATGCCAGAATAGCTTGGCGCCCATAGGCGCCAAGCTATTCTGGCATCACCCTTGAACTATCATGGTCGATCCTTATCTTCAGTGCTGTGGTGTGTCTGGGGTAGAATGAGTTAAGACAGAGTTTTAAAATATACGGTCTGCGCCCACTGGCAGGGGCGAGGTTCAGTAAGTTATTAAGGAAATATTGCACTAAATCCACCCTAAAAACGCAATTGTCACCTGAATTTATATTTCTATATAACTATACAAAATACGCTAGATCAACGACGAACATGAGATAAGACTCGACACAATAACACTGCACTAATTTAACCTTTAAAGTAAGAAAGGAGTGTGAATGCCGTATAATGACGTACTGCACCGTGATGTTAAATTTTATATTCGGGGGCTGAAACTAACTATAATGCACGTCCACCTTTATTCCACTCCCCTATTGTGGGAAATCCTTTTGTGGCTAGACACTCTTTCACCTAGCTGCGGAGCACGTGCGAGTAGTCAGTATTGTTTACACGTCAAGCCAAAAGAGGAAACTGTTATCTGCAACAAATGAACGTAGTGTCCTCAATCGAGTACTCGATGACCGTGATACGATAAAATCGGTGAAAAAGGGAAGTGAGTGAGGTGTGTTCAGTTCTGACCAGTCAGGCGGGGACTCCGTTAACCGCTGATGGCCGACTTTAGCCTCCTTCAATCTCAGTCCCGGTAAGCTAATGGTCCTCGGGCTGATGTCTGCCGCAGTGGGCCCGCGCACGACTGTGCGCGGGCCCACTGCTGCAGACGGCTGCCCATGGGTCTTTTCTTTATTGGGTCTGAGACTGAGAACGTGGCTTTCACATTCTGCGAGCAAGAGGCGTGCGATCCAGTGGCGTAGGGACCAGGGGCAGAGCGGAGGCAGGCTTTTGGGGGGGGGATGAGGAGGGGGGCTGGCGGAACGGGCTTCACCAAAGAAAGTATAGGAAGAAGGGGGAGGGACCAGAGTATTTTCTGCCACCCCCCCCCCCCCAAACCCCACCCACCCACCCTCAACCAATATGATTGGAGAAAGAAAAAATAACATGGATTTTGATTTTTATATTTCATATTTTTCGAGGCTGGACGACTATCGCATCGCTTCATCCCCTCCCTCCCTCCCCACCCATTGATTTTTTCGGAGGTCGCACTGTTGCAGCTTGGGTTGCCGCGCTCACCCGCACCCCCCCCCCCCCTCCAACCCCCTTCTCCACACCCTTTCCCGTATGTTTGGTTTTCTCAGAGGCAAGACTGCCCACATGTGCCACATGAGCACCGCACCTATTCCTCTGGCAGATGTAGATGTAAGATGCGTTGAAAACAGAATTGAAAGAGACAAAGAATGAAGACAATAAAAGAACCATTTAACTGCCGAGAAAAAACGTGACCACGACCCAACCAACCAGGGGCATAGAACCTCATGAGCCCCCGCAGGTGCAGGGGCTCATGAGTTTCTATGCCTCTTGTTAACCTTCTGTGAATAGCTTGGATTAGTTGGCACACAAAACCAGAATGCAGAACTTGACCAAAAAAATGTAATTCAGTCCACCAACAAACTCTCGCCATTGCAAGGTTCCTAAACTTAAGCTTATTATTGCCTCCGTTACCTGTCAGTTGTGTGTTTTGTTCTGGTCAGGAACTTCTGGTCAGTTTTGTACACGTGTTGATGATGCAATAAAACTATTTAAACTGCCCACTCTCTCGGCACGAGTACAGGGAAATCTGAATTATTTGTAAAATGAAGAAGAGTGCACTGCCGTATGCTGGAAAAGAGAATGCCCTGTCTGATCCCGCTGTTAGCGTTGTTTGCACTGAAACCCCATCATGTTCAGGAAGCGAGATCAAGCACGATAACAAGTAAGTTCCTGTGACTGCATGTACGTACTCAAATAGCAAAAGATCTGCGAGCCGACGACGGCCGCAGTTGGCCCGCGCACGGCCGTGAGCCGGCTAATTGCGGCCGTCGTTGGCCCGAGGTCCTTAACGTACTAGGTAAATAAAGACAAATCAATTCGTTGCAATCGTGCAACTGAAACACATAACAGAAAACTACAGTATTGCGATAATGCTACAGAACAGTTCATCCTGTCATAAAATGGCACTTCCGTGTTTAATTGCTTGTGCTTTTGTTCCTATGTGCTTAAAAAGCAATAATTTGTGTACTGCGGTGTACGATGGGAGAGTGTAACACTTGCATTCTAGGCAAAGTTCAATGTAAGACTGACGAGTCATGACCAAAAAATTCACGTTAAGGCGAGTCACGAGACAAAAATAAATAATCGTGACGATTTGCAACTTTTGTTCCTTTTTGTGTGTGCGAATGAGTCTTGTTAGGTTTGTATTTGTAGTCTAGCAGCGGTCCTTCATAGACGATCAGCCGTTTATAAGATAGTGATTTTCTAGAGAGTAACAAAGGATTGGGTATATCAAAATGAAGTCTAGTATCAATAAATGCAGTGCGCACTCGTTTTAAACCGCCGCACGATGGAGACATTTTTCTGTAGCACATTTTGTTTCCAGTACGGCTGCAGACAAAACCAGGACTGTCGCAGCCATGATCACTGGGGGATCAGTAGTTTACACGGGCCTCATTTGGTCCTGTATTTAGTGGTAGTATGCACTATATGTCACTTAAAAAGGATTTCATGATTTTTTTAAAGTGAATTTTCACACTTAATTAATTAAGATAAGAAACAATTACGAAAAAGCTTGCTTTGAGCTCAAATGTCGTTACTCAACAATAAGGTATCCCAAATCACGTGATCGACACACACGTGGACTCCTTGCCGTGAATTTCGGTGTGCCGACGAGTTCTTTTTAATTGGTTCAACATAATCTTGTTTGTTTCCCCAAAAAGCGAACGTGTAAAGTTGCTTTGTGCATTTTTACGTCTTGATAAAGGTTTGTCACGTTTATTTCCATTCATTTTACCATCACTTTGCCCGTTTCATTTCGACACCACAGCACCAAAACAAAACACAACCCACAACACAAACGCAGCGGCTATCTTCGAAACCTATGTCCGAAGTGCAATATGCTGTAAAAGAGAAAGAGTGCCACACCACTTGGTTTTAACTGCCATGGCTGAGCAAAGTTTCGGAACTTGATAAATTATTTATTGCTGTAACATTTATTTCAATCAGTTGCACTGGCAAGCTATGTTGTAATGTGTGATCACTGCATTCTCAGTGATCAATGATGGTACAGTACACTTCGCACTGATAAAATACACAGCACAATGTGAACACACTTGAAAGTTTATGCAATGCTTTGTTTAAAATTAAACCCTATCTTGCTAGTAGTAGCCTAATGCACAAAAGAGGAACTTATTTTGCTGCTGCGTAATTTGCAGTTTGTCTGCATATACATTTGCAGTTCGCTGAAAGGATTCTTAGCAGCTGGCATTAGCACCGACATATATATATATATTGGGATTAAAACGAGAAAGAAAACGGAGAAAGGTGACACAGAGATGATTTAATAAGTCAGTCAAGTGATCAAATGAATGAGATATGTTTTATGATGAACAGCTAGTTAAGGGGAGGGGGGGGGGGGGGTGGGCGGGGATGTGGGGAGGGGGGGGGGGAGGCACATACTTTATCATGTACACGTACTATTTTTTCCCAGTGTTTCCATCACCTACTCATAACACCATTGAGCTCGATGAGTTCTCATGTTTTATTTGAGTTATTTACAAAATACATGTACTTGCTGCTGTTACATTATCTTCTTACTGGTTTTGACATTTCGCTGTAAGATTTACAGTCCCATACTTTAAGCCTGTCCCGCCTAACGCACATGGAGGTTGACCGTATCATTGATATGTGTGTGTAGGTAACGTTTTGTTTGAGGTGGCAGTTTTGGCCTCACCTTTAAGTTTGGTGCCCCTGTGCATGTGGCCACCTGAGTACTATTTACAGAACTGATGGCTGCATGTGTAGGCTAGTTCACGGTATCACTTATCAATGTGAACTGGGCAGCCTATTGTTTGAAGTGATCAGTGCTGGCATCATCCATGATGTATGTGTGCATTAAATATGGCCACTGGTACAAAGGTGCTGTTTGAAGAACTAGTGACTGAGTATGCCGTTAGTTCTGTTATTGTTATCAGGTCTGGCCTTATCTCTAAGTTTTGGTGCCCCTGTGCATGAGGCCAACAGTACTTTTCACAGAACTGATGGCTGCATGTGCAGTGTGATTAACTGTACACATGAGATTTGTAGGTGGGCAGCTAAAATACAGGCAGTCAATACAAGCCACTTTCTTAACCTCAAGTCTCTATATATAGGTTTTACAGTCCACTAATCCCCATCAGTATATAATTGTGCATGTCTTTTGTGGGTATTCTGCGGTTGTGTGTGTGTATGTGGGGTGGGGTTGAACTGAAGAGGGGCGGTATGGCACTTATTACCGTGTATGTGTATGTACAAAACCTACATTACACACAAACATAAATAAATAACTTAAATAAATAGTTATTTGGGTTTAACGCTGCGCAGGCAACTACGGCCACATACGGCGGTTAAATAAATAAGATAAAGTAAGGTTACAAAGTAAAGTAGGTAATAACACTGTCAGGGGAGAGAAGTGTGCATGATCGACCAGTGATCATAGATCTACTGTGGCCAAAACACAAAAAAGGAGATAGTCTCCCCTTTTCTTTTCATTTTTTAAGATAAAGTAAGTCAAAGATACATGGGACATATGAATGCTAAGTAAAGGATAGATTATGAACATGCACAGATGTACATTCTTTTGGTGGGTGTTCTGCGGGGTTTTTTTTTGTGTGTGTAACTGGAGTGGGCGGGGTTGGGAGCGCTTACGGCATTAAAAATATTACTTTTTAACTTAATTATCGTAAAAATGTATGCATGTTTACTTGCTCATGATTTTAATTTACTCACTGGAATAAACTTGTAACTTGTATGCTTGAAATTTTCAATGTTATGCACAAAAATGTCTTGCACCTTATCTGGGCCGTGTACGAGGACTGGTTCCCTCACATCGAAAAATAGCGTTCGGAAAACTACAAAAATGTCTCCATCCTAAGGACAAATAGTGTTGCTATGCATAAACCATATGGCATTAGTACTTTCGTTTCGTACCTGCAAACCATTGTTACTCTTTTGACAAACTACTTATCTCTGCAGAAATTGCCTAAGCTGCTAGACTATTGGTTGTTTCTTTCTTTCTTTCTTTCTTTCTTTCTTTCTTTCTTTTTTTCTTTCTTTCTTTCTTTTTTCTTTCTATTATTTCATGTTTCTCCGTTTTAAATATTTATTTGAATGGCAAAAGATTCCTCTGTCTAAATTACTATCCGAAGAGACATAAAAATAATGAACGAACGAACAAACGAATTAAAGAATGAATCTTTGTAAAAGAAATGTTCAGACAATATTGAACAAGATGAGAATTTCATCCCAAGGTCTACCGTATTGTTTGGAGCTCAACCACACATACGGCGCTTTAGAGCCAAAAAGACGTTCTCTAGCCCCGCACGCCAAAAAGTCACGTGCGTCCTCCGGAATGCGCTCCGACCAGACCCATTTCAAAGTCTACCGTATTTTCAATGCGGTAGGCAAAACACTACTCAAATGAAATATGACAAAATACAAGTATTTGAGGTAAAATATACTGGCCAGAAGATTCACGCACCGGCACGCACAAATAGCATCTCTCTCTCTCTCTCTCTCTCTCTCTCTCTCTCTCTCTCTCTCTCTCTCTCTCTCTCTCTCTCTCTCTCTCTCTGGCTCTGTGTGTGTGTGTGTGTGTGTGTGTGTGTGTGTGTGTGTGTGTGTGTGTGTGTGTGTGTGTGTGTGTAGAGGAGGAGGGAGGGGGGAGGGGGGGATCGGTGGTGGAGCGTTCGAACTAGCTGGGGTCAAAATTTGTACAGCTCCAGGCCTCTTTTCGGTGCCCCGTCTTTTTGAAATCGCCTTCGCGGTGGACAAAAGACGTTAAGCCCTAACGCTCTCTCTCTCTCTCTCTCTCTCTCTCTCTCTCTCTCTCTCTCTCTATCTGTAAGGGGGGGGGGGGGGCATAGCCGGGTGGTCGAGGGGTTCCGGGAGGTCAGGCAGGTCCGTCCTCTCCAGAAGGTCCACGTGGACCAGCAGCACCGGGGCGTCCTTGAGGTCCTGGGAGTCCACGCTGTCCGACCGGTCCTTCCTCGCCGAGCTCACCAGGGGTTCCGGGAGGTCCGTTGGTTCCGGGCAGTCCAGTCCAACCTTTGTCACCCTTAGCTCCAGCTCTGCCCTGCTTGCCTTGATTTCCAATAGCCCCGGCATGTCCAGGAGCGCCAACAGGTCCTGGAGGTCCGAACACCTCTCTCCACATTCGCCCGTGTTCCCTGATGGTCCAGGATTGCCAGGGAGTGACAATTTTAAGAACTATTCTTTGATTTCTTGTTCTTCATTTTTATGTGATTTAACCTCTCTGTCGTTAGTTATGACCAACAAAAACCACAACAACAACAACAACAAAATGAGCCGTACGCATGAACACAGCAACCTTCAAATTGGGCATTTAAACATATACCATCTTTTTAACAAGGTCAGTGATTTGAACGTTTTTCTAAACAAGACTGAACCATCCCACCTGTTTGGTCTTAGTGAAACACGACTTAACTCTGACATAAACGATGAGGCCATTCACGTACCTAACTTTATCATCATTCGACGTGACCCGTGTGTACCTGGTCAGACTGGGCTTGCCGTTTACATCCATAACTCAATCCAACACTTAGTAAAAAGGCGTGAGGACCTTGAAACTTCAGAAGTTGCGTGCATTTGCGTTGCGAACGAAACCGACCCTGAGAATGCTTTGGCTGTCAGTCTTTTATGAACTTTTTACCGGCGTGCTTAATAAACACGCCCCCACACGACAAAAGCGGGTAAAAAACCACACGTTACCGCCTTAGCTAACGCAAGAAATAGTCCAAGCCATGCAACTAAG
>BTPG01000003.1:174001490-174089990 GCA_036245525.1 Semisulcospira habei
GTCTGTATTACTAGTTTCTTATTTAAAGCAAGCATTATCATCGTGATAATTGCAAATCTATTCAAAGAGTTTGTCGTTTAGGTCACATTTTCAGCTGCTGCAGTTCGCGAAGCCTGAGATCGACAGAGCAACTACTATCCATCACAGACCCCATATTAAGGGTCTGTCAAACAGAGAATCACATGACCAAAATGCATCATATACAGCACTCGGCACCAAATTAGCCACTCGGAACGCCAGAATGTTCCCCTGTGCTGGTTTTAACAATAACAAAATACGTCACTTTCCTTCGGGTAGTGGAGGAGAAAGAATGTCATATCAGCGCAGAGAATGTTTTGTTTTGTTTGTTTTTGTTGTTGTTGTTTTTGTGTGTGTAAAAAAATAAAAATAAAATAAAAATGTTAAAACATTGGAACAGCTTAGCTATGTCTATAATAAACACATCTAGTTTCAACACCGAACCCAATTCACAAGTAATGATTGGGGATCAGGGAGGGGGGGTGGGGGGGGGGGAGTTTTACTTTGACTTCCCGGTCACCATGCATACGCCAATTTTCCCCAAGGATCGTATTTTGCGTTTTCTGGGCGTACATATGGGATGTTCGCATTTGTCTGGGTTATACAGCAACTGGCAGTATGCCCGGCAGTAGCCGCCTTTACGCTGATCAAGCCGCGTAGCTAGAAGTTTCATTTTATATTCACGGAGATCTCACATGAGCAGTTATTACTGTATTACACAGTGATGACCAACAGAGTATGACTGATATAACCCCAGGGCCGCATTTCCCGAATTTGGACGTTGAGACCTAACGACTATGTACCAGTTTCATGAGATGGATCGACCTTGATAATTCAAGGGTGGTGTCAGATTAGCTTGGCGCCTGCAGGCGCCAAGCAAATCTGGCACTACCCTTGAATTATCATGGTCGATCCATCTCCTGCTGTAGTGTGTCGGGGCTAAATGGGTTAACCGAAATTGACTGGCACACTGATTCTCGTGAGCCGAGCCTCAGATGCAGGCTCAGTAGTGGCTCAGTGGATTGCGCAGGACTAAGTTCACTATTCATGCAACTGTACCCTGGGCGGCCCTTGCGGCTGCAAGGGGGCTCACTCGAGACTTTGCCGCGTATGGATACGCGGCAAACAGCGATGACTTCGGCCGAACAGCATGGATCACGGCCCAAAGCCGCCACATTCGGCATTGGCCGGAGAAGGCGGGCCTTCGGTGTGTGTGTGTGTGTGTGTGTGTGTGTGTGTGTGTGTGTGTGGTTGTGTGCGTGTTCGCGAGCCCGGCGCGTGTGTGTGTGTGTGATTCCGCGGTGTGTTTACCGGCTGAGCCCGTGTCCGTGAGCGTAGGCGTGGCTAACGCCTTGGCAGTCACTTTCTAAACTTGGATTTCACTCACACATCACTCTATACTGATTCTTATTTGATTAGCCCCGCCCCCAGCCCCCTACCCCATCCCACTCGCACACATTCTTTGTTACGCCTACATCTCACTGACGTATCAGCCTTTCTATTCACGCACAACTAGACACTCTTCTAAAAAACAGCAAACTCATTCAGCCATCGGTTGGACGGCCACTCGAAGAACTCTTCCTACTCAGTTGTGCGCCCCGCCTACACTGAACATCAAAGCATTGATGGCAAGATTTTCATAGAATCCACACGCAGCTTGCAACTTGAGTCTAGTTCGAATAGTGCGGCACGAGGTGTAATGATTTTTGATACAGGCTTCAGCGCTGAGCGCCAAACGCGAAAAAGGGATCAACCATTACTAACCCCTTTATTTTGAAAAGTGAAAACCATCCAAACTGCAAGAGACATAGATCCTCATGAGCCCCCGCGACAGCGGGGGCTCATGGGGATCTATGCCTCTTGCTGACGGACCAACGGCTTGCACAGATCAATGTTCGTCGGTACGGCTGCGGCATTTCCTCGTAGGGTGTGGCAGGGCACCGAGCCAGACTAGTCAAGCACTGATAGTCTTTTGCCGCCCACCTTTTTCCACGTTGCGACCCTCAAGTGAAGTGGTTGTCAGTCAGCAACTGAAATTCCATGGCGAGAGCAACCGGCACGCGCTGGTCTGTGATTCTGCACCACCCGTAAGGTGCAAAATCACAGACCAGCACACGGCCAAAGCCGTAACTATAAAGTCCAAATCACAAAGTGTGAGTGAACCACCCAGTGTAAAAGTTGAACCACTCTTCATTCAACCGACACTCCTTGATTGATCCATGAATGGCAAAAAAGTATACTTTCAAGCCAAGGCTGGAGGGTGACCTCTGACACAATAGAACGAACACGCTTCTGAATGACGAGTAGTAAACTGCTTTGTCTTGTCATTCCCAAGTTTCCGTTTATTAAAAAAATCAGCACTGTCCGAGTTAACACCCTTGTGTGCGTGCATGTGGCCACCGGAACCGGAAACCGGCTGCATGTGCAAAAGCTGCCGCACCGGCGCCGCTACACGACACTTTCGCAGCTATTGATGCGGACGCCTTGTATGAGTTGATACTCTTCCAAAATTCGCAAAAGTCATCAAAAAAAAACACAAGAAAATAATTATGTGATTTCTTAATTACAAATTCAATAAAATTAAAATATCCATCTAACTGTCCATGGAAGTTTTAAATATATAATTATGACATGAAAGTTACACAATTCAAACTTGCATTAAAATTTTAAAAAAAGAGTGTATACCCGTTTCCAGTGTTCGCGTCAACCGGTACTTTTTAATACCATTTTTTCTTCTCCTTTTACATTTTAATTAGATCTTCATCATTCTTGTGGTATTCTTTAAATAATAACCGGTGTCTCAGCCTACACAACCGGTTTTCTCCATTTGAACGGTATCTTCTACCGGCTGCTACTTTTTCCCGAAATAATAATAATATTTGTTTGATTTTTCGAGTGTAAATGGATTTCCGAGATCAATCAATCAAAAATGAATGTTCCACTAAATACAGACCAAATAGGTGACTGCCAAGCGAGTAGAACTAATGCAGAGAAACCCCCAGCGAAGAGAGAAGCACGCTTAGAAAAGACAGTTACAACACATTGTGTTGTAACTGTCTTTTCTAAGCGTGCTTCTTTTTTCGTTGGGTTTTTCTCTGCAATGTGCTCCGCTCCATTCGCAGATCTGTCTTATTTGCCGCAGTGTTATTTAGGCTGTAAATAAAGAGAAAATTTAGAATTAAACCCCTTCTTTGCCGGGAAAAAAATTGAAATCTATCCAAATGCAAGAGAGATACATTCTCGCGCGCCCTCGCAGTTGCGTGGGCCATCATGAGAATCTATGCCTGTTGCTGCGACCGCCGCTACGTATCCATGTTCCGTGGACGGTTGGAGCGCACTGATGTTAGTTACTGGAACCTGCTCCAGTCAGTAAGGGGTTATTGTTTAGTCAGGGCCGGATCAATCAGTTTTCAAAGGGCGGTGCTCAACTTTTTTTTTTTCTATTGCCAGGGTCTAGTATATATCAAAACACCACAACCGAAACTGTTGTAGGGGATGCTGCAATAACATTAAAGCACCCCCCCACACACACACCCCTCCTTCTCGGACCATGTTGTGGACTGGCAGTGAATGATTTTTTATTTTTTAAGCCGAGGTGGGGGGGGGGGGGTGGTGGGGGGTGCTGTAGTACCAAAGCACCCCACTGGATCCGGCCCTGTTAGTAATATCTTCTTTGAATGTTCGTAGTATGTCTGACAATTTTGCTGGACAGAAGAGCTAACTTATAAAGTGTAAATGTCGTTAAATGAGACGTTTTTGTACTTCTTCTTTGTATGCAGAAGAGTTCTTCCGTTACGCACAATGGTCAATAAATAAATAAATAAACAAATAAATCTCTCTGCTACCTGTATTTACTCATAAGGATTGTGAAAAGAAACGTAGAATAGTCTTAGTTTAGACAACACTGATAACCAGTGGTATCCGCAAATACTGACTAGTAGCCCGGCCACCATGGAGCTGACCAAATTTCAAAAACAATTTGCGTCAACTGGCAGTGAGGGCTTAATTAGTCAAATCGAGTCAATCAGCGGAGAATACCATGTTACAAATCCATAGGCAAGTATTGCGATAATCTGTGTGCCGGTTTTGTGATGAAAGTCACAAACCTGCCCAAAAATTAACCCTTTGTATGTCGGTAGCGGTTTTTGTCGCGATGATTCCTGAAGGAATCATCGCGACAAAAACCGCTACCGACAGCCAAAGGGCTAAATAATTTATACTCAAAAAAATATGACCATGCTGAATATTTTTTTTTTTTACAGAAAGAAACACACCATTCAACAACAACAAAAAAAAAAAAAAAAGAAGAAAATAAACTAACGACATCTTACAACCGGCTTATTGCTGGATGCTGAAGAAAACTTGAAGCAGCAGACTATAGCCATATCCGAATTTTTCCTCTCCGTTGTGTTGACTGAAACCTAGTGTGAAACGCAGGGTCTCATTTAAGGCAGAAATCTGTAAACGTACCTGCGTAGCGGACCTGAAGAGCGGCCTGCCACACAATTTAAGTAAGTACACTATCACGATGATCTTACGAAATTGAACAAAGTTACTGCGTAGCAGCTGTCACGTGAGAGACTGATAGTAGTACAGAGGCGGGAAATTTATGACTAAGCCACCAAGTAAAGGGCAATGTGTTCAACATTATCACAGTCAAGCCTGTATGAGAGGTACCAAAGAGTAAATGACTATAGACAAGCTACCACCATTCATACTGGTAATTTTTTTTAATTAAAAAAACAACACAGTATTGCGTAAGACTTGTGTCAGCGTTAAAAATATCGCCGGCCTATGGATTTCAGTTCAGAGTTACCACTGCGGACAGGCTTGGGACCGCGAGGCTAAGCCGCGTATTTACTCATTACATCCTGAGGCTGGTTTCTTTTTTAATTGCTTTTTTTGTCACATGAATGCTGCATTACAAATTGGGAGATACAGCAACCATATTAGTTCAAGGGTGGCGGTGCCAGAATAGCTTGGCGCCTGTGGCGCCAAGCTGTTCTGGCACCGCCACCCTTGACTATCATGGTCAAATATATTTGAATCAGTAGTGTATCAAAGGTTAAGAAACTGTGTCGATTTGTAGTATCGATCTCTTCTGTTTCACTATAGTAAAAAAGAAAGAAGAGATATATGATGTAAATTTTTTTTTTTTTAAATCATGACAAAACTGAACTTGTCACTACAGGCTGTCCGCGGCAAGGCCTGCGTGGCGGAGCCGCGGCCTGGCTGCCTCATTAGACAGTCATCACTGTACAAACCCACTGGAACTGCCAGTCTGACGAGTAAGGGCACATGTAAGTATAGTGATGACGGTCTTTTTCCAGGCTAAAAAATAAAGTGCCTGTGTTTGATCCGTCGTCTTTCATAACAGCCTGGGGTGTAAAAGAGCGCGACATGACCCAGTCTGTGGCTATGGATGAAATCTGTGTCAGTTGATCACGGCCGCTGAACTAGTGACAATACTTATAAATAAAAAATACTTGTTACGCCTTTAGAAGTAAAACGGAGTTTGCTGTGCCGCCTCCTCATTCACAACGGCAATGATGCAGTCGCATGACAAAATCACTTAACGAGTTGTATAAGGCTTACAAACTGCAAATCGTAGCCAAAGGGAGCTCACTGTGGCAGTTGATGGAATAGGTTCAGGGGAATAAGCTCCCTTGCCGCAACACGATACCTCAAAGCTGTGGTCTACAACTATATTAGTGATATAAACGCGTTTTCATTATGTGAATCAGTGTACAGTAATTATTTGTCTGTTCAGTGGCAGTTTCCCCTGGCACCCCAAATGTTCTGAGTGAAAATGTTGACTGGAAGGTAAAATATTTCTAGAGGAAAACGTCAAATATATTAATATATTTTGATGTTTATGTTATATTTTGTATTTTACGTTTATATTAATACATTTTGATGATTATGTTATATTTTGATGTTTATTTTATATTCTGATGTTTCTGTTTGCTGTCTTTCAAAGCTGGACGGTTATGCCCCCCCCCCCCCCCACCGCCCCCTCTCCCCCCCCTCCCCTCCCCCCCCCCCCCCCCCCATTAAAAATAAAGGGTGTGATCCCCTCTTAAAAAAAGGTGGTTCATATAATCATTAATACAATCCACTAACAAAAGATGTATAAGTCGCCATCGCTTATAAATACTGCCCATAACGTAACACCGGATATGAGAAAAGTCAGATACATAAACTTATTTACAGGTCCGAACCATCATCTTTCCACAATATTCGGATTTATCTTTTAAAACTTCCCGAATTAAATGACTTCCATTCGTTCTGGGAGTTTAAGAGTTAACAATAACAATGTAAGTACGCCGTCATTTTGTTATTTCTGAAGTTCACTGTATGTTATATCTGTGTAATGTTTACCGCATTGGCAAGTTCGTCAGCCACTCACTGACAGAGTCAATGTCCCAAAGTCACACCTGTTTACGGACTTCTTAGTCTGCGATAAGAGAACGGGGTCTCATGGGTTGAATCGTGATACACATCTGTCACTGTACTTTTGTTTTCACGACTCAAGGAACAAACATCGTTGTGAACCGCGTTTTGCGAATAAACAAATAAATAAATAAATAAATAAATAAACGAAAAAGCAATGAAATGCCCTAGTGACGACCTGCTAAGTTGTCTGATGCCTAATGGCATTAGCCACTGCATCCAGGGGTCACGTTGTTATAAGGTAGGTCGACGCAAACCACTTTAACACATTTAGCCCCGAGTCCCTACAGTGGGAGATTGATTAACCATGATATTTCAAGGGTAGTGCCAGATTGGCTTGGTGCCTGAAGGTGCAACTGGTACAGAGTCATTAGGCAACACCTCCACAACTGATTTTAGAAATGGGACCTTGGGGCTAAAAGGGTTAACTGAAGTGGCTGTGTCACGTGCAGTGAGAAAGCAACTTGTGACACGGCGCTAAAATGACTAACGTACGCCAAAGTGACTCCTCCTGGTACTTTGAGGGGCATCTGGCGTAGAAGTCTTCAGTATTCGTGTTGTAACACATTCGAGACTGGCCGCATGAGGATACGCGGCTTAATGCCGCGTATCCGCATGCGGCACATCTCGAATGAGTTAAACCTGCGACTTTGGGAAGCCGCCGTGAGAGCATCGTACTGTCCCCAAACTTGGCGCCTCATCGTCCCCTCTCTCCCCACCCCCCCCCCCACCCCCTACCACCCCTCCCCCGCCACCCCCCGCCCCCCCCCCCAACAAACACACGTTCTATCCACCACTCCCCCCCCCCCCGGCACCCCCACCCACCCCGTCCCCCCCCCCCCCCCACTCTCCCCACGCCCACCCACTACTAGGCCTAAATCCACTACGCAGTAGGCAACGGCTGGGATTTCCAAAGTGCTAAGATTCATCAGCTCGTGTCTTGCTGCGGGTCCGTGTTCGTATCAGTGATCCACATTTCAATTTTAACGGTCAAGGTACGGAAATCAGGAAGATCAAAGCAAGTCCAAAGTCCAAAGAACTGGCCAAAACGATACCTTCAACATCGTTTTTCAACGCGAATAAAATGATACCACGTCACCGCCGACACGATGATTACCTCCTCCGGAAAACACAAGTGTAATGGAGCGGCTAGAGTACACACTAACAATTAAGAGGCATACATTCTCAAAGTATGTGCCCCTGCATCTACAGGGGCTCATGAGAATCTATGCCTCTTGCTATACTCGTACTCAATACATGAGACAGTTTACTAATGCAGAAATATGGAAGGGGCGAAGGTCGCGCTAGAGATCGGCGCGTGTCGTTTCGTCATGACTGAAATCACGCTGTTTAACCCTTTTCGCCCAGGGCCTCTACAGCAGGAGATGGCTTGACCATGATAATTCAAGGGTAGTGCCAGATTAGCTTGGCGCATGAAGTAGTGCAAGATTAGCTTGGCGCCTGAAGTAGTGCCAGATTAGCTTGGCGCCTTCAGGCGCCAAGGTAATCTCTGGCACTACCCTTGAATTATCATGGTCAAGCCATCTCCTGCAACTGGTACATAGTCGTTAGGCAACACCCCCTGATTTGAGAAATGGGACCTTGGGGCTAAAAGGATTAAGTAGTCGTAAAGATGTGTCACAACAGGTTCACTGGTCACAATCTGGCCTTCAGTATGTGGGTCACTATGTAGACCTTTGTTTTTTTATCAGCGGTGTTGGAAGAAATATTTCATGGGTAGGTTAGTGGGGAAGGGGGGGGGAGTGTGTGTGTGTGTGGGGGGGGGGGGGGGAGGCAGGGGGGAGGGGGCAGGGGGGGGGGGGTGATCACAGCGTGTCTGACATGTTACTTTGTTACTTCCGGCCTCCGAAAAAAATTTAAACAAAAGTTAACATGACTTCAAATAAGCACAACAGTTACTGTGTCAATTTTTAAAGATTTTGTCTTTTGTCTCGTCAGTATAACCCTTTTAGCCCCAAGGTCGCATTTCTCAAATTTTGGAGGTGTTTCCTAACGACTATGTACCAGTTGCAGGAGATGGATTGACCATGATAATTCAAAGGGTAGTGCCAGATTAGCTTGGCGCCTGAAGGCGCCAAGCTAATCTGGCACTACCCTTGAATTATCATGGTCAAGTCATCTCCTGCTGTAGGGATCCGGGGCTAAAACGATTAACAGAACGAAAGGGCGTTTATTTGACGTACTGTTTACTAGTTAGTTGCTTGTTGGGCTTTGTTTTCATTTTTACTTTTTAAAGGCATTTTTCATACAGATTTGCAGCATGTTCGGTAATCTAGTGGTTCTTTGGTGATTTTCACATTACAAATAAACTGAGGCTTTTTATTTTTTTAATTGGCTCGACTAGATTAATTTATTAGATATGGCTAAAATAAAGATTTTTTTTTTAAATTACGGAGAGAAGAATGAAGGGTCATCGCCTGTAACCATCAACATTATTATTATTATTATTAGTAGTAGTATTATTATTATTAAGGGGCATTGCTTATCGTCTACAGCATGCTGATTTTTCTCTTTCGGTAACGTACGTTTAATAAATTATGATTATGCCTTATCTCATACGCTTTTTATTTGAAGGTAAACGAAACCGTACCGCTGCCGACAAATACATATTAATTTTCTTTCACAAGTCAGTGTGGTCAGCCGTTAGCATCTTTCTTTCTTTCTTTCTTTCTTTCTTTCTTTCTTTCTTTCTTTCTTTCTTTCTTTCTTTATTTATTTATTTATTTATTTATTCGTTCGTTTGTTCGTTCGTTCTTTCCATCGTTCGTTCGTTCGTTCGTTCGTTCGTTCGTTTGTTTGTTTGTTGTTGTTTTTTGGTGGGTTGGTTTGTTTGGTGTGTATTTTTAATTGTATGTTTGTTTGTACGATGTGATTTTTTTTTTTTTTTTTTAAACAGTCCGTAAAAACTGACATCACGTTCTGACTTTTACAATATGGCTGACGACCAAGGCAGAAGAGTGATTTCACTGTGACTCCGTAAAGGAAAATGCTTTGAAAGTTTCAGATTCAGTTCACAGAGCTTGGAGAACGGACAAAATGTTACCCCAAAATGTTAATGTTTTTTTTTTTTTTTTTTAATCCATTAACCTGTACGGTGCAAACAGAGTGGCCAGAAGACTTGACCTTCGTTCCGCCACGACTATGGAGACATGGTACTTGGTTGGGAAACCCCGCTTTTGCTGCTTTGTGCGCTGTTTCAATTGATAAACGCTCCTCAACCCTCCCACTACGACCTACTCTTACCGCCACCTACCCCCCCCCCTCCCCCCCCCCCCCCCCCCCCCACACACACACACACCGCACACACACACGTGACGCACAAATCATATGCATGTGTCAGAAATCAAAGTATGCTCCAAATTCGAAAAAAAAACAAACCAATAACTATGAAAGAATTACAAATCATCAAGACGTCTATTATAATTATGCTACGATAAGTAATTAATTTCATCCACACACAAAATCACACATGTGCAGTAGTCTGCGATGGCCGAGAAAAACAATCATAAAGAATGGAAAAGAGTTATCAGCCCCTTCACTGTCCAGAAATTGTAAACCACTCATTTGCAAGAGATATAGATACTCATGAGCCCCGCTAGTTGCGGGGGCTCATGAGGATCTATACATCTTGCTGAAAGCACTTTATGTCCATGTTTCTTTGACAGCTGGAAATCTTTTATGTTCAATTTAGGCAATGCTTTTTAAAATACACGCTGCGTCTGCTGGAAGTGAACGGCTTAATACATGAATAATTAGCAGGCTGAATCAGTGAACAGATGGCATTTTAACACATTAAACGGAAGATTTCTCATTCGCAACATACACACACACACACACACACACACATTCACACACACACACGCACGCACGCACGCACGCACACACACACGCACGCACGCACACACACACACACACACACACACACACACACACACACCTACACACACACATCGTCTTGCGTAAAGTAGTCAGAAACACGAGGCCTACACGTAGGTGTGGAAAACCCGCTCGGTCCTTGACATACTTTTTCTGAAAGTGTAATGACTCCAGGCTCAACCAATGTCAGCGCAAAGGTATCGATGCCACATACGGTCAAATATCCTGATACACGGCTGATACGCACAGAAATAATTTCGACAACAAACAAGTAAAATACAAGCAGCCTTGGAAGAACAAGCGCAAAACAATCAGTACTAAATTTACGACATCTGAGTAATCTGTTTTGTGCTTGGAGGAACCCAACGAAGAAAGAAACACGCTTAGAAAAGATAGTTACAGCACAATTAAGAAACACGCTTAGAAAAGACACTTACAACATAATTGTGTTGTAACTGTCTTTTCTAAGCGTGTTTCTTTCTTCGTTGGGTTGTTCTCTGCATTTTACACTGTTTTGGTCCGTTTCATCAAGTTGTGCTTGATCTTCAAAAGCACGTTTTCTTTCTTTATCGGTTATTATTATACATTTTACACGTTTGGCTGGCATATTTTAGGTCTAAATGACATATTCATAAACTCAGTGGCTTATGAAGATATTGTTCATTAGGGAAGCATGCCTGAAGTGTTACTTTCTAAACTCAAATCAAAAAGTGGAGGGGGGGGGGGGGGAGGGGGCGGAATTGAGGCGACAGCAAACGACAGTCAAACCTCATGACAATCAAAAATATTATATTATACAGTTTGTGAAATAATTTCTTCTACTAAAAATAAACAAACTGATTCAAATGTGATGATTTTTTATGCACATTTTTTCTCAAAATATTTGGAGAGAGCTCAGGGGATACTCTCCCGCCGCCCCGCCATCCCATCCCCCCCTCCCCCACACACACACCCCTCCCCCTCATTTTCATCACCCTCTGCGCCCACGGCACCCCATCCCAGGTTCCTCTGCTACAAAGGCTGAGATAATTACTGATTGTCTTCATACAGTGTCCTAAAATGAACTAGATACATATGAGGTTTACCTTCCGTTTGGACTGATGATGATACACAGACACGCGCGCTGAAACACTGGTAAAATACAGGCCCGCCACTCTTATTAGTAATACTACATGCACGGCCCAGTATCAACCCCTTCACTAAGAAGTACCCAACGGAGAAAGAAACACGCTTAGAAAAGACGGGTACAACACAATTTATTAATATTTCGGGTAAATACCCTTTGTCAAAATAGACAAACAAACAAACAGAGAGATTAGCCGCTACTTATCTTCATTGGCAGAAGGAATGTGGCAACTGAAGGAGGTGACGTAAAATAAAAGAAAAGGAAGAACAAAAGTGCGGAAAAAGTAAAAATGACGTCAACGAAAAATCGTGAGAGAGACTCGGAAAGAACCTGAACACGTCACCTTTTTGGTCTGGATTGCTTAACCCCTTCACTGCCGTAAAAAAGCGAACCTCAATCCAGCTGCAAGAAACATAGATTCTCATGAGCCCCCGCAGTTGCGGGGACTCATGAGGATCTATGCCTCTTGGTGAAACCCCTTGGTTTCCGTGTTCCTTCGACGGATTCGGTTCATTGGCGTTTAGTTTTACACACACACACACACACACACACACACACACACACACACACACACACACACACACACACACACACACACACACACACACAATCCGCTGCGCTAACTGGCAGTGAAAGACTGAGTTACACGCAAAGCCTCGGTCAACCGGACACGGACAGGCCCTCAAGACATCCCAAGAGGACATCCGGTGAGCAAAAGGTCCTCGGGTCGACATCAATCTTAATTGGCTCGCCTCAGCGGCACAGGCACGGGCCAACCAAGATGACGTCGGCCAGAAGAAACTCAAAAAAACTTGTGCGTACTAGGCGATTTCTTTCAGTGTTTATCTACAAAAGCAATCATAAATCAGCACTGATCATCGCGAACAGGATGAATGCGGTCCGAGTTATTTCGCAGTTATTTCTATTTTGCCTATGGCTGAGAAGTATACGCAAAACAAATTGACAATTGGGCAGAAAAACAGGACACGAAAGCCCACCCGTGTCCAATCATATCACGTGAAATACACAACGTGCACGAGGGATGGCCAATCTCTCATCCAATCCCTTTCAAAGTTGCAAGAGACAAATATTCACATTAGTCCTCACGCAGCAACATGGGCTAACAAAACATCATGCCTGTGTTTCTCGCTGACCAGTGCGCCGGCGCCACCTTTTTCCTCAATTTGCGGGTGTTCTGTAGGGTTGTGCCAACAACAGTTCCGGGACAAACAACCATATATCCCAAAAGGACACAACAGCAGAGTTGACTAATAAACATCGTAAACTTGCCAAACCAGCAAAACAGGCATGAGTTATATTTCTTTAATTTTTCACAGTCTTGGCATGTGCATACTTAGTCTTCCACGTGGACACTAATTTGTGTTGAAAGGATGGATTCAACGCATATGCTCAGCAGCACAACAAACGAAGAGCAAACCACTTACTTTTGCGGCATTTATCACTCGAGCCGAGCTGATCAACAAATAATATCGTCGTTTAATAAATAATAACAAAAATTGTTCAGAAATTTGTTTCTGTACTCCAAAACCTCTTTTATTCCTAGCCATTACTAATGTTGTCGATGTTCAAAATATTCAGTTACTCACGGATCTTGTAAGTACGATTTGCATGCACCAACTGACTTGACGCTTGTCCTGTCATGGTCGAACAGACAACAAGGGGAATGATTCTAAATGAGAAATGAGCGAATTGCACGTCAGCCTTTCTGTGCACAATCACTGAAAGTCAACTTGCACTCAAAGCAGAGCTGCTGTACGTCTTTGGCGACACCATGAAACCATAAATATTATACCAAAATCAAAGAAAACACACAAAAATGAACGCTGCGTTAGTTCCTTTGCGTCGACGTACAGTAAATGTACAAATTATTCTAATTCAAAGTTATAGCAAGAGTAAAGGAAAGTGTTGCTACGTTTAGGACTTATATTCCCCTTTGGTAGATACTGATTTGTTATATTGTTGCCGGCAGGCATGGGATGAGTTATCCCAGTGCGTAACCAATGACCTCTATAACACGGGTAGTAGGAAATAGCAGGCACGAAGTGCTATTTCCCCCTACCCGTGATATAGAGGTCATTGGTTACGCAAAGACTCATCCCGTGCCTGTGTTGTCGCTCAGATTTTCAGGCCGGGCTGATGCTTTCTGTTGCCTCTCAGAATACACACGACAGAGGAAGTTCTGTTCAAAATTTTACGTTTTGACCTTCAGTACAATTCTGCTGCGTAATATAAAACAGAAAACAAAATTTCCTCAAGCTATTATGGATCGTTAAACAAGAATATAACCGGATGCACAGCTGCTGATAGAATTTCCAAAAGGATATAACTTCAACAAATCTGAACCTGCACATTCAACGAAATATGTTAAAGCGCCCAACCTTATAAAGTCATTAGATTGATGATAATGTTGTTTTGTAGTTGTTTTGTCGTTGTTGTTGCTGCTGTTGTTTTTGTTACATTCATCATCGTCTATTCATTATTATTATGACTATTATTATCATTAGTATTACGACTATTATTGTTATGACTACTATTATGACAATTACTAAGACTATTTTTTGTGACATCAGTAGCATCAGTATCATTCACGTTTATCAGTTATCGTTATTCATATTTAAATGTTTTGGTTTGACGGTACTGGATTTTGCACTTTCTAGCAAGGCCGCAGTAATTTCATTTGTAAGCTGGTCTTTGACTTTTTACCTTGCGGCTCTAGACCTGCAAAAAATAATTTCCTTTTTTTTTTTTATTGTGATGTCTACGTAAACCTGTAAGTGTCAGGGTGTTGGGGCGATTTTGCAATTCACGAAATTCAAATAATGAGTATGCTGTTTTGCGATGAATAGAGATGGCGGCGAGGGAATGTGCGTGGACGGGGGCGGGAGGGGGGGGGGAGTGGCCGCGGTAGCAGGGGAGGAGATAGTTTGGGACTAAGGTCAAAGCTTACATATCTTCAGGTCCCGCCGGCCCGGCGGAAAATCATACGGGGGAATTGGGGTGGGGTGGGGGGTGGGGGGGGGGGGGGGTGAGGGGGGGTTACAGTGTGGCGGCAGATCATTCACGAAATGACCAAAACGTTTTCATTTAAAGAGTAACTAAGATCTTATTTTGGATTTCGCTCAGTTTTCACATTGAGTAAACTTTTCACGGTTCACGAAGATTCAGTAATTTCAATCACGAATCACGATAACTGAAAAGGTCAATCACGATTTTAGGGCATACCACCCCCCCCCCACCCCCCCCCCCTTTCCTCCCCCCACTGAATCATCATGGTACAACTCTGCGTATTTCCAATTTACCGTTGATGATGGAAGCCTATGTGAAGCCATGGCCACAGAGCTGCAACAAAATTAATAAAGATGCCTTGATTGTGAATTGAAAAGATGCAGGTCGCACTGCATTATACAAAACTTAGAAATAATTATGTTTGAATAAGGAGCCAAATACTATATTATTCGTCCTATTCGTCCTAAGCTGGACAGTCAGTCTTTACTGGACAATTATTTTACACGTGTCAACGAACTATTATACGTGTATCAATCACAACTGAGCGGCACATCCCGCCAAGCCAATCAGTCAAGATGTTGACCGATTGCCGGAGAAAAGGTGATCCCAATCCAACTAGCCCCAAGATCCCATTTCTCAAATGTTGGAAGTGTTTCCTAATGACTATGTACCAGATGCAGTGGATGGATTGGCCATGATAATTCAAGGGTAGTAAGGGTAAAGGCGCCAAGCTAAGCTGGCACTGCCCTTGAATTATTATGGTCATCAATCTCCTGCTGTAGGGACTTGGGGCTAAATGGGCCCGGTTAAAGCCTTGCGACTGCAGTCAAAAATACAACAAAATAACCCGCACAAACTTAAACAACTTCAATAAACAAGCTAATTTTAAACTATGATGTTGATCATTCGACACGGCCGCTGAACTGAACAACTCAGTGACTAGAAAAATCGGTCAGTAGTTGACGGAAAAGTACTGCCTCGGAAAAAAGTAAACAGCCAACAACTTGTTGATTTTGCATTCGACCTTCACCAACGAAACAAAAAAATCCCCGCTTATTGCAGAGAAGGAAACAATTTGCGCGTAACTTTAAAACTCAAATTTCAACTGTGGTGTTGTGAGTGAACTCACGGGAAAGTCACTTTGCGCCGCTACACAAAAATGCGTTTAGGCTGTATATTAAAACAATAGCTACGTGTCACATAAACAGTTGTAGAGCGAAAATCAACACTGATAAACGTATGCCAGTATCCATGGCTTCTAAAGTTATCGCTGCAACCTTATGACCTGCTATCTATCCAAAGGCTGAGCTTTTCGTGTGTTCTAGTCAGTCGAACTGTTGCTTTTTGCAGATGTGTACGAAAAACTGATGTAAGAAAGTTGAGCAGCAAGAGACATAAATTCTCATGAGCCCCTGCACTTGCATGGGGCTCATGAGAATTTATGCCTCTTGGGCAGAAAGAACTGTACCGGAGAACTGTGACCCGGCCGAACTGAAAACAGACTGACGACATAGTCCGCCATCGAAGGGAGTTCCCCCAAACAATATGCGTACGCACGCTAAAACCACTTTTGCGGCTTCCAATACCAAAATTAAATGCACCAAAAACTCATTCGACATATGCATGCAACAATATGCGAAATGTCAGTGGAAAAGCATGGTCTGTACTGAAAAAATGCACAAAGAAAACAGCTTTTACCTGGCCGCTGCAGCACTCGACGTATTCCGATAGCTATTAATAGGTCGCCTAACTTCCCAGCGTGCTAAACATAACTGTTGCTTACGGAACTTTACAGCCAATAACCTTCCGCTGATGGAAAGGTCACGCGGCCAGTCAGTGGCGCATATTGGGTCGGCGTCGACCCAACATCAGCGCACAGGCACTCGACTTTAAAAAAAAAAAAAAAAAGTATAATGATCTCTGATTCTTTTTCAGGGGAAAAATAATTGAAAATGATATTCATGTTAACGAAATAAAGCGGCGCCAACCAAACACAATTAAACAAAACTACAACAACGCAATAACTTGAAACGCGGAAAAACTGACATGCCGCACAGACTGACACGGCTGCCGCCCGCCGGCCGGCCACGGTAAAAATCAGTAATGACAAGATGGGATGAACCAACCCACAAAGTCCCTTCTTGAGAGCTGTTTTCGCTGTCAAGGGTCTACTTTTGTCTTTGACTTTACTTTCTGATGTTGAAATATCTCCTAACTCTGAGAAGGGGCGCGCGCAGTGCATACGCGTCATTGGTTTGTCAAACGTCATTTGTCATGACGTATTTTTTTGGTTTTATGTAATTTTATATCTAAAGTGACATGACATTCGCTTTCGCTTCAAGACTTCGGAAAATGGTGACAAAACTAAAATTTCACGGTACAATTTCAGTCTTGCTATCATTTGGCCCTAGGTTGACTTTACCTAGCTATATGCTATACTAAGTACACCTGCATTTTCTTCTGAAAGCGCGTCGATGTGTGTGTATGCGTGTGTGTGTGCGTGCGCGCGCTGCAAACTGAACATCCTAAAGAGGCATAGATGTTCATGCACCCTCCGGGCATTTGAGGATCTATGCCTCTTGGAGATGCGCTCATATGTGTCATTGGTTTGTCAAACGTCATTTGTCATGACGTATATTTTTGTTTTTACGTAATTTTATATTTAACGTGATATGAGTTTCGCTTTGCCGGATTCAAGACTTGCGAAAATGGTTGACAACTAGAATTTCAGGGTACAGTTTCAGTCTTGCTATAATTTGTGTGAAATCAGGTTGACTTTACCTAGCTACACGCTGTACACCTGCATGCGATTCTGAAAGCGCGTCGATGTGTGTGTATGCGTGTGCGTGTTCGTGAGTGCCGCATGCGCGCGCTTCAAACATCCTCAAGACTAAGGCATAGATGTTCATGTGCCCTCCAAGCACATGAGGATCTATGCTTCTTGGAGATGCGCGCATATGTGTGAGAAAGATCAAGCGAGAGAGAGAGAGCGAGAGAGAGAGAGCGAGAGAGAGAGAATAACCTCATATGTCTGTGTGGTGACGAAGTTGCTTCTTTTACGTCACTGGCACTGACTTTCTCTAGAAGTCAAGGTTTTTTTTTTTACTGTTTTAATTATTTTCTGAAAAGAATCAATTTTTACTAAAGAAGTTGAAAGGAAACAAAGCCGCTGGCTAACGAACTCATCTAATGTCTTTCTCCAAACTAGCTATATACAAAAGTTCAAGTAAATAGGACAAAAATTACGGACTCTAATCTGGGTCAACCGACTTCCTATAAACGGTTGTTTATGTCTTCAATGATACATTCAATTACAATATGCTCGGAGGCTCTCTTAACCACCCACTTAAGAAAGTATTTCGCCAAGTTTCAAGCTTGTGTGTACAGAAATATCGGAGATTGTCTTGTTTACATACATACGCCCACATATACATATATACATACGCACTCATACGGCGCTTCGCGCCAAATGTATGTTCAGCAGCGAGGTTTGCGTAACTAGACATGACGTAATTTTTTATCTTGTTACTTCAATTGTTAGAGGTTTAGCCTGCCCGCCTTTGGCATCATGGACATGCTATTAAATTCGCCCCACCGCGACCCCTCCTAAAAAGTCCCTTCTATCAATAGAAGGGACTTAAAAAGACATATTTCGCCATTTAAAAATACTGTAAACGGAAAAAATGCAAAACAAATATTATAAGTAAAGGAATATCAACACAATAAGTAAGTTTGAATGCAAAAATTAATAGGCCTAAATACAAAAGTAAACAGACCACAGTCGGCACCACACCGGCCGACGCCGGTTGGGCACCGCTCGATTCTAGGTCACACTGGTTGTCTCCTTTGCTTCGCTTTAACCCACTCAGCCCTGACGCACTACAGCAGGAGATGGGTCGACCATGATAATTCAAGGGTAGTGCCATATTGGCTTGGCGCCTGTCGGCACCAAGCCGTAATCTGGCACTGCCCTTGAATTATCACAGTCGATCAATCTCCTGCAACTGGTGCATAGTCATTAGATGACACCCCCAAAATTTGGGAAATCAGTACGGCCGTCGAGCTGAATGAGTTAAGTTGACAGCTGGCGCCGTGTGTCGTTCGGTCCTAGGTAGATTTCGGCGGTCATCAGATACCTGTGGTATAGTCACGGCGAACCCCGGCTGCGAGCCCCCATCGCGGCCACCACGGCAAACAAAGCCGGGCAACAAAGGCCGCGCGAACAGGCCACAACAAAAGATCCTGTACATTGTTCTGTGTTTCTGCACCTATTCAGTGTCACCATCACTACGACGGTCTCACCACAGGCCGCTAAAATGCTGCTGACGGCAATGTTGCAACACTGACTAAAATGAGCTCAAACTATACATAGCCGGACCGGCTTTTCTTGTTTTTCCGGTCCGCACGGCAGTGACAGTGACTCGAAACATTCGGTATATCAGGTGGAAACAATGGGACGGACCGCAAATGGAAAGACTTTGACTTTGGGCCAGTTGCATGAATGAGCTTAGTCCTACACCACTGAGCCGGCCACTAAGCAAGGTGCTCCGCGGTAGTAGTTAGTGGCACCTTGCTTAAAGCCTAGTGAAGACAGCATGTGACAGTGTAGTGGATGCAAGAGCCCCAGAGGACCATTAAGCCTTTCGCAAAAGGAAGGTAATGAATCGAGCGACTCAGTGTCGATGCAAAGTTTTTATGGTCTCGTCGACTCAGAACCGGATGGCTCTTTGTGATCCAGAACCGGGTATGCAAACCGGCTGGGACAACTACATAATATTGTAGTGTACAGCCGGACGCAGCCGATTGTGGCGGCATACAAATTCGGCAGTGCCGCGGAGCCCCAGCAGCTGCAGGAACTCATGAGAATCCATTGCTTGTTGTGTAAGTGGAACAGTCCTGCCGAACAGAACAGAACAGAACAATATTGTCGACTGAGGGGCCCATTGAGGCCAAAGGACACAGAGGGATCGGACTTAACTATCATGTACATTACTTTATAATTATCATTCTTTACTGTGAAGCTCGTTCATTCCACACAGAATTTTGCACTTTTCTGTCGGCCGCAGTATGAGTCAGTTCATTGGTGCTCATCGCGCGGCGTCAGTGTTCGTATAAGTTATTTTTGTGATGACTAAGCTACATCAGTATCAGTCGGGGAAACACCGTTGCATAATAATGAATTACGCAGTCCGTGCGAACTACAGGAACCGAAACCGAAAGTTGTAAAGACGATGGCCGGGCTTCATCTTAACACTTTGCGTGTCCGTATCGGTTTTTGTACTGACAAAGACGGTAAAGTCCATTTTTGTGCAAAGCGAGGTTGTCATTGTAATGCTGTAAAATCTTGCTGTTCACAAAATGGTTTCATTGCGGTCTCTTGCCTTCTTCACAAGGCAGATTGACTCATTTTGTTGCTGCTCTGTCACGGTGGATAAAGGAAGAAGAGGGGGGGGGAGGAGGCGGGGGGGGGGGGGGGGTGTTGGCCTCAATGGAGAGTTGTTCCAAGGTCAGTTTCTACACCGCACAGTCTCCCCCTTCCTCTCTCTCTCTCTCTCTCTCTCTCTCTCTCTCTCTCTCTCTCACCCCATCCTCCACCTCGTCTAAACAAAATCGGCTTAAAACGTTGAAAAAGGCCTGAGGTCACGCTCGACTGTCTCATATCATATCGTTACTGGCTGGGGCTAAGCGCCGGGTTAGCCTCGATACACTACACCAAGGGACATAACAACGGTAATAGCTGAAGAGTGGTGCCAGAATCGCTTGCCGCCTTCCAGGCGCCAATCTATTCTGGCACCACCCTTCAACTATCACGTCAATCAATCTCCTAAACTGGTCAGTATTGTTCAGTGTCATCTGCGGCCGCCGGATGCCGGGCCCTACTGACAAGTCCGCAGTGCCCAAGCTCTCGCTTCTACATGTCAAATCGTGATAGGCAGCCGTACATGAATTATGAGTTAGTGTACGTGTTATTGTTATACATGTTGTAGTCCTACAAAACTGCTCTTTAACTGAATTTGTGCTGCAGAAAGGTTCTCCTGCACCTATTCGGAGTTACGACTGCGCATGCGTTATCTGTGTGCCAAACAAAGTATAGTTCAGTCTTGGATAAATCATTTGCGTGCGGCATGTCTTTTATGAGAAACCCTAGACAAAACCAACGTCGTGTTTCCATTCTCTTGTTACGGTGACCAAAATAGGAGAATCCGACGTTTGAGCCCATGAATTTTGGTCCCCGCCCAGGAGTGCCTTCTAACGTGTTCTAATGAGACCGTCAGAACTTAACCATTTTCGGTCGGTTTAGTATTTCCACGATATTGGCAATAAACTCAACTTTGAAAAGGTGATGAAATCAGCAATGTCACCAGCACTGGAGAATGATACAGGAGGTAGTGAAGCTGAATGCCCGAGTTTCAGTTCAGAAAGTGTTTTCAAGTTGAAAACAAACAGTGACGAGCCCTCTCAGTCTGTTTGGTGCAACACGCGCCCCAGCATTCATTACTTGTCTGAGATTCCGAATGGGTGTATTGGTAGACTACACAGTTTAACTATTGGGCATAAATATTCTTCGTGCAAACTTTGTCACCATAAATTATCCCTTTATTTTTCAAGAGTAAAGTTATTAAACAATGCACAAATAAATATTTCATGCAGATTGATAATATACTCTTTTTTTTTTTTTTTTCATCGTTGTAATCCACCACTTATGCAGATTTCCCCAACCTTTATTGGCAGGACTCAAAGTTGCCTTATGCAAGGGGATAAACTCTGTCACTGCGATTGATTGATGACTGTTTCATTTCTTGTTCATCTTTGTTTAATCCTTATCATTTGGAATACTGACACCGGTGTGTGAAATAAGTTTGACTAAAATAGTTCAAGGGTAGTGCCAGAATAGCTTGGCGCCTCTAGGCGCCAAGCTATTCTGGCACTATCCTTGAACTAAAACCTTTGGTCTATATCCTCACCCGTAAGTACTATAATGTAGCTCCTTTGCTGTTCGGCAGCTGCGTCCTACATAGGACGGACGGGCATCACTGGTCCTCATCCATCTCCTTAATCTCTCACGTGCTGGCTCCAAGCGCCACACCCTGGCAAACCACCTTAGCTGGTGGGCTAAACCACGTGAGGGGGTGGTGTTCACATTGCACCACTAGGCGGATGAGCTGTTTCTGGCAGCCAACGGCTAGAGGACGGAGGAGATCAGGTTGGATCCAACGGCCAAATGTGGGGGAGTAAACCCTTCAAATCAGGAGTGGAGCCCCGAAGGCAGACAGCTGCCTGTATTCACGCACTGTTCTGGCAGCTCCTGCAGCCAAACTGGTGCCAAACGTACTGCTTTGCATTCCTTTGGATACATCAGCGAGGCCGAGAGGGGGATCTTGACGACTGGGCACCCCAGGATCTCCATACACTTCGCCCAGGCTTGCGCCCTGGAGAGGTCACTCCAGTGACTGACCCAGCAAGCGCATATACCCATTGTCTTCCGAGACAGGATGCCAAACAACAATATGGCAGTGTACAAATTTGAAGCTTTTAGCCTCAGTGTGATACGGATTAAGGGCATAAGGTCTTGTATGTTTTGAGCAGAATCTCTAATGAAAACTTTATTTAATTAAAACTTATATTTGTTTTGTATAACATATATTCACGGGTTTATTTTCAGTTTACCTCAATCCGTTCAGTTCCACTGAGTTGACGCAGATTATGTTTCTGCCCATTCTTTGTTAATTCAAACACCAAAATGTCTTAGCCTTTCCTAGAAATATGGATTTAAAGTGGTGTCAGCAAGAGGTATAGATCCTCATGAGCCCCCGCAACTGCGGGGGCTCATGAGGATCTATACCTCTTGGAGTTGCGTGGTGTTCAGATTTGTTCAGCACTGTTAACGGGTTAACAGTCCGGGACACGCTCCAGGAATGATCACACGAGGACTGGACCAATGTTAACCTTATTGATAGACTGTACACTTCTTTGTTGCTCTGGGTGGTCAAAGTCAAATCTGGACTTTATGCATATTTTTCTCTGACTGAGGCCAGCCTAGCCTCCACATCCCCCGCACCAAACTCAGCACTTTCGGCCCCCGCTCCTTCTCAGTATACGGTCCATCCATCTGAACACTCTCCCACTCTCTCTCTCTCTCCGTCAGCGACTCTCTCTCCTCCTTCCAGTCCGCCCTCAAAACTCACCTCTTTCAACAGTTCTAGCACTATACCACCACACTCCCCACCCTAAGCAGACTGTCGTAATGTATTTTACTATTTGTGGTTCGTGAGTCGTTGTCTAAAGCGTGCGCATGCGTGCGCGAGTTGTGAGTGCGCGCTTAGAGTTATAATTATTATAAGATAAGCGCATTATAAACACCGTAATTATTATTATTATTATTATTATAAAAGAAAAAGAAAATGCTTTCACATACCTCCACGTCGTACATGCGAGGATTCTGGCCCAGCACTGAAAACCGGTGCTGGACCGTGCGCAGTGTCTGTGTGCAAGTAAAAAAAAAAAAAAAAAAAAAACCAAGACATTCACTCTCTTGTTGAGGCTTTTAGAAAGTGACTTACTAAACAAAAAACAAAAAAATACAAAAGCGAGAAAACGCGTCCGCTTTGCAGTTTGGCTTCGTCGATCTGTCGGCACTTTCAAGGTGTACACGCTGATATGTAGATACAACAAAGCTGCATTTCGTCACAATAATCCACGTTTGTTCAGTACAAAAAAGGAAAATAAACATTGAAGATCCAGACTGAGATCATTATGCGAAACTACCTGTCAAATATAAGCACAAACAAAAATCCAGGATGCTAGCTTAAGTTTCAGCAGGGCCCGCCGGAATAGTAAATGCTCAATGCCAGTCATATATTAACGCCCCTCTATATGCAGCTCAAATTAGCAAGAAAATCTCTTATTTTTCCGTTCTCTGGGCATTTCTAAAGTCTAAAGATAGTATTTTTAAAATATAAAATAAAAAAAGCCCGTAACAAGCCATACAACTCTGATACAACACAACAGGAGATGAATTGGCCATGATAGTTCAAAGGTGGCAGCTATTCTGGCACAATGCCACCCTTGAACTATCACGATCATGATCGATCTGTTTCCTGAAATGCAAAACTTTGCAAAATACTCTTCAGACAACAACTATTAAATGGGACATTTACACCAAGGGGTCACTGCGTTAAAGTGTATGTACACTTAAGGAACGACATCCACTTATGTAAAGACGTCCGCTGAACATCCTCGCTATTAAATTCAGTTTAATTTCACCGGGTGAAAAAAGAAACGTTTCATCGCTAAGATATATAACATCTGTCTGATGTATGAGAAGTTTACATAATATAGTGTGAGAATCGTACACAGTACAGTCCTACTGAGGTTAGTTCCTCAAATTAAATATAAGACTGAAATAGATAGATAAGGCGCAGAACCAGGGAGAGAAATGAGCTTCTACTCAGACGGGTTCGTCAGATGCTTGCAATGAGGAAATCAGGTTAACTCTTTCTATCCCAGACACACCACAGCAAGATATGGATCGACCATGATAATTCAAGGGTGATGCCAGAATAGCTTGGCGCCTGTGGACGCCAAGCTATTCCGGCATCACCCTTGAACTATCATGCTCGATCTGTGTCCTGCAAGGCATTGCTGTCTTCAGAGGACAACGGCAACATATGGGGATTTCGGTCTTGGGGTAGAATGAGTTAAGTATGATTTCTATTAAACAGCTGTGTTACGGATTTTCCGGTTTTGCCGTCCAACACCCAAAATACAGATACAAAACCTAAAAATAGCTGATAGTATGCAGTTTTTAAAACGTTATAAGCCGCCTTTGTCCACTTAAGACTGATTAGTCCGAAAACTCGGACACACTGACATAGTATTTTAGTTTGTCTTTGAGATAAATTATTCTCTATTACTGACACATTCACAGAGCACTTTAAACTCAAACCGTACTGAAAGCAGACAGGACTTCGGGAAAAGACAATAAATAAAGAAACGGGAAAAGCAAGGGGAGGCAAGGGGAGCCTTCAGTGAATTGGGGGTTACGACTTTTGTAGCAGTAATTTGAAAACGTTCTCTGTGAAACAAAGTCAGTATAAAATAAAACAAGATGGGATGACACAGCCCAAAGTTGTTCCTATTTTTATCCTTCTGATCCATCTCTATCCACTCTCTGGTCCACACACACACTGGCACACACAACCACACACGGACACTGACGAAGCTTCGCGCCAGATGTGCCGCGTTCTGTGGGCTTGCGTAGCGACAGCCATTCTGAAGAAGAAATAGCACGAGCAGGGAAATCACCACGTCAAAATATGCTTCACGTCGTGGCATGTTAATTAGCCCACGACGCCGTGTACACAGTGACGACATTGATGTTTTACGTCACTCATCGTAGTACAAAAATTGTAGTCTGAAAGGATCAAACTTTTTCCAGCTGATTTCATATTTGAACTTTCAGGTCACCATTTGGTTTAAACATACCCGAGAACCGGAACAAACAGCGGCTGCCTATGAAAAATCATTCGTGTATTAAGGAAAATTTTTGTTCGCGAAAACACTCAAAGATTTATAGCTGTTTTAAAAATAATCCAAAAGAACGTGGTTCCGAAAATTGCAAACAGCACTATAATATTCACTCAGAAAGTGTAAGATGTACGAAGTTAATAAACGAAACAATTAAATGTTTTCCTCAAATCTAGATCTAATATGCAAAATATCAATCATTTTAAGTAATACAAATATTATGGACTGAATATAGATCGACCGTTTTTGCTATAACGGCCACTTGCGTACTCAATATTTGATACCCTTGGAGGCAGAGACAGATCTGGAGTACTTATTTCATTGTCTGTGCGAATGTTTTGCTTAATAGTTATTTGCTTCAAAAATGAATTAACTGTCACTCAAAGAGTTGAAGAGATACGATGCTGGCTGACGAATTCATTAAATGTCGTCTTTTAATCTAGGTACATGCAAGATATCTAGTAAGAATAAGAAAATAACGGACTTTTATGCGGATCAACCGGTTTTCTTGAAATGGCCATTTTTTAATTTTTTTTTATTTTTATCAAGCATTACCCTCGGCAGCTCTCTAGGAGACACATCGCAGAGACAATATCCTAAAGTTTTAAGCTTGTACACCTACAAACATCGACGCTACCAAGTCACGTGTCACACACACACACACACACACACACACACACACACACACACACACACACACACACACACACACACACACACACACACACACACATACGTGCGCGCGCCGGCGCGACCTTCGGGCGCGCCAAACTGATGTACGCTCTATAGGCTACGCGACATGATGCCATTCTGACGATTTCAAGAAGCGTCAAGCCACGTCTCCCCTAACGTCTGATTTGCATACAGCACACTTGCTACTGCCGAACGCGCTCCGTCGCGTCCCGTTTCAACTGAAGTCAGTTGTTACTATATTATTGATAGGGACAACAAAAACGAATAACTGTTCGCACGCAATTTTCCTTTGTATAGATTTAAATGCGACTTTATTCTTTTTTATCTTTGCTTTTGTTAACTCATCCAAGGCGCCTCGTATCACTAGCTGCGGAAGTGTCGTATAGCGTTGCCGCCCACAGAACAGTGCCGTGAATGAGTTAATCTATAATTGCATAAGCACATGTTGTATATAAAAAAGATAAACTAACAATTCAGCGCATTTCCCCTGAAACATCGAATTTAACAGCGTTCACTAGTTTTATCAAATTTCGTGCCAAGCCTGCTCAGCAGCCGAAAGAAAATGATTCATTCTACTATAGGCAACATGCAGTGGGATGAATCGTTCTTCTTCGGCTGCTAAGCACACTTGCGCCTAAAAATATCTCGATATCCGGCAATATTCTGAAATGACTAGTAACAGCTATCAATGACTAAAAACGAGAACTCAATCCTATACGTCAACGGAATCTGCTGCGTGGCTGACTTTGACTAACATTCGCCGATACAGAGGGTTATCAATGTTGTCATGCATCAACTTAAAGTTTCCTACCCTTCTTCTCACAATCCACGTGAGTCGACACTCGTACCAGAGATTTTCCACTGCCTTTTGAACGTAAAGGGAGGAACTCTCCTGTGTACAATGGAGAAGAAGAGCAGAAAGAAAAGTCTTTTATTTTACGGCAATTATGATATAATAATGGAAGTACTACAACATGGAATTTGCGCTCTTTTTTTTTTTTTTTTTTTTTTTTTTGAAATTTAATTTTTTTAATTTTTTTTTTTTTGTACATTACAAACTATGTACTTTTACATTTTCTTTTTAAAGGTAATTTTTTACTGCTCTTGTCGTTCAAAGCGATTTTACTCCATCGGTTGGCAATATCTCCTTTATTAATGTTCATAGTATCTCTTACAATAATGCTGGACAAAAAGGCTAACTTACCTCATTCAGCCCGACGCACGTATTTCCCGAATTTGGGAGGCGTCATCTAACGACTATGCACCTGTTGCAGGAGATGGATCGACCATGATAATTGAAGGGTAGTGCCAGATTAGCTTGGCGCCGACAGGCGCCAAACTAATCTGGCACTACCCTTCAATTATCATGGTCGATCCATCTCCTGCTGTAGTGCGTCAGGGCTGACTGAGTTAAAGTCATGCAGTTTGAATGTAGTAAAATTGACGAAAGTCTTTTCTGCTATCTGCTACTGTGTACGCAGAAGAGTTCCTTTCGCTGCACACCCAGCAAAACTGAGGCGGTGGAAAACCTCTGGTACGTGTCTACTCACATAGGATTGTCAAAAGAAGGGCAGAAGAAAGTCTTAGTTGATGCAAGATAACACGGGTAGTCCGTTGTGTCGGCGAATTTTAGCAACCAAAGCCTGCCGTGGAGCAGATCGCTTTATTTTTTTGTACTATCTTCTCTAAATATGCCGAGGTACTGAAATAGGATAGGTCAGTAACGGGGACCCCAAAGACAAAACTAAAATAGACTTATTTTGGAGAATCAACACGATAAAATCAACCAGCAGAAAAAGAAACATTTAGTAAAGTAAACGATAAAGCAGTATTTTGACCACAATGTAGTATTGAAAAATCATTTGTGGCGTCATTAATTTTCTGTACTGTATCTTCAGTGTTGAGAAACAAATAATAACATGTAATATATCTGTTGTTTTTTTTTCAATACTATAGTGTGGCTTAACTATTGCTCCATTGCTCCTTCTGACATATCGGTTGTGTTAGACTACACAATAAGTCCCTATGTTGTGTTGACTTTGGGCCCCCCTTTAACTCTTAAAAGCGACCTACAACAAGCAGTAAGATCGCAATGTCTCCTTTATAAATAATTTAGTATGTCTTACAAGAATGCCGGACAAAATTTATAACTTCCCAACGCGCAACTAAAAGCCATCGGGCCCGCGTCGGTCGCCGTTGGCCCGCGCACAGCTGTGCGCGGGCCAACGGCGGCTGACGTCGGCCCGATGGCCTTTGCGCACTGGGTTTCGAAGCTTAAATGTCGGGAAAAAAAAAACTGTTCTGCTCTTCGTCTCATTAGCACGCAGGAGATTCAGTGGAAAACCTATGGTGCCTACTCGCATGGATTGTGAAAAGAAATGGTAGAACTGAACGTCTTATCCAGGCTGAATCGGCAAGACAACATTGATAACCCGTTGTATCAGCGAATGTTTAGCCAGCCTGTCATGGAGCTGATCGTTTTGACAATAATTCAGTAAATTATTTCTTTTCCCATCGATTTCATGCATTTTCAACACAAACCTTCAGAATATGACGTTGCGCTTACGTTTTGGCCGTTGACTTTTCGAAGGCCCTGCATCGCCGCGAAAAATGGACTGCTGACGAAGTTGCCGTTGTCCCGGCGGTCGAGTCAGGGTGGGCGGGGCCTTGGGGTTTATATGCGAAGCCGTTTATTCTCACAGGCGGAGGCTGACCACCCCCCACCCCCCACCCCCAAAAATAAATAAATATAATTTTTTAAAAAAATGAAATTCAGTTTGCCAATAGGTCTCTTATGCGGAAATTCAGGGGTTTGATCTCAGATGTTGAAATCGCCACCAGTCTTTAATGCCTGTATGGCACACCGAAGCAAGAAATTCAGTTTACCGCCGGCTCGATGTTGTCTCAGATGTCTATTCGGAATCTGAGACCAACACCGAGGTAAACTGAATTTCTTGCTTAGGTGTGTCATACAGGCATTTGCGACTGAATGAACCCCATGATAACTGACTTCCCGCTCATTTTTATGTCTTTGTCATTCACTCAGGCACGACACAATGTGTTCAGTGAGGGACTATTTCGTTTGTCAGTCCGAGACTCCGCCTGTGTATTAGTCGTAACTCGAGTGCACGCCACCTCGTCCTCTAGTCTTCCCGGTCGCCGGCAGGTCGTGACCCGCCCACAAAAAAAGAGTATCTGCCGAAGAAGCAATTGTGTTAAAATGCCAAGACTATGACGCAACGCGTGTATAGACAAGGTTGGTCTGCTGCATGCCGTACTACATCTAAAAATGGAGCTGGGGGAAAAAACAGGTTATATTTTCTTCGTTCTGTCGAGTAGAAAATGAAGTCATATCATCAGTTGCCGGTCTATCGATCAGCGTCATGGGAAAATTGAAAACTGAATCAAATGTGGTTTAATAATAATAATAATAATAATAATAATAATAATAATAATAATAATAATAATAATAATAAAGAGCATTTATACCACGCTAAATCCCAGGAAGCAGTGAGATCTATGCGCGTTACAAGACGTTATACTGCTCTATACACATATACACAGAACCTCGCACTTTCCTTGCACACAATTAAGCCACATACACTCCACACACTTATATACACAAAATAAAACAAGATGATGTAATCAGACAGAATGCATCATGGCGACAAATGCCGTATTCAATGATGCTTAAATTTTTCTGGCAAGATCGAAGACGAAGAGAACTTACTTACGCCTGTCACCCCTCCCAGGGTATAGGCCGTCGACGAGAGCGGACCTCCAGCGACTCCTGTCCTGTGCTTTTCCTTCGATTTTACTCCAGGTGGTTCCCAGTCTCTTGATGTCTGCTTGGAGGTCTTGACGCCAGGTGTTTCTCGGCCTGCCTCTTTTCCTCTTTCCCTGGGGGTTCCATGACAATGCCTGCCTAGTGATACTGGAAGCTGGCTTTCTCAGACTGTGACCAATCCATCCCCATCTTCTTCGCCCAGTTTCATTCTCTGCTGTTATGTGCTCTGTTCTCTCCCAGAGTCTGACGTTGCTGATCTTCTCTGGCCAGTGGATTTTCAAAATTCTTCTAAGGCAACTGTTTATGAAGATCTGTACTCTGTTGACTGTGGTTTTTGTCAACCTCCAAGTCTCTGCTCCATATAGGAGAACTGCTTTTACGTTGGAGTTGAAAATCCGGACTTTGGTGTGTTGTGACAGCTCTCTGGAACTCCACACTTTTTTCAACTGGAGAAAGGCTGCTCTGGCTTTACCGATTCGTGCTCTGACATCTGCATCAGTGCCGCCTTTTTTGTCTATGATGCTCCCGAGATAGGTGAAGGACTCCACCTCCTCCAACGGGGTGCCAGCAAGCAAGACTGGTTCTTCCCTGGTTGCGTTCAGCCTCATTGTCTTTGTTGTCTGTTTGTGGATGGTGAGGCCCACTTGGGACGAGATGTCAGCAAGCCTCGTGGTCCTGTCCTGCATTTGTTGATGAGTGTGGGACAGTAAAGCCAAGTCGTCTGCAAAATCGAGGTCGTCAAGCTGTGTCCACAGTGTCCACTGTATTCCACTTCGTCTGTGCTCTGTGGTCCTCTTCATGACCCAGTCTATGGCCAGTAGGAAGAGGAACGGAGACAGCAAACACCCCTGCCTGACACCGGTTCTGACCTGGAGCTCTCTGCTGAACTGCCCTTCGTGGATCACGCGACATGTCATGCCATCGTAGCTGCTCTTGATCAGGCGGACGAGCTTTGTGGGTACACCGTAGTGCCGTAGGAGTTTCCACAGAGTCTCTCGGTCCACACTGTCAAATGCTTTCTCGTAATCCACAAAGTTGACGTACAGCGGGGAGCTCCAATTCAGAGACTGTTCCACGATGATGCGGAGAGTGGCGATCTGGTCTGTACATGATCGGTTCTTCCTGAATCCTGCTTGCTGGTCTCTCAGCTGGGGGTCAACGGAGCTCTTCATTCTCTCCAGGATGATCCTGTTGAAGACCTTTCCTGGTACTGATAGCAAGGTGATTCCTCTTTAGTTGGAACACTTGCTGAGGTCGCCTTTCTTGGGAAGCTTGATTAGGTACCCCTCCTTCCAGTCAGCCGGCATCACCTCCTCTTCCCAGATCTTTCCAAACAGTGGGTACAGCATCTCTAGTGTTGTCTCTAGGTCTGCTTTCAGAGACCCCGCTGGGATGCCATCTGGCCCTGCTGCTTTGCAGTTCTTCAAAAATGCCACTGCTCTTCTGATCTCTTCCCGGCTGGGTCTGTCACAGCTGATGGTTTGGTCAGTCTCTGCTGGCTGGATGTCTGGGGGGTCGGGTGGGGTGGGTCTGTTCAGTAACTCTTCAAAATACACGGCCCATCTGTCGAGTTGGTCTTCTCTGTCTGCAATAAGCTTGCCTTCTTTGTCTTTTACTGCTCTTTCTGTATGGCCATACTTGCCCGACAATCTTCTGGTAATGTCATAGAGCTGTTTCATGTTGCCGCTGCCTGCTGCCTTTTCTGCCTCTGCTGCCAGGCTGTCTGTGTAGGCCCTCTTGTCTGCCATGATACTCCTCTTCACCTCGCGTTTGGCTTCCGAGTATTCCTCCAATGCTCTTGCTTTGGCTGCTCTCGTGCGACTGTTGTTGACAACTGCTTTCTTCTGCTTGGTCACTTCTATCTTCTTCAAGGTCTGTGCCGACAGCCAGTCCTTGTGATGGTGTTTCCTGAACCCTACAGTGTCTTTGCAGGTTGAGTTCAGCGCCTCTCTAACTGCCTTCCACTGCTGCTCTGTGGTGACCGCCTCCTCTTCATTTACTAGCTCCTGTAGCGCTTGAAACCGGTTGGACAGCACCAGTTTGAACTCTTCTCTCACTTCAGTTTCTCTCAGGAGGCCTACATTATAGCTCTGTCTTCTTGTTGTCTCTGTGCGGCTTTTCTTTAACTTGAGCTTTATTCTTAAGGTAAGCAGATGGTGGTCTGAGGCGACATCTGCTCCCCTCCTCACTCGAACATCTTGAAGGGATCTTCTAAATTTCTTGCTAATGCAGATATGGTCTATTTGGTTCTCTGTAGTATGGTCAGGTGAGGAAGACAAAGAGAAACGACGTGCTAAATGTACATGGACAGTAACGATTCTTCTGTCTGATAATAATGAGACCGGCCTTGAGCGGGATCTTTGTTTGCTTTGTTGCGTCTATAGGCTACAGGTGGAGAAAAAAAGAGAAAATCATACCTTTTTTTTTTTTGTCATCTCATGCAGCCATTTGTGCCCCCCCCCCCCCCCTCCTCATCCTCCCTCCCTCCACACACACACACACACGTACACACACAATCACACACACACACACACACACACACACACACACACACACACACACACACACACACACACACACACACACACACACACTCCTGCACTGTACAACTACAAAAGAAATGCTTTCAAAATTGCATACCTAGAACATTACATGACGTCTAAATGCCAATATACGTCATAAGACTAACATTTTATTACGTAAAAGCTTCTGTGTCCCTGGCTAGTAAATAGGTCTAACAGTGTGCTCTTGACACGCTGTCTTAAAATAGACGTTTGAAAAAAACCTGTTCAAACGAGTGTCGCCCGTTACGCGTCTACGTTTACCGTAGGCGTTGCATAGTTATAGTAATTGACTTACGTGCGTACTTATAGATAATAGACTTGTGCCTGGGGGGAAAAAAAGCTTTTGGAAAGAACAAATGCTATCCTTTACCAGGAAGTAACACTGCCCTGTGAAGACAAACGCCGACAGTAAGTCTGAAAAGCAGGAGTTTCATTTTAACTCATTTAGCTCCGACACACCACAGCAAGATATGGCTCGGCCATGATAGTTCAAGGGTGGTGACAGAATAGCTTGGCGCCTATAGGCGCCAAGCTATTCTGGCACCACCCTTGAACTATCCTGGTCGATCTGTCTCCTGCATTGTAATGCAGTCCTCAGCGGACAATTCCCAAATGTGAGTATTTCGTACCTGGAGCGCAGTGAGTTAACACAACAACAACAAAAATCGCATTTCACGAAACAGTGTCTTTTCTTGTGAAAATCTAGATTGTTATTGTAATACAATGAAAATCTTGCTTTTCACAAAAATGGACTGACTATTTTTTTCTCTTCACGGGGCAGTACAAATACCTTATGTGAAAAACACGCTTCTGAACAACAAGAACAAACTAAAAAAGCCTTTGTAAAACAAAACACTGTTTCACTTGACAAACGACGAGATTAGTGGGTTATTTACCTTTATCCCTCTGTCGGCAAAGACGCCTTTAAAGTACCATTAGGCATAAATCTGAAGACACATTTCACTGACCAGTTGTGTTTCTTATGCCTTGTCGATACGCCTGATGAACTTTGACAGCAGTTTGGACACGCATCAAAAGCACACACGTAATCGCACTTATAGTATGCTGCGCTGCCGTTAGTGTGTACGGTTATTAATTTTTAGCTGTTTCTCGCACTGGTATCGTTTATTTCTAGAGCGGAGTGGAGTCATTGTCAGGTTACTTGATATAAAGACGACGTGTGCTGAACTCGGTGGATTCTCCTGTGTCTTTTAATAAACCATAGCTAGACCTGTGTGCAGCGTTTGTAACCCGCATCTGTTACAAAAGTGTATCTTTGAGCAGGTAATCTTCACACGTGTCTTTCTGCGTACGGTAATCACCTAAGTACAATTTGTGTAGCGTATGCCGCGTCAGATGACGTCAAAAGTTATTTATCGTGTTCCGCGACCATGCCCTACGTCCCGGGATTCTGCGGCCATTTGGTCCCGATCTGGATGTACGTTCATTGATGTCCGCGATGAAAGTCGGAAAATATACATTACTAAGCGTTTTGATCGGTATGACCATCAAGAATGCCGTTTCCTTCACTGCTTAGCCCATACTGCATGCACGGTGCTACGTTTCACCCTTTTCATTTACTGCGGCATAAAACTGATATACACTGATAAACGAATGTTATCGATGAAGAGTTTAACATATCTTGGAGATTTGCTGCATCCGGATACGTATCCGAATGCAACACGTCACGAATGAGTTAACTCTTTAGCTGTCGGTAGCGGTTTTTGTCGCGATGATCAAGTTCCTGCAGGAATCATCGCGACAAAACAAAAACCGATACCGACAGCCAAAGGGTTAACTTACCGGAGGCCCTACCGGCGGATATTAAAAAAAGGATTTGGTTGGTGCCGGTAGTGACAAGGAATATACTATCGTGCAGTTGGTAGTTTTTCATGTGTAATACATATGTACAACCAAATGCTGAGAGAGACCACATCCTACTGGCGGTGGTCACCCAGATAAATTGACCATGAAGATAGCTCAATATGGTTTATACCTCAGGAGGACCTGTGCAACAGGTCAGAATAATATCAGAACTTTGGATTCTACAAGTCAAGTATTTGTCCTTACATTTATGTGCAGTATGCCTTTTGAGTGAGTTTACGAAGCGAACATTGTATGGAGAAAAAAAAAGAAGATTGATTTTCAATCAATCTTCTTCTTTTTTTTTTTTTTGATTGACTGATGATTTGAAAATCGTAGACTGCAAGGATTGCTGAGCGCCTAACACTCAATCAAGCAAGCAGATAATCATCTTCCTTTTTGTCAAAAGATACATATCGCGAATGAAGAACGTAACGTCGATTGTGTAGAGTACGGCAAAGCCGCTATGCAAAGGCTTCTGTTCGAGGCTGGGACTTTCCAAGTTTCTTTTCTGAGAGACACGTCATTTCCCTAACGGACAGTAAGGTCAGCGAAGACAACAGAACTGCACACTACGTGTAAACTCTGTGTCCAGTCGTATCTTCTTAATTGCCAGTACAGAGATCATGTTGCAGTTTTGAGATCATTGTAAATTCAACGCCAAAGAAACCGAAGCGTCCAAGGAAAATAGATACGACTAAGTTGTGTCAGCAAGAGGCATAGATCCTCATGAGCCCCCGCAACTGCGGGGGCTCATGAGGATCTATACCTCTTGCAGTCGGGCGGTGTTCACTATTTCTCGCCAAGAAGATGCTGGTTTTCTGTTGTTTGTTTTTTTCTCAGGCCACAAAACTAGCTTTTGGACCAGTCTCTGCCGAGTGCGCGTATCCTTGGACAGATGAACAATGGTAAGATACAATTTTTGTTCAGTGCAACCGGCTATCGACTGACCAGTTCAAGGATAATGATGATGATGTTGACTTGTAATGGGCATCCACTCCATGCTAGCAGCATTCTCTGGGGGCACCAATAATAATAATAATAATAATAATAATAATAATAATAATAATAATAATAATGAATAATAATAATAATCATTTGGTGCACAGTAGTGTCAGGTTATTCTGGGGACAAGTAAACCAAGCAAGAGTTCTAGTCAAACCAAAGACTTCAAGATGTGTCATGCTGCATAACACGCCGACAGGACGATGCGTAGATGCTGAGGGTTGCGCTACCGATTCAGAAGCTCATCGGCTTACTGTTATATTGTTTTCGAAATTACATTGACTTTGGAACTCTTTTAAATCGCCGACATCTGTTTTCTTTCTATCTTTCTTTACTGTTTTTAAGGGACTTTTTAGGATGGGGCGCGGTGGGGCGAATTTAATAGCATGGCATGTAGTCCATGACAGGCGGGCAGACCTAATCATGTGACAACTGAAATAACAAGATAAAAATTGAACGTACTTTTGGCGCGAAGCGCTGTATGTGCGTGTGTGTGTGCGTGTGCGTGTGTGTGTGTGTGTGCAGACACGAGAATCTGCGATATTTCTGTAACATAAACTTGAAACTTGACGAAATACTTTACTCAGGGAGTGGCTAACGGCCTCCGAGCATGTTGTAACTGGATGTCTCATTGAAGACATAAAAGACCGTTTATAGGAAGTCGGTTGACTCAAATTAGAGTCCGTAATTGTTGTCATATTTACTTAAAATTTTGAATATAGCTAGTCAGTTTGGAGAAACACATTGGATGAGTTCGTTAGCCAGCTTTGTTTCAACTTCTCAGTTCAGTACAAAAATTGATTATTTTCAGAAGAAAAAAATTAAAACAGTAAAAAAAACTTGACTTCTGGAGAAATTCAGAACTCCGTCACCACACGGCATCGACGCAATACTCTAAATATGACGTATTTTTTGTTTCTCTCTCTCTCTCTCCGTTCCCCATCCTCGCTACCAAAAATAATTAATTAATTAAGTAAGAAAGTAAGTAATAAATAGATAATAAACCAATAATGAAAACAAAACTAATAAGTAAACTAACCGATAAACGTCCCCAGATAAGGGTTGCGATGCCCCTGAGCTATTTGGTCTACTTGGACAGAACCGCATCGAATAGCTTTCGCTTGAACTATCAGTGTCTGACGTACTTGGCACTGTTTTCTTCGGCTTATGCAATAAAACGAAGGAATGTGTAATAGCACGTTTATGGTGTTATGTTTGTCTTGAATATTGTGAGGGGGTAAAGGAGACAAAAATACAAACTAAAAAGTACAATGAAAGCCCACTGAACCAAACTAAACATCCGTTACCAACTAGTTTGTGATGCACTGCTATAGTTTCTTGGAGTAAAAACGCAGTCGTGTGCCCGGTACAAGCTCACTGTATGATGCACACGTGACGGACGTCTCTGTACAGACCCACATCGTTACCTTAGAGAATCCCAACGAAGAGAAGAATACCCTTAGAAAGGGCATTTCAAACACAATTTATTAAATTTACGAGTTAACCCTTTTAGCCCCGCCGACGGATCCTGCAGCAGGAGATGGTTTGGTCATGATAATTCAAGGGTAGCGCCAGATAAGCAACAGGTACATAGTCGCTAGGCAACAACTCCAAAATTTGAGAAATGGGACCTTGGGGCTAAAAGGGTTAAACGCTTCTTTTTTTTTTTTCAAAATAGACAAAATAAAAAATAGACATACAAAAAAGAAACAATGTACTGCTCGTCTTTTGCGAGATGGATACTATCGAACCAGATCATGTTCGCAGTCAGGTGGATCAAGCTGTCTGCGGATCCATGCCGGGTGGACTTTCGTCGGGTAAACATTGTAACACACTGCGGCCGCTAGCTTTCGTTTGAATATGGGTGGAATCGCTATAGTAAAAAGTTATGGCTGGGTGAATTCCGCACTGACGCCGGTCGGGATGGATTCGCGATGGCCCGGGTAGATTTTCGCTGGATGGATTCACTGATGCTGGGTAGATTTTCGCCTCAGTAATATAGTGAACTTGACCCTTTCAGTCCACTTGTTTAGCATGGTTTACTTAACCCATTACATCCTGAGGCTGATTTGCTTATTGTCCTGTGAAGGCTAATTACAGGTTAGGAGATAGGGCCATTTTAATTCAAGGGTGGTGCCAGAATAGCTTGGCGCCCGAGGCGCCAAGCTATTCTGGCACCACCCTTGAACTATCATAGTCAAATTTATTTCAAGCAGCAGCGTATCAGGATGAAAATGGTAAAGACCTAATGCACCCAAGGGAGAGTTTATGCTTTCTTGACTCTCAAAGCCAGTATCAGACGATTCGACGGGGTTTGGGATGGGAAGAGAGCACTTTTCCGCCCACTTCACTAGCCGAAAAATCAAACAACACGGGGCGAGGGGAAGGATGTGGGGGTGGGAGTAGAATTTCAAAAGGGAGGAGTGATGGCCCGTGCAGGTTTAATCAGTACTCTTTAAGAGGGGGAGAGGTTCCAGACTCTTAAAAATGGGCACATTACTTTGTGTTTAGGCCAGGGAGGGGTCCAGTCGGAACCGGGGCCTGGGAAAAAAAAAAAAAAAAAAAAAAAAACTACCCCCAGATCCACCCAAGCCGGTCGTGAAATTGTCGGAAGTAGTTTCCTGCGTCATTTTTGTTTCTTCTTATCCCTTTGGTTGTCGGTAGTGTTTTTGTTGTGATGATTCCTACATGAACTATAGTTCACGAACTATGAAATTGACACACTGAACCTCAAGATCGAAATTCCCAACTGAATTAGGGAGCTGTCCTCTATAACTACATGTATAGGTAGTTCAGGAGACATATCCACTATGTAGGCGCTAGGTTATTCTGGCACCACCCTTGAACTAGAATGGTAGATCAGTTTCTCGTTGTACTGCGTCAGGGTTTAAGGTGACGTTTACACACCGGTATCTGCAATACTCAGGATATCAAGGAGTATTTTAAGTAAGTTTTATAATAATTAACTCTTCTATAGCGCAATATCCCCACAGAGAAAGGCTCAGAGCGCGTTTTCAATATGTGCTAGGATATTACTTCCACTCAACGCACATTTCGTTTTCTTGCAATGCGTGCTCACGATGCCGCATTATGTCAGCAAGATTTTTGTGTGGTGACGTTACGCCACAGGAAAAGGGATTCAATGAGAGGATTTGAAAGTGGGGGCACAATGCACTGTTGTATGTATGAAGAGTAGCAAAATGAAGAAGCTGTCCTCTAAAACTACATGTACATGTAGTTCAGGAGACATATCGACTATGATAGTTCAAGGGTGGTGCCAGAATAACCTGGCGCCTGTAGGCGACAGGTTATTCTGGCACCATCCTTGAACTTTGGAATCATCGGAAACAATAAACACTAAAAATGGTGCATCCCTTTTGTTTGCCAGTAAATGTTACTGCTGCTGCATGGACAGCAACCAAAACAAAACATAGTGAGCAACAAACACAGACACACATACATGTACACGCAAAATGCAACCAATAAAACGAACTGCTCCAGGCAATAAAGCGTTAATAGGTCACAATATTTTTTTATAAACGTTATCAGTATGTCTTACAATAATGATCACAAAAGGAATAACATGAGGTTTGAATGTCATAAAATGAATAACTTTTCTGCTCTTTTTCTCCATTGCTACACAGAAGAGTTCCCGAGCAGCAGACAAGAGGCAGTAGAAAACCTCTGTTCCACATACACGGATTGTGAAAAGAATGGTAGAAAAGTCTTAGTTGAGGCAATTACATTCAGAACTCTGTATCAGTGAATTTTAGCGACCAAAGCGTGCCCTGGAGCAGATTGAAAACACAGAATGAAATTAAGCACACTGCACACACTAATTCATGCTATAAACAACAAACACAAAAATGCATCATAAAAATAAACATGTATTTTATCTGGTCCTTTGAACAGTGATTTGATATGCATACATTAACTGATCAGCATCCAGTCCCTGTCATGGACAATCAATTATGATTTTTGTTAAATTTGATTGACATTTTGTGACATCAAAATGACCCTCATAATCAGCACATAAACGTGCCAGGTTCAAAAAGCAAATGATTATGTCAATAATCACGTACACTACTGATTTACCCCCATGTGTGTGCCACCACCAATATGTAAACAGTATCAGTGGCTGCATGCACAAGGGGACTTAACCCATTTAACCCCACAGCTGCATTTCCCAAAGTTTGGAGATGGCATCTAATGACTATGTACCAGTTGCAGGAGATGGATCAACCAAAATAATCCAAGGGAAGTGCCAAGCTAATCTGGTACTACCCTTGAATAATCATGGTCAATCCATCTTCTGCTGCAGTGCATCCAAGCTAAATGGGTTAAGAGAAAAAATGCCAACTACTGTAAAGAAACAAATCAGCAACACAGATCCTGTGATTAAAACAATGCCCTTTCACATTGCATTTTCTACATTTTCATGTACATATCTGATGAAAACATCATATGGATAACAAAACAATGAACATATTCCAAAATAATCAAAGGCTTCTTTAATAATGACATTCTGACAAAGTGTCTGCCTCAACAGAGTAGTCTTCTGCGTCCTCTGTGACAAGCCATTAAAACTTGATACAAGTATACACACAATGCACTAACACGAAATTGAAAGCATAAAAGAAAACGAAAAACAGCCCAACTATGTGTTTGCTCAAACAGCATAGTAGATAAAATCAAAGTGATGACTAGTTTAAAATAAGATGCCAGATAATACTCCAACCCTTTGGCTGTTGGCAGCCGTTTTTGTCATGATTCCTGCAGGAATCATCGTGAAAAAAACGCTGCTGACAGACAAAAGGTTAATATTGTTTCTAAAGTTTTCATGACATGTTCTAGACACGTAATACTAAGTCACTGCTGAGTCATATGCTTGGAAGTGCTGTAGTTACACTACATGACTGCAACCCCTTACGGAAAACTCAGTATAAAAACTCTGACATTAGAGCGTTAATAAATGGTATTACATGTACCACATGTCAAGCAGGTCAGCCTGAGTCTAGTGCAACACCTGAAAGCCATAAGTCACAACGCCTCTATTGGCTTTCACTTTATCGTTATTTCTAAAGTTATGTAAGCTTGTAAAAATAAAACATCCAGTAAGCAAAAGGTTCTTAGGCTGATATCAGCCTTTTTTGGCCTGTGCACGGTTGTGGAAGGTCAAAATGATAGTTCATGTGATTGCTGAGGCTCAGTAGTAGATGCAGCGCACTTTGTGGAATGGAATGTCACCCATTTCGTCGGCATGTTCACGACGATAATCCCACAGATAATGGTCAATCAGGATAGCATTGACTTCAGCATCTTTCATCTCCGGGTCAGCATCAAGTATTTTCTGTACCTCATCCCGCACCAACTGAAAAAGTGATTTTTCAACTGATTTTCAAATTTATTCTGATCGATCGATCGATCAATCAATCAATTAGTCAATACAAACATACGTTAAAATCAATCAATCAACTAATACAAACATACATTAAAAAGAAACACCTGAAGGCCCACTACCACCGTAACTGTTCAAAGATACACTTGTGTAACAGATGGAAACACTACACACAGGTCTAGTTATGGTTCATTTAGACACAGGACAATCCAGTTCAGCACACATCATCTTTACATCAAGTAACCTGACAATGACTGCACTCCGTTCTAGAAATACAACACTTTCAGTATGAGAAACACCTAAAAAATACACTATTGTATACACTATACACTATAGATTAACATGCTAATGGCAGCGCAGAATACATAAATATCACTTTTATGCGTGTGCTTTTGCTGCATGTTCCAAGGTGTTCATTAGGTGTGTCGACAAAGTATAATAAGCACAAATGGTGCTGAAATGTGTCTTAAAATTTACATGTATTGGTACTTTAATGACTAACATCACATATCAAGAGTTATTTAAAACTTCTCTACTTAGTCTGGTAAATTTGTTTTTCTTATCTTTTCTCCTTTGTATGCATATGTGTGTGTCTGTGCACATATGTGCAAGTGAATGTGTGTGGTAACTGTAACATGCCGAATTACAATATTACATAGTATGACAATTTGTTCATTTGTTCCCTTTTGCGTGCTGTGTAGACGTGCATGTGACTGTAAAGATAATGCAACAAATGTAATTTGTTTTTGTTGGTTTTTTTATGTTGCTGCCAATTTATCCACAGTATATTAAACTTAACTCATTTGAGATGTACTGTATCTGGATGCATGGCATAAAACCACTAAAGAGAATGCAGTATGTCTCAAATGAATAAATGCAGGAAGTGTACAACAATAGACAACAGGTCATCCACTACATTTCTGCCACATTCCGCCCTGACACAATACAACAGGAGACGAATCAACCATGACAGTTCAAGGGTGTTGCCTTGGGGCACCATGCTATTCTGGTAATACCCTTAACTATCATGGTCGCACTACTCCTAAACTGTGTTTAGTCATCACGGGACACTGCCCACATTTAGGTATGTCAACCCTAGGGCTAAAAGTTGTAACCCAGTCATCCGTGATACACTAAAAAGAGACAGAATAAATGTGAACTGCGACCCTAGGGCTAAATGAAAATGAGCTAAGCACAATGCATACTTTTAAAATCTACACGTAAGCATTTGTAGATGACACAATACTCATCCGCATTCACTGAATGTTCTTCCTCTTTGGTCACTCTAGGAGGCAAAAGACAATAGACTTAGGTGACCTTGGTGGAAAACCCACCATGCAGAAAATATACACTACAAAACTGTTGAGTTTGGATCGATACAAGGACACACCGACGGGAAAATCCACACCAACAAGGAACTGGTCATATAACAGAGTCAACCTGCACCCAAGCTGTAGAACTGTGTGCAAGCCAAAGAGCTGTATCCAAGCTCAGACACTTGCTAGCAGCAGAATTAACTGTGCTTAACCCCTTCACTAACAAGAAAATTTTTAACACCAAACAACTGAAAGAGGTATAGATCCTCATGAGCTCCCAGAGTACAGGGGGCTTTTGAGGACTGGTGCCTCTTGCTGAAACCACTTTGTATCTATTTTCCTCTGAAGGCTGGGGATCTTTTCAGGCGCCAAGCTAACCTGGCACTACCCTTGAATTATCATGGTCAAGCCGTCTCCTGCAAATGGTACAAAGTCGTAAGGCAACACCTCCAAAATTTGAGAAATGGGACCTTGGGGCTAAAAGGGTCAAGGTTGTGAAAGATCAAAATGAAAGCCAGAAGGCATGGAGCTATCCCTGGAGGAAAATAATAATAATAATACCATTATTATATAGGCGCGTTTTCTCAATTTTTGGGCGAATCGACTCAAAGCGCCGCGAACTGAAAACCCAACACGCACACTCACGTAACAGACACAGATTTATGCCATTTAAGACAAACACAGTACAAGACAGACGAAGGGCCAGTTCAGCTACTGAAGTTACAGAGATTTTTGATCGCTTGTATTTGAATTTTGTAAAATGGCCTGAAACCGATACCAAAGTGTGGGGGGGTGGGCGGGGGGTGGAAGAACCGGAGTACCCGGAGAAAGAACCCCCGACGGTCTGCCCGAATTAAACGGTGACACTTACCAGAGGAGAAAAGTCCGACGCCGGAACCCGGTATCGAACCTTGCACCTTTGGCATTGGTGGCAGGCGCCTTAAGCACTGCGCCACGGACCGCCCCGGACAATTGGTGCCTCCCCAATGCGCAAAAGGCCATTGGGTCGACATCAGCCGCTGTTGGTCCGTGCACAGCCATGTGCAGGCCAACGCTGGCCGACGCTGGCACAATGGCCTTTTCCACATTGGGTTGTCAGGTGCACTGGGGTAGGAAATTTAGAAGATGAAAGGTGCAATACCCACTACTGATTAACCCCTTCATGGCCAGTGGATACAGATTGTGTTTTTGAAGTCATAAATTCAACTTCAAAGATCAACAGGCTTAAAGGAACAAAGTGGCCTCAGCAAGAGGCATAGATCCTCATGAGCCCCTGCAACTGCTGTGACTCATGAAGATTTATAATTCTTCAGTTTAGTGAGGTCCAATTTCTGGAATAGGTGAAGGAGTTAACTCCTGTAAAAATGAAGTGTTTTCAGTATGCCTCCACATAATTACATACACATTAAGCAATAACTCGGACTCTGTCTCTGAGCACACAAATTCCTTGAAGCTTTTCGTTTTTCCTTAGAATGAAATAAATGAATCCTTTGTCAGTAGCAGTTTTTGTCATGATTCCTGCAGGAATCATCCCAGAAAAACCAGCTACTGACAGCCAAAACGGCTAAATAATTATTGGACTCTAAGCTTACATGACCTACAGTGACACACTGTGCATGCAAAACATGTATAACGAAACCTGTTTTACCTCTGTGGCCCAGATGCTGCATCCCCGAATCTCCACTTCCTGTCTGTCTCCAGTTTTCATCATTTCGTCTGTAAACAGCACACGTATAGCAGACAACTACCTATTCAGTCCGGACACTTTTCAAAAGAAATGCATTAACCATGATTAATCCATATCATTCTCATGCTAAAAGCTTCAAATTTGTACACTGCCATATATATGCAACCTACATTATAGTACTTACAGATAAGGATATAGACCAATGGCTTTAGTTCAAGGATGGTTCCAGAATAGCTTGGCGCCTAGATGCGCCAAGCTATTCTGGCACTACCCTTTAACTATTTTAGTCAAGCTTATTTCACATACTGGTGTATTCCGTATGATAAGGGTTAAGGGTGGTGCTGGAGTAGTGTGGCGCCTTCTGGCAATAAGCTATTCTGGCACCGAACTATCAAGGTTGATCTTTATCTCATGAACCAGTATGTAGTCTTTAGTGGACATCTCACAAACATTTTTGCGCTAGTGAGCTGTCACAAGAATATCCCCTTTGGGACAATACGTGGTTTGAATCTTGAAACAATGTGTCAAGTTACTCAAAATCAAGAACAAAAAGGTGATGGCCAAGTGTGTAAAATGATGAGAATAACCTATTAAGAAAGAAACACACTTAGAAACACACTCAGATGTGTTGTAACTGTCTTTTCTAAGCTCATTTCTTTCTTCATTGTAAGTCAGCTCTGACACCCTTCAGTGAAGGTGGTTTGACTGAAGGTGACAAGTTGGTCTGGAACCACACTTGTACTTTCATGGTTAATCCATCCACTGCAGCTAGTACATATTCAACAAAGGACAAATGTTGCAACAAGATTATGACCATGTTACAATTGTCACAACTTCAGGGGAGCCTCAACCAGCTTTATGACAAGAAAATAAATTGTTGTAAAACACATGGAGAAAAGGGGGATGGTCATGTTGTCACATAGCTCGCTACAATGAACACCTCCCGGATCTCCCACAACTGCAACTGTAAGGGTACCAGTATACCTAGCAAAATTTACCTTTCTTTAGCCTCTCCATCAGTTCATCAGAATATTTCAGCGCTCCAAAGTACACAAGCGCTTGAGGAATCCTGAAATATATACATATAATATATGCATGCCATCAGACTTTCTATCAATGCTCCACCCCAGACAACTTTACTTAGCCAGTAAACCTCTCAGCCAGTAAACCTCTAAAAGCATAAAAAGAAAGACAAAGGCAAACAAGTAGAGCAGAAACATGCAACTAAAAATGATTCTACATCTAACACAAACATATTGCAGCTTATAACCAGAAATCATGTTTATCACCCTCATCCTATCCCTACAATTTGTTCCTGAGTTTATGGAGCGAACAGTCAAAAAGTAGTGAATAAAAAGATTAAGTCAATTAACCCATAATCCTGTTGTGCATGCAACCACCAGTGGCTGCACCATGTGCAGCCACTGGTGGTTACATGCACAACAGGATTACAGATGACTTCACTTATAACGAGACCAGATTACATAACAAAAGTCAGATATATAAAAAAGGTCCTGACAGCATTACATGTATTCCTATTCAAATAACTTTGCTTATGCCGGGATAACAAACTTTGAATATGACAATAAGAACATTTGGGTCACCAGGTCATTTATTATATCCAAAGTTTAAAATATATTTAAATGTTATTATTAACCCTTTAGCTGTCAATAGTGCTTTTGGTTGTGATAATTCCTACAGGCGTCATGACCAAAGGCACTACCAACAGTCAAAGGTCCAATCTCACCTGTAGTCGGCAAACATGGTGATGGTGTCGATGTCTGTAAACTCACCCAGACCTTTCCCTTCACAAGCGCCCCAAATGTCCGCAATCAGAATCTGTGCTCGCTTGTAGAACGAAACTGAAAACAAAAAAATAGGCTGCACATAATTGCAATCTGCTCACTGGACCACTGCTTGACAAACTAATGACAAGAATTGGGCCATGTGCCTCAAGTAAAAAATGATATCTTATCCTTTAGTTTTGCTCATTAAAAGTAGAATAACTAATCTGACAATACTCTTGAATTATCATGGTCAGTCTATGTCACAGCCATTACTCAGTCTATATAGACTCCTCCAAAAGTTGTGAAGTTATCACTAGTGAAATTTAGTCCTACGCTTCTTGCCATTGTTGCCATTGTAATCGGTTATGTATACTACTATAAAAACTAACCTTATAACTTTCACAACTTTTGGAGGAACCTATATAGGCTCCTCCAAAAGTTGTGAAAGTTATTAGGTCAGTAGTGAAATTTAGTCCTACCCTTCTTGCCATTGTAGTCGGTGATGTCACGGTAGGCTGGGAAGTCCCTGAGGATCAGCTGAAGCAATTTCTGCGCACTCTTCCCGCACTGCTTGATACAGTTCTCAAAACTCCCCTCATATTTCTGCAACAACATCAAAGCCTCAGCAGTCCTTCACACCATGAATCTTTGCTAGTTAACCCCTTCATGCAGCGAATCCGGATGCAGCACGTCTCGAAAGAGTTAATAGTGTTAATAAAGGGGTTAATGCAGATGTGGCACATTTCGAAAGAGTTAATTCAACGCCAAAGAGCCCCCAGCTATCCAAGGAACATGGATACAAAGTGGTTTCAGCAAGAGGAATAGATCTTCATGAGCCCATGCAACTACCGGGGATATCGAGGATCTATGTCTTGTGACTGGATCGTGTTCTCTTTTTCTCGGCAGTAAAGGGGTCAATGAGAACAGTGTACAGCTCTTGCAGCTCTCTACAATAGTACAATAGACCTACATTAACATGGACCACCGCAGTTGCAGGACTCATGTGAATCTATGCCTCTTACTGAGCAAGGTTAATTCCATCCGTTTCTTAAATGGCTCTCACAGGCTACACTGATGACAAGCATTGCTGCTAGGATATATACACGACTACACAAGTACATACCAAGGGGAAGCAGTCAGCACTGGACCAAGACATAAACAGTTAGATCCCTTTATCCTCTTCTGGCATCAAATTGCTAGCAGAAATCAACGTGAAGACGTCAAGTACATGTACATGACACTCGCCATCATGGTAGTCAGTGCAGAAGTTACAACCCTCATGCGTAAACAGTACTGGTGGCTGCATGCACAAGGCCATAATATAGTGAATACAATCCAATTACAAAGAGAAATAGATCTTCATGAACCCCCGCAGTTGTGGGGGCTCATGAGGATCTATGCCTCTTGCTGATCCCACTTTGTATCCACGTTCCTTGGACGGTTGGTTTGATTGACTATGATTGTACATTGCTTAACGTCCCGACAGCAACAAGACTCTTCCTGCACTGCTTGTGAAAAAAGACTAAACAGAACATTGAATGTATGTCGCCAGCCGGTCCAATACGTTAAATAAACCTAAGACATGGGGCCTAAATAAAGCTAAGACCATTTAGCAACACACATCCAATATCAAGAGCTACAGGCAGCGCAGACAGTAGGGAGAGTTTTAAAAAGGCAAATACAGGTGAATGGGCCAAGGGTAGACAGAAACACATGCCCCAGAATAGAGGGGAAAACCAACCCTGTGGGGCTGACCAGGGTAACCCTGGGAACTAAAAAGTAGTTAACACCACCCAAGTCCCCCAGGGCAGACCTGGGTGGGGATTGGACGGTTGGAGCTCTTTGGCATCGAACCAGGAAAGATTTCAGGAAGACAATCTGTGAAGGGCTGGGTGAAATGTAGTCAAACAAAACATTGCACACACACAGGTTGCATGACCCTTACCTTTAGAAGCATCTGGCCGGCTTCATGCAGCACCTGGATCCTCTCTGTCACCATGGGGATGGGGGTTTTGAATGGGGAATCAGAGCGGAACACCTGCATAAACTTGTCCTCTGTGATGTTGGCATAAACCTGCGGGTCAGTGATCCGCACACCCTCCTGAGACATAAGAGTTAACACCTTAACCCTTTTCATCCTGATACACCCATTGCCTGAAATGAATTCTCATGAGCATACAACAGTCACGAGGGCTCATGAGGATCTATGCTTCTTGCCGACACTATGTTGTCTCCATGTTCCTTGTTTGGCTGGACTTCTTTGGCCTTGAATTAACCCATATACTGAGGCTAAAAGCTTCAAATTTGTACACTGCCATATATATGCAACCTACATTATAGTACATACAGATAAGGATATAGACCAATGGCTTTAGTTCAAGGGTGGTGCCAGAATAGCTTGGCGCCTAGAGGCGCCAAGCTAGTCTGGCACTACCCTTGAACTATTTTAGTCAAACTTATTTCACACACTGGTGTATTCCGAATGATAAGGTTTCAGGAACATAAGCTGCATCCACTGCACTGACAGTAAAGGGGTTAACGCAAAATGATTTTTTTTTTTTTAATTTCCTTTTATCTTCCTTTCCTTGCTTGACCGTTTATTTGTTGGTTTGCTGGTCAATTAGTTCCTGCTAGAGAAATGGCTGGTTGATCATAAGCGTGCTCTCCTAAAAGATGCTTGTTTTTCTATTAGTTGGTTGGTAAGCAAATTAGTTGTAGTTGGTGGGGTGGAAGTCAGATGAATAATTGTACGGTTCATCAGATGAATGGTTGGTAGGTGAGTGGGTCGGCTGTTTGCTGACATGATGTAGGGGTGTGATTGAATGGGACAAAACAATTACTACTAGTACATAGATGCCTGCAATTAATAACAAAACATAAAGTACTGTTAGTATTGTTAACTCGTTCAGCCCGGACGCATGTATTTCCCAAAGTTTGGAGGCGTCATCTAACAACTATGCACCTGTTGCAGGAGATGGATCGACCATGATAATTCAAGGGCAGTGCCAGATTAGCTTGGCGCCAAAAGGCCTGATAAGCCCTGACATACTGCAACAAAATATGGATCAATAGCTTAAGGTTATTGTGAAAATAGCTTGCCTTAACCCTTTGCGTGTTGGTAGCGGTTTTAGTCATGATGATTCCTACAGTAATCATCGTGACTAAAACCACTACTGACATGCAAAGGGTTAACAGACATAGTTCAGAAATCAGCAGTGAGTCAAAATTGCATGTGTTTTGATGAAATCTGAGTGGATTAAAAACCCGGACAAACATGGGATATCATGTACATGTTTGTCAGGGCTTTTAATCCACTATTTATGTTGAAACACGTACATGTACAATTTTGACAATTTCCGAAAATCATCTATTAAAACAAACGTGTCGCAAACCCTTGAACTTTCACGGGGCGATTTGAACTGTTGAGCCACATTTCCATGTCAGCAAATGCAAACACACAATGTGCACACACAAACAATGAGTCAGCAGCAAATGAATAATTCTAATCCAGCACAAAATAAACATAAAGCATGTTTTTAAATAAGGGAGTGATTTATTAGTATTTGAGTTGGGGAAAAAGTTTAAGATTAGATTTTTTGTACAGTTGTGGTCACAAGAAGTTATGAATGCACTGCATTTATACATTATATTTGCTGACATATTGAAATGCAGTTTATGAAGTAATTCAAGGGCAATTCCCAAATTTGAGAGAATCTGCCCACTCGCTCAATGTATTCAAACTGTGTTTCTTTTGCATGTCTGTAGTGGTTTTTACCGCGAATCATCATGACAAAATTCTCTACTGACAAGCAAAGGGTTAACAAAAATTACATCCAAAGCCCTGTTGATGGCAGCACACAGTGACCAATACCCTGTGTGTTCTTTCTCGTTGTAAAGCACCATGTACTTCTTAGAGTCATCATCTGACCAGAAAGAGAAGTTTAGGGTGTCCGCCAGGAAAACCCTGCAAAAGTAGAAACAGCCCAAGAGTGTACGAATTGTAGTGTTCATCTGGACTCTTAAAATATCAAACAACCAATAGATGAGGGAGGCAATCAGGCAAACTTGGGGCTAAAATCCTTATCTTATTGTTTTTTCATGACAAAACTGGAAAAAGTATTTTTTTTTATTTTTGGGGGGAGAGGTATTATCATCGTGACATTCTATCACATTTAAAGTTGTTCACTGTATTTTGGAAATAATTGTGTGGGTGTGACAATTACCAGTCAACTGCCTCTTTGTCCATGGATTTAGGGTTAAGCTCATGTTCCTTCCACATCTTCACACTGAAACTCTTTGTCTTTACCAAGTCCACAATCTGGAGGAAAAATCAATGGCATGTTGAACGTTACATCTCATCAATGAAGATCTGAAAAACTGCACATGTAGACCATTTTCCTCAACAGTGAAGGAATGTACCATATGCAGGTCAGTCTCAGTATTATGTGCTCCAGTATGTCACAATATTCCATATATTACACACATGGGTCTCAGGCTCCCACGGCAATGCCAACTAAGCAAAAAGTCCTAGGGCCAATGTCAGCCTTCGCTGGCTCACGCACAGCTATGCGTGGACCAGCTTAATGTGGGTGTTAACTCATTCAGCCCGGCAGCTGTATTACCCAAATTTTGAAGGCGTCATGACTATGCACCAGTTGCAGGAGATGGATCGACCATGATAATTCAAGGGCCGTGCCAGATTAGCATGGCGCCAACAGGCGCCAAGCTAATCTGGCACTACCCTTGAATTACCATGGTCGACCCATCTCCTGCTGTAGTGCATCAGGGCTGAATGGGTTAATAATAATTAAAATTCACAGTACATTATTTCTACATTATTTCTACAACTCTCATGTGCTTAATTCTTTACAGTCATAGACTTAACTTTTTGGGCGAAATTATAAAATTTTTGTAGATATCCTCCGAGGTCTATATGTTACAGTTCAGGAGACAGATCGACCATGACATTTTAAGGTTGGTGTCACAATAGCTTGGCGCCTGCTATTCTGATACCAACCTTGAAATATCATGGTCGATCCACATCCTGTCGTAGTCTTTCAGGGCTTTATGGGTTAAACACATTTCAGACATGCTGCATTCAGATACCCAGTGTAACCTCATGGCTGTCAGTAGCGGGGTCTGTCGCAATGATTCCTGAAGGAATCCACAACCAACAGCCACAGGCTTAAATGCTACAAATCCAGATGTGGTGCGTTTCAAATGAGTTAACCCATAGATTTAAAAAAAGGCCAAATGGGGGTGGGCACATAGCACAGATTCTAAAAGGCCAATGCAGGTCTTACCAGAATCCATGCCTCTTGCAGGTGGAATTTTTGGAAGGTATCGATACATTTTTTTTTTTTAATTCTGTGAATTTTACCAACCATCCTGGCCACTTTCGTAACCCCATGTCGGTGAATGGAGACATCCATGCTGTTATCTGCTATCAGCTTTGCAGATTCTCTTGGTGACATCGCTCCCTCCATGGCGTTTTGGGTCTCAAATCTGTACCAGAAGAAAAAATGTTACTACTTATGATAATGTGTGCACACAATCTTTAGTGCAAATGTATATGCTCACAAACCAGATACGTGCGGCTAGCGCTGGCAGAATTGTACACAAACCAAGGGGAATCACTCAGCGCTGGACAGACAAACAGTTAGATCCCCTGCCCCCGCCGCAGGTACCCAATCGCCAGCCCACAGAGAAATACACAGATATAGAACAAGACTGCATCCTCTTGTTCTATACCTGCGTATTTCTCTGTGGGCTGGCGATTGGGTGCCTGATAGGCGGGACCAGGGGATCTAACTGTTTGTCTGTCCAGCGCTGAGTGATTCCCCTTGGTTTGTGTACAAATGTATACTGCTAGCAGCCAACAATCTCAGCAGCCACAGTATGATATACCGTTGATGACAAAATACAAAAAAGAGGCAATTCGCCAATGGACGTAATCCCGAGACACCGAGAAAAGTGATGGACGACATAGGGCCATATAAAACAGTTACAAATGTGTTTAGGAAGCATTTCCATATTTATAAATGATAGGCAATAGAGGGCATAATGCATAGTTTTGAAATAAGACGGTATTGGCTGAAGTACCCTAAACTGTCCGCTAGTCCGCTTGACGGCCAGTCTATAAAACATTTTTGGTCTTTTAAACTATGATGGACGGCATAGGGCCATATAAAACAGTTATGAATGTGTTCAGGAAGCATTTCCATATTCAAAATTGATAGGGATTAGAGGGCACAATGCATCGTTTTACCATCACACAGTATTGGCTGAAGCACCCTTGTACTGATAAGACGCAAGGCGGCCAATACTTCCTTATTACATGGAAAATGTTTGGTCTCTTAAACTTTGATGGACGGCACAGGGCCACATAAAACAGTTACGATTGTGTTCAGGAAGCATTTCTATATTCATAAATGATAAGCATTAGAGGGCACAACGCATAGTTTCGCCATAAGACGGTATCGGCTGAAGCCCCCCTCCCCCACGCCCCCCCCCCCCCCTACACTGTCGGAGAAGCCACTTGACGGACAGTCTTTACGAAATATTTGGTCTCTAAAACTATGACGGACGGCATAGGGCCATATAAAACAGTTATGAATGTGTTCCGGATGCATTTCTTTAATGAAAAAAAAAAGGGGGCATTAGAGGGCACAACGCATCGTTTTCCCATCAGACGGTATTTGCTGTCTACACTGTCTGAGAATCTGCTTTGAGGCCAATCTTTACGACATTTTTGGTCTCTTAAACTATGACGGACGGCATAGGGCCATATAAAACAGTTATGAATGTGATTAGAAAGCATTTCCATATTCATAAATGATAGGCATTAGAAGGCACAACTCATAGTTTTGCCATAAGACAGTATTGTCTGAAGCCCCCCCCCCCCCCCCCTACACTGTCTGAGAAGCAGCTTGGAGGCCAGTTCGTACGCCATCTTTGGTCTATAAACCTTAGATGGACGGCATAGGGCCATATAAAACAGATACAAATGTGTTCAAGAAGCATTTCCATATTCATAAATGATAGGCATTATAGAGCGCAAGGCATAGTTTTGCCACAAGACGGTATTGGCTGAAGCCCCCCACCCACCCCCCCCCCCCCCCCCCCCCCCAGCTTGGAGGCCATTTCTTACGCCATGTGTGGTCTCTAAACATATGATGGACGGCATATGGCCACTGATATAAAACAGATACAAATGTGTTTAGGAAGCATTTCCATATTCATAAATGATAGGCATTAGAGGGCACAACGCAATTAGACGGTATTGGCTTAAGCACCCTACACTGTCTGAGAATCCGTTTGGCGGTCAGGTTTGACCACATTTCTGGTCTTTTAAACTATAATGGATGGCAAAACTATGCGGTGTGCCCTATAATGCCTATCATTTATGAATATGGAAATGCTTCCTGAACACATTTGTATCTGTTTTATATGGTCCTATGCCGTCCATCATAGGTTTAGAGTCCAAAAATGGCGTACGAACTGGCCTCCAAGCTGCTTCTCAGACAGTGTAGGGGGGGCTTCAGAAATACTGTCTTATGGCAAAACTATGCGTTGTGCCCTATAATGCATATCATTTATGAATATGGAAATGCTTCCTGAACACATTTGTATCTGATTTATATGGCCCTATGCCGTCCATCATAGTTTTAGAGACCAAAAATGTCGTAAAGACTGTCCTCCAAGCGGTTTCTCCGACAGTGTAAGGAATGGCCTCCAAGCTGCTTCTCAGACAGGTTAGGGAGGGGGGGGGGGGGTTCAGGATATACCGTCTTATGGCAAAACTATGCGTTGTGCCCTCTAATGCCTATCATTTATGTATATGGAAATGCTCCCTGAACACATTTGTATCTGTTTTATATGGCCCTATGCCGTCCATCTAAGGTTTAGAGATCAAAAATGGTGTACAAACTGGCCTCCAAGCTGCTTCTCAGAGAGTGTAGGGGGACTTCAGACAATACTGTCTTATGGCAACACTATGCGTTGTGCCCTCTAATGCCTATCATTTATGAATATGGAAATGCTTCCTAAACACATTTGTATCTGTTTTATATGGCCCTATGCCGTCCATCTAAGGTTTAGAGACTAAAAATGGCGTACGAACTGGCCTCCAAGCTGCTTCTCAGACAGTGTAGGGGGCTTCAGACAATACTGTCTTATGGCAAAAGTATGCGTTGTGCCCTCTAATGTCTATCATTTATGAATATAGAAATGCACCCGGAACACATTCATAACTGTTTTATATGGCCCTATACCGTCCGTCATAGTTTAAGAGACCAAAAATATCGAAAAGATTGGCCTCAAAGCGGATTCTCAGTGTAGGGTGCTTCAGCAAATACCGCCTGATGGGAAAACGATGCGTTGTGCCCTCTAATGCCCATCTTTTAGCAATATAGAAATGCGTCCGGAACTGTTTTATATGGAACTATGCCGTCCGTCATAGATTTAGAGACCAAAAATGGCGTACGGACTGGCCTCCAAGCTGCTTCTCAGACAGTGTGTGTGTGTGTGTGTGTGTGTGTGGGGTGGGGGGGGGGGGGGGGGGGGGCTTCAGACAATACTGTCTTATGGCGAAACTATGCGTTGTGCCCTCTAATGCCTATCATTTATGAATATAGAAATGCATCCGGAAAACTTTCATAACTGTTTTATATGGACCTATGCCGTCCGTCATAGGTTAAGAGACCAAAATTGGCGTACGGACTGGCCTCCAAGCTGCATCTCAGACAGTGTAGGAGGGCTTCAGACAATACTGTCTTATGGCAAAACTATGCGTTGTGCCCTCTAATGCCTATCATTTATAAATATGGAAATGCATCCGGAACACATTCATAACTGTTTTATATGGCCCTATGCCGTCCGTCATAGGTTAAGAGACCAAAAATGGCGTACGAACTGTCCTCCAAGCTGCTTCTCAGACAGTGTCGGGGGCTTCAGACAATACTGTGTTATGGCAAAACTATGCGTTGTGCCCTCTAATGCCTATCATTTATGAATATAGAAATGGATCCGGAACACATTCATAACTGTTTTTTTATGGCCCTATGCCGTCCGTCATAGGTTACGAGACCAAAAATGGCGTACGGACTGGGGTCCAAGCTGCATCTCAGACAGTGTAGGGGCGCTTCAGACAATACTGTCGTATGGCAAAACTATGCGTTGTGCCCTCCAATGCCTAGCATTTATGAATATAGAAATGCTTTGTAAACACATTCATAACTGTTTTATATGGTTCTATGCCGTCCGTCATAGATTGATTGATTGTACATTGCTTAACGTCCCGACAGCAACAAGGCTTTCTCAGGACGTGCCTGCACTGCTTGTGAAAAAAAACTAAACAGAAAATTGAATGTATGTCGCCAGCCGGTCAAATACATTAAATAAACCTACAACATGGGGCATAAATAAAGCTAAGACCATTTAGCAACACACATCCAATATCAAGAGCTACAGGCAGTGCAGACAGTAGGGAGAGTTTTAAAAAGGCAAATACAGGTGAATGGACAAAGGGTAGACAGAAACACATGCCCCAGAATAGAGAGAAAAACCCACCCTGTGGGGCTGACCAGGGTGACCCTGGGAACTAAAAAATACCTAACCCCACCCAAGTCCCCCAGGGCAGACCCGGGTGGGGGCCGTCCGTCATAGATTTAGAGACCAAAAATGGTGTACGGACTGGACTCCAAGCTACTTCTCAGACAGTGTAGGGGGGGGCTTCAGACAATACTGTCTTATGGCAAAACTATGCGTTATGCCCTCTAATGCCTATCATTTATGAATAAAGAAATGCATCCGGACACATTCATAACTTTTTATATGGCCCTATGCCGTCCGTCATAGGTTAAGAGACCACAATTAGCGTACGGACTGGCCTCCAAGCTGCATCTCAGACAGTGTAGGGGGGCTTCAGACAATACTGTCTTATGGCAAAACTATGCGTTGTGCCCTCTAATGTCTATCATTTATGAATATAGAAATGCATCCTAAACACATTCATAACTGTTTTTTATGGCCCTATGCCGTCCGTCATAGGTTAAGAGACCAAAAATGGCGTACGGACTGGGGTCCAAGCTGCATCTCAGACAGTGTAGGGGCGCTTCAGACAATACTGTCGTATGGCAAAACTATGCGTTGTGCCCTCCAATGCCTAGCATTTATGATATAGAAATGCTTTGTCATTCATAACTGTTTTATATGGCTCTATGCCGTCCGTCATAGATTTAGAGACCAAAAATGGTGTACGGACTGGACTCCAAGCTACTTCTCAGACAGTGTAGGGGGGGGGGGGGGGGGGGCTTCAGACAATACTGTCTTATGGCAAAACTATGCGTTATGCCCTCTAATGCCTATCATTTATGAATAAAGAAATGCATCCGGACACATTCATAACTTTTTATATGGCCCTATGCCGTCCGTCATAGGTTAAGAGACCATAATTGGCGTACGGACTGGCCTCCAAGCTGCATCTCAGACAGTGTAGGGGGGCTTCAGACAATACTGTCTTATGGCAAAACTATGCGTTGTGCCCTCTAATGCCTATCATTTATAAATATGGAAATGCATCCGGAGCACATTCATAACTATTTTATATGGTCCTATGCCGGCAGTCATAGGTTAAGAGACCAAAAATGGCGTAAGGACTGGCTTCCAAGATCCTTCTCAGACAGTGTCGGGGGGCTTCAGACAATACTGTCTTATGGCAAAACTATGCGTTGTGCCATCTAATGCCTATCATTTATGAATATAGAAATGCATTGATAACTGTTTTGTTGGCCCTATGCCGTCCGTCATAGGTTAAGACTCATAAGAGACCAAAAATGGCGTAAGGACTGGCCTCCAAGCTGCTTCTCAGTCATACAGTGTCGGGGGCTTCAGACATTACTGTCTTATGGCAAAACTATGCGTTGTGCTCTCCAATGCCTAGCATTTATGAATATAGAAATGCTTTCTAAACACATTTATAACTGTTTTATATGGCCCTATGCCGTCCGTCATAGATTTAGAGACCAAAAATGTCGTACGGACTGGACTCCAAGCTGCTTCTCAGACAGTGTAGGGGGGCTTCAGACAATACTGTCTTATGGCAAAACTATGCGTTGAGCCCTCTAATGCCAATCATTTATGAATATAGAAATGCATCAGGAACACATTCATAACTATTTTATATGGTCCTATGCTGGCAGTCATAGGTTAAGAGACCAAAAATGGCGTAAGGACTGGCTTCCAAGATCCTTCTCAGACCGTGTCGGGGGGCTTCAGACAATACTGTCTTATGGCAAAACTATGCGTTGTGCCCTCTAAAGCCTATCATTTATGACTATGGAAATTTTTCCTGAACACATTTGTATCGGTTTTATATGGCCCTATGCCGTCCATCATAGATTTAGAGACCAAAAATGGCGTACGAACTGTCCTCCACGCTGCTTCTCAGACAGTGTAGGGGGGCTTCAGACAATACTGTCTTATGGCAAAACTATGCGTTGTGCCCTCTAATGCCTATCATTCATGAATATGGAAATGCTTTTTAAACGCATTCATAACTGTTTTATATGGCCCTATGCCGTCCGTTATAGATTTATAGACCAAAACTGGCGTACGAACTAGCCTCCAAGCTGCTTCTCAGACAGTGTAGGGGGGGCTTCAGACAATACTGTCTTATGGCAAAACTATGCGTTGTGCAATCTAATGCCTATCATTTATGAATATAGAAATGCATCCGGAACACTTTCATAATTGTTTTATATGGCCCTATGCCGTTCGTCATAGGTTAAGAGACCAAAAATGGAGTACGGACTGGCCTCCAAGATGCTTCTCATACAGTGTCGGGGGGGCTTCAGACATTACTGTCTTATGGCAAAACTATACGATGTGCCCTCTACCGCCTATCATTTATAAATATGGAAATGCTTTCTAAACACATTCATAACTGTTTTATATGACCCTATGCCGTCCGTTATAGATTTAGTGACCAAAAATTGCGTACGAACTGGCCTCCAAGCTGCTTCTCAGACAGTGTAGGGGGGCTTCAGACAATACTGTCTTACGGCAAAACTATGCGTTGTGCCCTCTAATACCAATCATTTATGAAGATAGAAATGTATCCGGAACACTTTCATAACTGTCCAGCATGGGTGAAAAGACCAAAAATATTGTTAGGACCGTCCGCCAAACAGTTTCTGAGACAGTTTAGGATGCTTCAATCAGTACCGTCTGCTTGTAAAACGGTGCGTTGTGCCCTCTATTGCCTATCATTTTTGATTAAGGAAATGCTTTCTGCACACATTCATAATTGGTTTATATGGCCCTATCCCCTCCAGAATAGGTGAAATGAACAAAAATATTGTTAGAACTGGCCTCCAAGAGTCATCTCAGACAACGTACTGGTGCTTTATCCAATACCGTCAGATGGCAAAACAATGCGTTGTGCCCTCTAATGACCAGCATTTTGTTATACCAAAATGCTTACTGAACACATTGATAAATGTTTTATATGGCCCTGTCCCGTCCAGCATAGTTAAAACACCAAAACGTTTGTAATGTCTTGCCACCAAGTTTTTTTTACATGTGAAATTGCAACACAAAAAAAGTACTTTTATTATTCAGATTTTGTTGGGTCGGAAGTAGAGTCAGTCTCAGCGTAGGGGTGCTTCTGTCAGCCTGTCCGCCCCACTGAATCTGAATGCTGAGAGTGCATGTGACGAGCTGTTAGCGCGGTTTTGGCATAAGCTGGGAGCCATACTACTATTTGACGCTTCCGGTTTCAGTGGCTGCTAAGAGCTGGCTGTTCTCTTCAGGGCCATAATGTATGCTGCACACTCCCACATCGGTCGAATACTTTTGTATACTGGCTCACCCCTCACTGAGTGCCTACAACAATTAAAAGCGTAAACTGGGACAGTGCCGTACAGCTGCTATCAGGCAGACAATATCTTTGGTATTAAACCGAACATGATGGAGAAGGTTGGGGGTACTTGTGGTATACTGCAAGATCATTAGATAAAACCATGATGTAAAGAACCATGTAAAGAACAATCCAGACGAAAAGGGTGACTGCCAAGCGTGTAAAATGCAAAGAAGTACCCAACGGAGAAAGAAACACGCTTAGAAATGACGGGTACAACACAATTTATTAATATTTTGGGTAAATACCCTTTGTCAAAATAGAGAGATTAGCGGCTACTTATCTTCTTTCGCAGAAGGAATGTGGCAACTGAAGGAGGTGACGTAAAAAGAACAAAACATGCACTGCAACACGAAAATCTTGATGTTGATCTGCCTTCCGAAAACTTACCAGTCTGCAGGGAAAACGCCTTATTCACAGATGCCGGGTTCAAGAAGATCAGTGCAGGTGTCACAGCAGCAAGCATGCGAATCGTGTGTTGCACACTGCCTGTGCAATGATGAGTCAGGGTATATGGAGATCTGACGCAAGTTAATGAAACAGGGGTAACAAACTGGGTCAGATGATAGTACATGTAGTCATCGGGGATACAGAATATTTGGGGACGTGCTTTTGATTCAGACCTTATCGAGGTCATCGGCTCGTCCATATGCCCGGCATCTCCTCCAGTCACCCAAGATAAGGGCAACTCGCCCAAAGTAGCAGTCAACTCGCCCTAGGCTCGTGTTTTAGACTAGACTAGTCTCACATAAATTTCAAGGATTTTCCTAGACTTTATTTTGAAGACTGGTGTGTGTGTGTGTGTGTGTGTGTGTGTGTGTGTGTGTGTGTGTGTGTGCGTGCGTGCGTGCGTGCGCGCGCGTGCGCGCGTGCGTGCGTGCGTGTGTGTGTGTGTCAGTGTGTGTGTGTGTGTGTGTGTGTGTGAACTGTAGTTTCAAAGTAATCGATGTGGTGTATCCATGGGACATAATGCTACTGTGTGCTTATTAGGGGAGATGGAAACTCTGCTGCTGACACTGATTCACTATTGTTTAGATGTGTGGTGCTTCCGCAACCCTCTTTTCAAAGCACTATACATCTTTTCAGATAGGGTCAGCTGTTAACAGATCTTAGTACCAATTTAACTAAAAGGTATAGTTGACTAACCATATATAGTTGGAAGCCACATAGTGGGAGTTAGTAGTATATAGATGTTTGGTTTATTTCCCATAAAATTACCAATAACATTTTTTTTTTTTTTTTGCAGCAAGTAGATGTTTGGTTTATTTACCACAAGAAAAACTAATTGGGTTTTGCAGTACATGCAGTAAGTAGATGCTTGGTCAGTTTACTATGCGCAACAACCACAGATACCCCTTATTTGGTTTTACAGTTAGTAGATGCTTGGTCTATTTACCGCAAAATCCCACTACTGGGTTTTGTAATAAATAGATGTTTAATTTATGTACTGCAACAATCCCCTTAATTGGTTTTAGCAGTAAAAAGAGGCTTGGTCTATTTACCACAAAATTCCTTAGCGGGTTTTGTTGTAAGTTGACACTTGATATATTTATATCAAATCCCCCCTATTGGGTTTTGCATTAAAGACACTTTGTCTATTACCTCAAAATCCACTATTGGGTCAACAGATGTTTCGTATATTTACAGCAAAATTCCCTGTGTTTTGCAGAAGGTACACGCTTAATCTATTTACCACAAAATTACTGACCACAATCCAACCTCTCAGCCAAAGGCCAGAAGCCAAAACCATGGTACAGGCTGAGAAGCTCATGTGCTTGCCCGACCACCCCATGAAGCACAGACTGAGCAACCTCACCAAGAACCGGCTCAAAAGAAGCAGCTTTGTCCATGAGAGCATGCGACTTTCTCGACAGTACAGGGAAGTCCTTCCACAGAGCACTCTACCTCTGATCACAGAAGAAGAGGAAGTTGGGCAGTGGACAAACCAGACATCTAGATCTGCACCAGTGTCCCACATGCTGCCTCAGGAGACAGTCAGGATGACACCGTTCGACGGGCACTCACCCTAGCCCTGATCGATGAACAGTACCCAAAGGAGGCATGGATCCACATATACACAAATGCCGTTTCCAATGGAGGTGCTGGCATCCTGATCCAGTTCCCTGGGGGACATACAGCCACATCCAGTGTAGCCACCGGCAAACACTGCACAAACGACAAAGCAGAAACCGAAGCACTTATGCAGGCCGCCTCCATGGTTCAGAATTCCACAGACCCATGCTACCATGTTGTCTTCTTCTCCGATGCCCTTTCAGTCCTTCAGGCCATCGAGAACGACAAGCTCCCCCAGCTGACCAGAGCTTTGCAGAAGGTCAGACAAACCAGAAGAGTTGTTCTCCAGTGGATACCAGCCCACTGTCGGGTACCAGGACAGACGAGCTGGCGAAAGAAGTAGCCACAAAAGATCAACAAGAAAGCAGCGTCAGCTATAGTGAGCAAAAGACAATCATCAAGGCATTGATGAGGGCGAGGTCAAACAGAGACGACTACCACACAATGACCAGAGAGCAGCAAGTCGTCCTAGACTGCGTACCGGCCACAACAGACTGAACGCTCACATAAACAGAAAGCTCAAGCTGGCGCCATCACCAACCTGCGCCTGTGGTCAGGAAGACCAAACAGCGGAACATATTCTCCAGAGATGCCCCCCTACTGGACGATGAAAGAAAAGAAGTGTGGCCGTCGCCAACTCCACTGCAAACCAAACTCTACAGCAGTTGAGAAGACCTGGAGAAAACGACGTCATTCATCGCCGGTGCTGGACTGAGCGTATAGCCCACTGCGAACGACAAGAACAAGAAGAAGAAGAATTGATTGTACATTGCTTAACGTCCCGACAGCAACAAGGCTTTCTCAGAGTCAGGACGTGCCTGCACTGCTTGTGAAAAAAAATAAAAAAAATAAACAGAATATTGAATGTATGTCGCCAGCAGGTCCAATACGTTACATAAACCTATGCCATGGGGCCTAAATAAAGCTAAGACCATTTAGCAACACACATCCAATATCAAGAGCTACAGGCAGTGCAGACAGTTGGGAGAGTTTTAAATAGACAAATATAGGTGAATGGACCAAGGGTAGACAGAAACACATGCCCCAGAATAGAGGGGAAACCCACCCTGTGGGGCTGACGAGGGTGACCCTGGGAACTAAAAAGTAGTTAACCCCACCCAAGTCCCCCAGGGCAGACCCGGGTGGGGTAGAAGAAGAAGATCTATTACCCTATGCTGGACGGCATAGGGCCAAATAAAACAGTTACGGCTGAATGTGTTCAGGAAGCATTTCGATATTAAAAAATGATTGGTAATAGAGGGCACAATGCATTGTTTTGCCATCAGACGGTATTGGCTGAAATACCCTTACACTGTCTGAGAAGCCGCTTGGCGGCCAGTCCTTTCGACATTTTTGGTCACTTAACCTATGATGGACGACATAGGACCATATAAAAATTATGAATGTGTTCAGGAAGCATTTCCATATTCAAAAATGATGAGCATTAGAGGGCACAACGCATCTTTTTGATGTCAGACGGTATTCGCTAAACCGTCTCTCTGAGAAGCCCCTTGGCGGCCAGTCCTTACGACATTTTTGGTCTTTTAACCTATGGTAGACGGCATATGACCACATGAAACAATTATGTGTTCAGGAAGCATTTCCAAATTCATAAATAATGGGCATTAGAGGGTGCAACGCATCGGGTTTTTTTCCCATCAGACGGTATTGACTGAAGCACCCCTACACTGAGAATCCGTAAGGCGGCCAATCCTTCCTTAATAAGCGGAACATTTTTGGTCTCTTAAACTATGATGGACGGCATAAAGCCATATAAATCAGTTATGAATGTGTTCAGAAAGCATTTCCATATTCCGAAAGGATGGGCATTAGAGAGCACAACGCATCGTTTTGCCATCAGACGGTTTTGGCTGAATCCCCCTTAGCTGAGAAGCCGCTTAGCGAGCCATTCCTTACAACATTCTTGGTCTATTAACCTACGATAAACTGGATAGGGCCATATAAAACAGATATAAATGTGTTCAGGTAGCATTTTCATATTCAAAAACGATGGGTATTAGAGTGCACAACTGATGCATCGTTTTGCCATCAGAGGCTATTGACTGAAGCACCCCTACACGGCTCAGAAGCCGCAAGGCAGCCAATCCTTCCGATAAGCGGAGCATTTTTGGTCTCTTAAACTATGATGGACGACATAGGGCCATATAAAACAGTTATGAATGTTTTTGGGAAGCATTTCCATATTAAAAAATGATGGGCATTAGAGGGCACAATGCATCGTTTTGCCATCAGACGGTATTGGCTGAAGTACTCCCACACTGTCTGAGAAGCCGCTTGAAGTCCAGTCCTGACGACATTTTTTTTTTGGTATTTTAACCTATGATGGTCGGCAAAGGGCCATATAAAACAGTTATAAATGTGTTGAGGAACCATTTCCATATTGAAAAGTGATGGGCATTAGAGAGCACAACTCATCGTTTTGCCATCAGACAGTATTGGCTGAAACACCCCTACACTGACTGAGAAGCCGCAAGGCTGCCGGGCAATCCTTCCTTAATAGGGCGGAACATTTTTGGTCTCTTCAACTATGCTGGACAGGATAGGGCCATATAAAACATTTATGAATGTGCTACGGAAGCATTTCCATATTAAAAAATGATGGTCATTAGAAGGCGCAACGCATCGTTTTGCCCGCTTAAGACTGTATTGTCTGAGAAGCTGCTTGGCACAAATTTTGCTCTTATTGTGGAAGGATTTGCGTCTTTTCAGTCAGTGTAGGGATGCTTCAGCTGATACTCGTTCATTGCGAAATTATTCCTTGTGCCAAAATTGTTTCACTTTAAAAAAAAGAAAAAAGTATTTGTTTATTTATCTTTATATTGATTTGTTTTGATTTATTGAATAATCATTAATGTTGTTTATTTATTTCTATTTTATTTGTTGAATTTTAAAGATGTTTGTTTGTTTGTTGTATCTACTGACAAACTTTATAATTCTGAGGATCCTCTGGCGATTCCAATTTTTATCCCAATTTGTTTTTTTGTTGTTGTCCGTGTCGGTAAACCATACCGTGGCTGCTAAGATTAGTGGCTGCTCTCTGCTGGCTGCTCTTTCCTGCATAGAATGAGTTGTGTTGTGATGGGGAAAGGTGGACATGTGGGGGATGGTTGGTTAGTTCGGGATTTAACGTCCACGGCACCTTAGTGATAATAGACGGCCCTGACGGGCGGGTTTATGAGGCACAGAGAAATCTATTTCCTATGGAGTACGACCTGAACACTGATCAATTCAGGCGCACTGCAACTGTGGCACTTTTGAGTTTTCCAGGACTGACCTTTCAACCGACACGTATGGAACAAGCCCGTCCTTTTTCCCTGGATTAACTTGGGGATGGCATACCTGGACTCTCTTTATACGCCGACGATTTATTTATTTATTTATTTTTTGTGTGTGTGGGGGTAGGTGGTGGGGTGTGGTGGTGTTTGAATGTGTTTAATTGGATGGGGAGAACCTGAGGTGACGATGAAGTATGTCCCTTCTTCATGCGGCCAAGATGATTTATCTCATTCTACCCCAAGACCGAAATTTGGGGGATTTTGAAGTCGTTCTCTGAAGACTGCGTTGCGGTGCAGGACACAGATCGACCATGATAGTTCAAGGGTGATGCCAGAATAGCTTGGCGCCCATAGGCGCCAAGCTATTCTGGCATCACCCTTGAACTATCATGGTCGATCTTTATCTTGCTGTGGCCTGTCTGGGGTAGAATGAGTTATGATGATTGTTATTTCGAGACAAGGAAAAATTAGGTAGGAAATCCCAGCGAACGCAGATCAACTGATGTTTTTGAAACCTTTGTTAATCCAATGCCAGAGCCCCGGCCATCCAGTGATATGGGTAACTGAATAGGGGTGTCAAGTCATAGATCCTCATGAGCCCCCGCAACTGTGGGGCCTCATGAGGATCTATGTCTCTATGATCATAGATCTACTGACCTCCGTAGCGCAGTGGTTAGTGCGTCGGACTGGCGGATGGGAGATCCGGGTTTGAATCGGCCCAGCTGAGTCAAGCGGGATTTTTCCTACCTACTTAGGTCGGTTCCTACCCAAAGTGGGTGTGCAATAGACCCAATGGGAAAGCTGATGCCACGCTGCCAAGACTCACCCACTTAGTCACAGGTGCGACTGACTTTGTGGGTGCTACCCGGGTTATGACACATCGCAAGGTGCGAATGATTACCGTTTGGCACTGCAGGTGTAGTCCACAGTTCCCAGGCCTTCAGTGTTAACACCAGGATATTTATGACAGGAAGTGTGGAATGCGCGGCAGCCCTTTCACGCAGTCCCCATCCCGGCACATGGACCACCGTAGCATCATCATGCATAATGAAAAATGCTGTTCCAGGTTTCTGATCCCTCAAGTCTCCGTCTCATCAGTGATGACAGCCCAGTCCTCCAGGGGCTAGGTCCGCAGTTGTCTTCGGCCAGATGCTCTGCGTGGAAGGACGTAGTGATCGACTCGCCACCTCTGGGGGGAGCTCCCACTCGTCGACTCCGTGACTAGCAAACAATGTCATTAGTAGGGGTAATAGTAGGTGTCGTCACCTGGAGGCCACACTGATCATCACCTAAGTGATTCGGCAGCAGTGCGGAGTTTCCTCTGGATGGAGTCCCCTACTACCTGACAAATATAGCAGCAGGACCAGGAGTCTGGCTGGAACAACTTATGGGCCTGAGAGGGCGCACTGCGGTTGATGGCCGGGATGAGCAGCATGAGAGGAAGACCTCTAAGCTCGACAAAGGAAACTGAAGCATAAAAAAATCCAAAAAAAAAAGAAAAAAAGAAAAAGATCATAGATCTAGCTGGCCTACAAACAAAAAAGAAAAAATGATAAGAAAGGGGAAAGGGCTTATATGGGGTTTGTGTGTGTGGCTGTCTGATGGCATCAGGTGGAGTTGGGGATTTTTGCATGGGTGATTGTGCTTTTACTGTATCCCTGAAGATATCATTTTTAAGGGCTCCGATTTTCTTGATTGTGATTTTTTTAAATTGTGGGTGGGGGGGGGAGGGGGCTGGTATGTATGTCCGAGCCGTAAATCCTGTGTATTGTATATAATAAATAAATAAATCAGCACATTAAATAGGCGCTTTTTCCCAATTGAAAATCGGCTCAACGAGCCACCGCAAACGGCGGTTGATTGATTGATTGTACATTGCTTAACGTCCCGACAGCAACAAGGCTTTCTCAGGACGTGCCTGCACTGCTTGTGAAAAAAAAAACTAAACAGAAAATTGAATGTATGTCGCCAGCCGGTCAAATACGTTAAATAAACCTACAACATGGGGTCTAAATAAAACTAAGACCATTTAGCAACACACATCCAACATCAAGAGCTACAGGCAGTGCAGACAGTTGGGAGAGTTTTAAAAAGACAAATACAGGTGAATGGACCAAGGGTAGACAGAAACACATGTCCCAGAATAGAGAGAAAAACTCACCCTGTGGGGCTGACCAGGGTGACCCTGGGAACTAAAAAGTACCTAACCCCACCCAAGTCCCCCAGGGCAGACCCGGTAACGGCGGAACCCAACAAGCACGCTCACATGAATCACGTGTATTTACTCACACACTACATAAACACGGAACATTTGTGTGGTGCTAAGGGCAAGCTCAAGTGAGCTACTGAAGTTTTCGAAATTCAAAATTGTTTAAATTTCTTAAATTTGATTAAGTGGGCTAAAATTGATACCATAGTTGTGTATGTGAGGAAAGTGTACGTAAACATGAACCAAAGTCATATGTGTGAGGAAAGTGTGCAGATGATTGGTTTTCACAAGTACAGTTGCCAGTACAGATGTTTTTCACCCTTAAACTGTCGTGAGCACTTTTTGTCAAGAACGTTTAGGGCGTAATGCCTTTTGTCCACCACGGAAGTGATTTCAAAGACAGGGTGGTGGTTCCAACATAAATCACTTTGGTAAAGTGCACTACCAACAGCCAAAAGGTATGTCATGACACTTCTGCATTGATTCTAACGACCTGTCAAAGGTCATCAGGGTCAGAGAAATGAACTCACCCAGTTGATGGTATTTGCAGCTGTGCTATGTACATGTACTAGAAAGCATGAATTACTTGTGCAGTGGTTAACAATAAAATTTCAGCTTTACAATTTGGATACGTGAATGTGGCGATTCTGCATTTTGTTAGCAGTGCATGCGAGAGACATTTTTTATTTATTTGTACAGTGCAATTTTTGCTCAACATTCTGGTTTTGCATGTTAAATGTGATTGTGAGAAAGAGCCATGTCTTTCCTGTGTGGCCTTGATTTCCAAGCATATGGTTTTGCATGTAAATGTGTAAAGACAGGACAAATTTAAAACATTTTTGCAGTGTGTGGAACATACTTGTGGAAACATACTCATGCACTCCATTTTGCCCAAGGATGTGATTTTTTGCTGTTCAAACTGCACATTATTGGGGGAAATGGATCAAGGTGCTAGTTTAAGGTCCATGCCTAGAGATTGGCACCTAATTTCTAAATTCGACAGAGCTGAACCATCTCCCCCTAAATTACTTTGCAAAACATGTTGAGCTGAAACAGTGCAGGTCATAAAAACGTTTCCAATTTATTTCTGACATAGTAATTGCATAATGCTTTGTATTTTTCAAAAAGTGACAATGTCTGTGTGTATATATGTATCGGTAATGAGGGGTATTTGGTTGTTAATTATTCTGATCAGTGTGTGTGTAGGAGTGTGTCACCATGTAAACAAACACATTTTATTATACAAACATGAACAAAAACAATTCACACAGGAGACCTTTTTCATTTAATGTTACAAGAAAAAAAAACACAAAGCTCTCGTTCACACAAAAGAAATGACAAACGTTCAGAAATCAGAAGTAGGTCAAAACTGCACAGTTTCAACAAAAACAGTAAATTTAGAGACCGAATACACAAGTGATATTGCATGTTCATCCACAGGCATTTAAATCCACTGTTTACATCAAAAGACGCACCAGTTTTAACCTACTTTTTATATCTGGAAATCCTCTATTTTATGGAATGTTATAATTTCATGACTTGAAATGTCAACAGACCATTTCACATGTGCCAACAGAAGAGATCCTCATGCACCCATAAAGATGCAGTGCCTCATGCCTATGGATGACCTAAGTACAGATGCCATCAACAGAGTCTGCATCTTTCCATAACAAAACACTTTTTGTTTGGTCAAACTGATGCTCACAACGCTATTTTAACAAACACAGTCTTAACACATTCTACCCAAGGACTGAAATCCCCAAATCTGTAAGTTACCTGTTGAAGGATTGTATTACAATTCTAGAGACAGATCGAGCATGATAGTTCAAGGGTGGTGCCAGAATAGCTTGGTGCCTATGGGCGCCCAGCTATTCTGGCAATACCCTTGAACTATCATGCTCAATCCATGTCTTGCTATGGTGTTTCGGGGCTGAATGAGGTAACGATGTTAAAAGAAAATAACTACACTTTTACAGTCTGCATTTTTGGTCTGGATACAATGCTCCTGAGTTTTCTATACTCATCAAAATAATTCACATTTACGCATCAACCCGTTCAGTACTGAGAAAATGTGAACACCGCCCAACTGCAAGAGGTATAGATCCTCATGAGCCCCCACAGTTGCGGGGGCTCATGAGGATCTATGCCTCTTGCTGACACCACTCTGAATTCATGTTCCTGGTACATGGGGTTTTTTGGTCTTGTAATCAACAAAGATCAATTGCAAAAACACAGTCTGGCACTGAACGGATTAACAAAGCCAAAGCGTTTTACATCGGAACCACAGTATACACACCCCCTAATCACTTCTCTGCTGTCAGACAGAAGGTACATGCATGTTAGTTTGCGACTTGAGGCCCTAGAGCTTCAAGCCATAAGGTCCAAAATTACAGACCAACACACAAATACAGAGAGGATCACATTCATAGATCTGTTTTAACATTTATAGATTTATATTTTAATACGGTGGACATACTCAATTTAAATCACAAACACAGTTCTTTGTGTGATTACCACATTTTACAAAACCAAAAAAAGAGTTATCCAGTCATTGTCCTTAGATGAGATAACAGAAATACAAATATGTTCCTGTCACTCAGTAGAGAAAAATGTTTGTTGTCGCACTTGGTGCGAAACTGGACATACTAATGGATATACACATGAAAATCCTCTATAGATTAGCCATTCTGGTGAAAAGGTTGATTGATTGATTGTACATTGCTTAACGTCCCGACAGCAACAAGGCTTTCTAAGGACGTGCCTGCACTGCTTGCAAAAAAAACAACTAAACAGAACATTGAATGTATGTCGCCAGCCAGTCCAATACGTTAAATAAACCTACGATATTGGGCTAAATAAAGCTAAGACCATTTAGCAACACGCATCCAATATCAAGAGCTACAGGCAATGCAGACAGTAGGGAGAGTTTAAAATAGGAAAATACAGGTGAATGGTGGTGAAAAGTTAACTTGGTGAGAAATGCTAGTGTTTCAACAACAATGTTTTCACAGCGGAATCACAAAAAGAACTAACTTTCTGTAATACTAATAGTGCCATTTACTTGACTAAAAATGTGTCGGTTGTTACGCGCACGTTTTGTCACAGGCTCATGTCTATTTCAACATTACATACGTTAAAAAAAATGTATGCACATCCGTAATCACTGTTCTGCAGTTAGCAATACAACTGAAAGACAAGACCATGATAATTCAAGGGTAGTGCCAGATTAGCTTGGCGCCTGATGCACTACTAATCTGGCACTACCCTTGAATTGTCATGGTTGAGTCATCTTCTGCTGTAGTGTGTTAGGGCTAAATGGGTTAAACACTGCAGAAAAGAGCTGGTTTAACTCAGCAGTCAACATCACAGCAACTCAGCAGTTGGTATCACAGTTATAAAAGGCAGTACCACATTTTGCAGAAAATCATACTACTTTTTCGTAACTTCTGGGTAATGCAATATACCCACGCCATATCAATCTTCTCTATTATTTTGATGATGTAAACATATCACATTACCACAAAGATAACCTTCAGGGTCTGTTGCACAAGCTAGTTCGTCTTCCCCATGCAAAGCACCACACAAGGTGATCCACCATGACGGAACTCCTTGCCTAGAGGATTTTTGCACAGCGCCCTTTGCATAGTGGCTTTTGCAGGATTCTACCTTTCCTGATCCTCTTAGATGTATACCTGCAGTATTGTACTACAATAAATGACGCCCACTTCCCAAAATGATATAGATCATGCAGTACTTTGTGTATCCAAAGTAAATGTGCACATGCTGAGGAGAAAAAGGTTGTTTTATGTCTGTCTAACCTCGGAGAAGAACTAAATGAGTTACGAAAATTGTTGAATTGCTCCTCATACCTGAGCCAGGCACTTTCACATTATATTAATTACTTTCTCTAAAAAAAGTGTATCAAAACTTACTTCTGAAAGAAATTCTTGAGGAAAACATGGTTCACAAGCATTGCAAATACACAATACCCTGGCCTGTTTTTGATGTAACCCTTTACTGCCGAGCAAAAGTGTTCAGAACATGAACCAACTGCAAGAGACATACATCCTCATGAGCCCCCACAACTGCTGGAGCTCATGAAGATCTATGCCTTTTGCCGAGACCAATTTGTATCCACGTCTCTTGGGAAGTTTTGGCTTTTGGCTGTTGAATGAACAAAGCTTTCAGAAACAAAAATGTACGTACAGTGGCAAGGAAGGGGTTAATGGGCACAGTATCAGTCAATAGGATTCAAGTTCCACCGTCACTTCACAGCATCCATACACATATACTAGCAAAAATATAAAAACATATACAAAAATATAAACAAATTCAAGCAAAGCAATACACACCCACCACCAGATAAAATAAAATTGTATGTACAAATAACAGTTTAGACATGACAGCTCAATGGTAGTGCCTGATTCACATTGTGCCAATAAGTTAATTTGGCACTATCCTGAAACTACGACATATGAGAACATTATCCAGTTGCACAAGAATTTCGCCCATTGTCTTTTGGTAGCGATATATGTAGGAATCATCAAGACTAAGAGCACAAACGCAAGCCCAAGGGTTCAATAGATACAAAACACGCGTCGAACCAAAAGCTCATGCAACAGACAATGTAAAAGACTAAAGCAAAAGTCCTGTTGACAAGATTTCTCAGCAAATCTCTGAGAGGGCCACATACATTAAAAGCAACTGTCAGGACCTCATCTAAAATTAAAAAGTAAAATTGTTCAGCAGAACATACTCTGGCCTGTTCTGTATGTATATCCGCTACCGTGAGTGATGCATCATGTTGGCACAAAAAATTACACATGATGCCCCAATATTTTGTATGTTAAAAAGAGGCACAAAAGATTTAACCTCTTCAGTGCCAATGAACATGGATTGTGTTTCTGAAATCTGTCTATTCTACACTAAAGAGCCCCAGCCGTCTTGGGAACAAAGGTACAAAGTGATGTATGTCAGCAAGAGGTATCGATCATTATGAGACCCCACAACTGCAGCTGAATTTAGTTCACTTTTTCTTGGCAATGAAAGGGTTAATTAAATGCTGACAGTTCTATTTTCTGTGAACCATGGCATACCAAATTAACAGACTTGAAACAACACGTCAACAAAAGATGTAAACAATGTACAACAATTACAGAAAGTGACAAGCTCAAAACAAAACATAAAATCAACAAAAGATATAAACAATGGCACATTGAATTGTAATTACAGAAAAAAACAAGACTTACGGGGTGTTTCACCCAAGTGCAAAAGGCATACCGGTAGATCATCATGAGCCCTCAGTTGCGGGAGCTCATGAGTATCTATGTCTTGCTGGCCTCACTCATATCTGTTTCAGGCAGACAAGCAGGATTGTCAGCAGTAAAGTCAGAGATGATTATATTTATAGCTACATTGCAGGGGCTGTTAGTTTGCGCCAGGAAACTGCAATAAAGAGAGCTGTAATTTCTATGGATCAAAATATGAGTACAAAAATACATGCATAAATACTTACTCTCATGGGGAAAATAATTTTCTTATGGAAAAATTTTAATGTGCACTAAAATATATTGTGATCTGACAAGGCATCCACTTCCATAACTCTATGATGAAAAATCCATTTCATGATCATATGCAGCAAGCATTTATAATTAATAAATGACAAGAATTTTCCCTCAATCAAAACAGGCCTTAGGTCAAGTTGGTTGTACAATGCTCAAAGCGCGCCAAACATTCTGTGATACTATGAATTTCAAAATCCAACCCCCTCTTTCCCACCGCATCCGCCATAGGAAACAAATATAGACATTCGCAATGATGAGTTTTATCCCCTTTAAGAGAAGAGAAAGTGAAGATCACTTAGAGGTCTGTTTTCCAGGGCAAAATTCATAGTATGTCTGACATGCTTTAACCGATTGGCAGTTGACTGTGACTTTTATCAAACTGATTTTCTGCACTGCTTCTGGTCTCTGGTCAAACTCAAAAACATGTCATAATATGCACACCACTATTCCATCCCAATATATACAAGACGGACAGAGTCTAATCATCCCATGCAGCTGCAGGGCCTCCTGATAATAAATGCCTCATCTAACTCAGCTCAATTATTTCCCTCTGATTAATGGAGCAGAAGAAAACACTGCAGTGCAGGGAGGTCATGTGGTCTCGGTCCTTGCACTGATCACTTGGTCACACCCACAACTGAATGCACCAGTGTGTTATTTATTCCTGCATCACCTGATTTAGAGATAACCTCTACTGCTTTACCTTCGGCCAAATCATACCTTCTACAAAAATCAAGTCAGTATGCCATAAAACGAAATAAAAATCATTCACAAAAAATCATGAATTGGTAAATAACAAGCTAATAGACCAACCTGCTTTAGCAGCAGCCCAACAAAGTCATACTTACTTACTTACGCCTGTCACCCCTACCCGGGTATAGGCCGTCGACGAGAGACCTCCAGCAACTCCTGTAACAAAGTCATACAAGCGGAAAAAAATGTGTACACAATATCCTATGTATCAGCAAAGCGATTTAAAAAAAAACAAAAAACAAAAAACACACCCAATATTTACAATTTGAAACTATTTTTTCTAAAACCAATGAAATAAACAAGAGTTAAATTATGTTGCCATGCATATGTTCTAGGCAGCTATCTGCCAATACATTACATGATACAGGTTTGTTGTACATTGATTAACGTCCCGACAGCAACAAGACTTTCTCAAGACGTGCCTACACTGCTTGTGAAAAAAAAAACACAACAGAATATTGAATTATGTCGCCAGCCGGTCTAATATGTTAAATAAACCTAAGACCATTTAGCAACACACATCCAATATCAAGAGCTACAGAAAGTGCAGACAGTAGGGAGAGTTTAAAAAAGGAAAATACAGGTGAATGGACCAAGGGTAGACAGAAACGTAACACATGCCCCAGAATAGAGGGGAAAACACACCCTGTGGGGCTGACCAGGGTGACCCTGGGAACTAAAAAGTAGTTAATCCCACCCAAGTCCCCCAGGGCAGACCCGGGTGGGGGCATTACATGATACAGAAATCACCAGCCACTCAATAATAACACCCTTGTCCGTGTAGCCACCTATAATGTTTACCGTACCAATGGCTGAATGCAAATGGGATTATCTATTAAGTTCTCATACCATTCACACAGAAATATTATTCAACGGACAACTGTGCAACAATATGCTGCCTACTTCTGTCACAGTCGGCGAGTCAACTTACAGATTGTAAAGGGCCAGCTTTCTCCTAAAAAACAAACGGTTAAAGTGTTTTCTGTCCAAACCCTAAGTGCACGTGTACAAGAAAGAGTTTCACAACTTGGCTGTGTGTGGAAACAAATAACTGTGCAAGAAAATTAAAAAAAGAAATAATGAATTTTGTTTAACTCATTCTACCCCAGACACACCACAGCAAGATAAGGATCGACCATGATAGTTCAAGGGTGATGCCAGAATAGCTTGGCGCCCATAGGCGCCAAGCTATTCTGGCATCACCCTTTAACTATCATGGTCGATCTGTGTCCTGCACTGCAATGCAGTCTTCAGAGAACAACGGCAAAATTTTGGGATTTCGGTGTTGGGGTAGAATGAGTTAAAATACTTCTCATCCTGAACACACAGATCTCAGGTTGTTATCACAGATTTCCAACAACAGCCACTCTTTTCTTGTTTTGTTGTTGCTTTAAAGTGAATGAATTCCAAACCTGTTCCAACAACTGTATCAAACTATTATACCCGAGAGTTTGGGAAAACACTGTCGCGAGTGGTCAGCGCGCAAGAGAGAAGCAGAAGTCAGAATGCTATTTTTTTTTTTTAAGTTACCCTTGAAGATGGTTTCACAACTACCTACTCTCCACTTATACCAATATTCTCTTACTTAATTTGATTATTTGCTTTGTTTCAATGATATTATTTGTTGTGTACCATGCTAAATGCTGGGTTTTTTTCCCCGGGGTCCTCCCGTTTTTCCCCCGAGGTAGTCCTCAACTTGAAGGTGATATATTGTTTGCCTTCGGGTTGGTGAGCAGGCTTTGTATATTAGACACTCAGCCTACTTCGTGCCCAAGGGTACTCCCTGTTCGTTCTCTCTCTCTTTCACGGCTCTCTCGCCGTCTCTCTCTCTCTCTGGCCTCACACACACGCATTTACTTTTGCTCGCTCCTGCGTGCGCTCACACACACTTTTGTCTCTCGTGTTCAGTTTCTCTCCGAGTCTCTTATGATTTTTTCGTTGACGTCATTTTTACTTTTTCCGCACTTTTGTTCTTCCTTTTCTTTTATTTTACATAGCCTCCTTCAGTTGCCACATTCCTTCTGCGAATGAAGATAAGTAGCGGCTGTTTGTCTATTTTGACAAAGGGTATTTACCTGAAATATTAATAAATTGTGTTGTACCCGTCTTTTCTAAGAGTGTTTCTTTCTCCGTTGGGTACTTCTTTGCTATTAGAAGAGAATAGCAAGCCCCAAGATCTGATCCTATACACGGACGGTTCAGTCATTGACCATGACAGCCACATCAGTCAAACCATCATTTTTACAGACTCAAAATGCCTGCTGAAAAAAATTGACGCAGGAATGGGAAGCCCAAACTGGCACTGAGCATTAGCCCAATTATAACTTCGAAGATTTTTATGGGTCTACTGCCCAAGATATGCTAGAGTCCATGGATGGAAATGAGCGACCAGAGTGACAGGATGCATACTTGGGTGGGACTGGTCTTGCATTACTCCTCTTTGGTTTCACCTACGCCTCGCTTTCAAATCCTGGCATAATATGCATGTTTATTCTCCTTTCACGACTGTGCGAACAGGAAAAGAATTGCATTTTCATTGATCTACTGGACCATCAAGATTGAATCGACAAACACACGAAGGGACTAAGCTTATTACAGCGGTCCGACATCGCTCATCTTCACTACGCCAGAGTGATGATGCAATCAGGATGACGCCACCCCTTACGGCCCCACGCGCGCGCAGTTAGGAGTGGCCACGCCTCAATGCACACAACCCCCAACCTCAGTCTCACCGTCCTGAGGGTATTGGAACACTGATTCAACAAAGCAGAGAACGCCTCTTAAAGAAGAGGAGATAGCTCATATCAGTGCCGGGTGAAGAGCAAACCAGCCAAATTGTCTAAAGCGTGCGCATGCATGTGCGAGTTGTGAGTGCGCGCTTAGAGTTATAATTATTATAAGATATCATCATCATCATCATCAGTCCCTTGCCCGAACTGGGCGTTGGGGGGACTGAAAGGCAGCAGCAACAGACAGTGCTCTCCACTGAGTTTTATTTTGGGCGGTGGCGAGCAAGTCTGGCATCTCGAGTTCGGTCCATTCTTTTATGTTTGCGACCCAACTCTTTCTCTGACGACCTCGCCGACGACTTCCTTCGAGAGTGCCTTGGAGGATAGTCTTGGACAAGGTGTTGTGTCGGGTCACGTGGCCAAACCAAGCAAGCTTGCGCCGTTTCACGGTTGCCAGAAGGGGTTCATGTGGGCCCACCAGGGAAGTGACGATGCTCCGTACATATTCGTTGGTCTTGTGCTCGCGGTACGAGATGCGGAGCAACTTCCTCAGGCACTTGTTCTCAAAGGCCTGGATTTTCTTTTCTGAGTCTGCAAGCAGTGTCCAAGTCTCACAGCCGTAGAGTAGAATAGACACTACGAGGGACTTGTAAAGCCTGTACTTGATGGTGAAGCTGATGGAGTTACTTCGCCATATCCTGTCCAGCCTGGCCATTGCGGATGTTGCTGTACCTATCCTGATAAGGATCTCTGCTATGCAACTACCGTCTTTGGACAGGGTGGCTCCCAAGTACTTGAAGCTATTGACCTCTTCTAGCTTCTGGCCGTTCATGTGAATGTTGCTGCTGCTGTCGCTTGTGGTGTTGATCATCACTTTGCTTTTATCCGTACTGATCTCCATGCCATAAGACCCTGCGCTACTTGAAAGTTTGTCTGTCAGGTTTTGGAGCTCACTATTGCTGCCTGCCATGAGGTCAATGTCGTCTGCGAATCGAAGATTGCACAGGGATCTGCCACCAATAGAGATTGAAGTATGGTGGTCGTGGAGGGTTTCCTGCATGATCTTCTCCAGGAATATGTTGAAAAGGACAGGAGAGAGCAGGCATCCTTGACGGACACCGATCGTCGTCCTGAAGAACTCGCCTGACTGATTGTTAAGTAGAACCGCGCTTATAAGATAAGCGCATTATAAATACCGTAATTATTTATTATTATTATAACTCACTTTCTAGCAGTCACGGAAGATGGACGTGTCATGAGAGATGTCTACTCTAAACACGCAGCTGAAACACCATCAACAGACAACTACCTCTCATCCTCACGTCTATACGCCTGACAGAGACATAGCATACTATAGGAATGTACCGGCCGATCTAGAAGATAGACTCCACCTGCAACCAAGGTTACAAGACGCTATTTCACACGGACCGCGGGCAACCAGCCCGACGACAGCCGACCAATGAGATTCGACCATACGGCATTGGCACGCGCGCTGCACCAAGCCACTCCCTCACACCCGACAAAGCCTCATACGAAGCGAGACGACGAAGGAAACAACAGCTGCCAGCCCTAACTCCACCAGAAACGACCAATCAATCAAGACCCAAGACTATTATGTCAACGGATAACTACAAGCAAGAAGGAAGTCATCGATTGTTTCCCACAGCTGAAACAGGGTGGTTGAGACTCATTCCCCACACCTGAAACAGGGTGGATGGAACTCATTCCCCACACCTGATAAAGGGTGGATGGAATTCATTCTCCACACCAGATAAAGGGTAGATGGAACTCATCCCCCACGCCTGAAAAAGGCTGGAAATCCAGGCGGAAAAATAAAGCACCACACGACCCACAAGCTAGAACAAGCGACAAACGACACTGCGATCCTATATTCTGCTGTTATAACAAGACACGTGTGAGCCAACTACTCAACCAAGGCCAACAATCGGTCCAGCAGCCCGCCCACCCACCCCCCCCCCCCCCCCCCCCCACGGTAAAACTCTCAACAAAGTGACATCTGTCATAAATTGCTACAAGTACAAGCTATGACGTCATACTGTTTGCTAAAAGACTTACCTCCCGCCAACGAGGAAGGCAAATCACCGTGTGTACAACACAGACTAAGAATAGAGGCACAGCAGTCAGAAACGGACACTGCCTACTTCGCATGGATCACAAAACAACGCGGCACCAACTTTAATCCATAACACCAGGCAACACTGGTCACAAAGAACTTGGTTGAAAGCACACAAAAGTGAAAGGAGGACTGAAACACTCGCAACAAGCGAGGCCAACTATTCTGTGAAGCACTCAAAAATCCGTCACCTACCACTAAAACGGTATACAATTCAGGCGGCCCAACAAGCCAACGGCAAAAGCGATCAACGAAACGACAGCCACACCAAAAACAGCAGCAGCAGCTACAACATTAAGATGCTTTTAAAGCATCAACTGTGAGATACCCACCACGGCAACACTGCGTATCATCTACACAGAGGGCAATACTACAAACACCAGTTTGTCGTATGTGCGGCAACACAGCCACACAAACACCCGGCATCGTCTACAAACACGAATACACTGAGAAACAACAACAACGACGCTAAGTCTGGGATTGATCCATTAAAACGGACGAATTAATAAACAAAGAATGACTCCCACGTCCATACACACAGACTCCCAACGCTTCCTGGTGTCTTATCGCGGCTACGCCCCGCTTAGCAGGAAATGACCTTGGACCTGACAGGCACAAGCACTGAGGGAACAGAAGACGCAGCAATACAATCGTATCCCGACATAAGAGCATAATTGCACTAACTGGACCCTGCAAGGATTTGAAAGCAATTATACTTGACATCAATAATGCAGCGTCAGGAATACTGCAAGGATTCGAAAGCGATCATACTTGACATCAATAATGCCGCGTCAGGACTACATTTACATGCATGGACTACACTGACAACAATTCATCATCATCATCATCAGTCCCTTGCCCGAACTGGGCGTTGGGGGGACTGAAAGGCAGCAGCAACAGACAGTGCTCTCCACTGAGTTCTATTTTGGGCGGTGGCAAGCAAGTCTGGCATCTCGAGTTCGGTCCATTCTTTTATGTTTGCGACCCAACTCTTTCTCTGACGACCTCGCCGACGACTTCCTTCGAGAGTGCCTTGGAGGATAGTCTTGGACAAGGTGTTGTGTCGGGTCACATGGCCAAACCAAGCAAGCTTGCGCCGTTTCACGGTTGCCAGAAGGGGTTCATGTGGGCCCACCAGGGAAGTGACGATGCTCCGTACATATTCGTTGGTCTTGTGCTCGCGGAACGAGATGCGGAGCAACTTCCTCAGGCACTTGTTCTCAAAGGCCTGGATTTTCTTTTCTGAGTCTGCAAGCAGTGTCCAAGTCTCACAGCCGTAGAGTAGAATAGACACTACGAGGGACTTGTAAAGCCTGTACTTGATGGTGAAGCTGATGGAGTTACTTCGCCATATCCTGTCCAGCCTGGCCATTGCGGATGTTGCTGTACCTATCCTGATACGGATCTCTGCTATGCAACTACCGTCTTTGGACAGGGTGGCTCCCAAGTACTTGAAGCTATTGACCTCTTCTAGCTTCTGGCCGTTCATGTGAATGTTGCTGCTGCTGTCGCTTGTGGTGTTGATCATCACTTTGCTTTTATCCGTACTGATCTCCATGCCATAAGACCCTGCGCTACTTGAAAGTTTGTCTGTCAGGTTTTGGAGCTCACTATTGCTGCCTGCCATGAGGTCAATGTCGTCTGTGAATCGAAGATTGCACAGGGATCTGCCACCAATAGAGATTGAAGTATGGTGGTCGTGGAGGGTTTCCTGCATGATCTTCTCCAGGAATATGTTGAAAAGGACAGGAGAGAGCAGGCATCCTTGACGGACACCGATCGTCGTCCTGAAGAACTCGCCTGACTGATTGTTAAGTAAAACCGCGCTGCAGGCGTTCTTGTAAAGTGCTTCTATCATTTGGATCAGTCCCTCCTCTATGTTGAACGATCTCATGACTTGCCAGAGTCCGTCGTGCCAGACGCGATCAAATGCTTTCCTGAAATCAATGAAGTTGTGGTAGAGTTCGCGCTGATGCTGCAGATGTTTCTCGATCAGGACGCGGCAGTTGAAAATCTGCTCTACAGTGCATCTTCCAACTCTGAAGCCAACAATTACAACAATTACCATGCCCTAATATAAGGAACAAAATGTGACGCAGAGGAATACACCAAGGAATGGACTGAGAATTGTAGGGCGGTTCCTTGATGAGTAAATCGGAGCCTGTAGTTACTAACTACGAATACCGATCGAAACGCCCCCCGAGTGCTTCACATTCTTCTGCTCGATATTTAGAGGCGCCGGGACCAGAGTGACAGGATGCATACCTGGGTGGGACCAGTCTTACCAGTCTCCACCGAGGTCACATAGGGGCTACAGATGGGCAGACATGATGAGAAACCTGAGAAAGCATTTCCTGGAACAGAGCCAAGGGCAGGAGAAAGGCAGCTGGCGCTAGGCAGACTTCAAACGACATGAGAAATCCACAGTAAACCAAACCAATATTGGTACAATCTTGAAAGGAACTCTAGGTAGACTTCTGATGGGTGGGGTGGAGTGCGTATGGGCTTTTCCAAGAGCCGATATCCAATCTTGACTGAACGGTTGCTTTCTTCCTTATAAAAGGTCATGAACTGCAGAGGGAATGTACTGGTAAATGCTCCAACTTGTTAACAGCACCAAAGTGTTCTAAATCCCTTGTATGTACGTTTAGCAAGTTCAGTGCCGTGAAAATTTGAACACCTCCCAACTGCAAGAGGTATAGATCCACATTAGCCCTCGCATTTGCAGGAGCTCATGAGGATCTATACCTCTTGCTGACAACACTTAGATTGCAGAAATACAAGCTGCATCAGCTGGCACTGAACAGACAAAGAAAAACATGAATAGCGATGAAAATCACCAGTACAGCACCCCCGTCTTGTTCCCAAATACTTGTTCACTGACCCCATGTTGCATGCAAGCAGCCACTCCAGTACTATTTTCTGGCAGTGCCCACCACTGAATGCACAAGGAGGTTAACTCATTCAGCCCTGACACACTACAGCAGGAGATGGGTCGACCATGATAATTCAAGGGTAGTGAAAGATTCACTGAAGGCGCCAAGCTAATCTGGCACTACCCTTGAATTATCATGGCTGATTCATCTCCTGCAACATGTGCTTAGTCGTTAGATGACGCCTCCAAAATTTGGGAAATATGTGCGTCGGGCTGAATGAGTTAACCTTAAAGTAAACAAACTAAATAGTACAGGTTGTCAAGCTATCACAATTGAAAGGGATGTCACAACAGGCATTATGTTGTAAACCATTCACAAATTACTTGGTTCAGTGCTTTGAACAAAACAAATCTCTTACTGCTACTTAACCTCTTCTCTGCTGAGAGAATCTGACCACCACCCAAATGCAAAAGGCGTAGACCCTCATGAGCCCCTGCAGTTGCGGGGGCTAATGAGAATCTATTCTATACCTCTTGCTGAGACCAATTTGTTTCTACATCCCTTGTATGATTGCAGCCTTTGGTCACTGAATTAACACACATTTCAGAAATACAACATAAGTACAGTGGCAGGGAAGGGATTAAAGCCCGCTGTACAGCCAACCATGCCACCGTTTTGATAGGAAAACGCATTAATAGATATACATAGCTTAAAGCCGGCTTCAAGCCCACTGGCATGTTAACCCAGTACAATCAAGGAGTCAGGGATATCACACAATCTTTGAAAATGAAATATATCAACAAAACAAAAAAGCACATGAAAATCTGTTGATATTTTTTCAGCCATGGATACACCCGACCCCACCAAAAAGAGATGACCATTAGACCTATTTTGTTCATACATGTATGTTATGTACTCAGTCACTAGTCTTGGTCTTGCTCATCAGACAGAACTCAATGTGTTGTTCAAAAGACCTAAACCGCTGTAACTGTTCAAAGTAACTGTTCAATTAATGGTTGCGAAACACTACATGTCTAGCTATGGTTCATTTAGACACAGGAGAATTCAGTTAAACAAATAATGTCTTAATATCAAGTAATTAATATGACAATGACTCCCCACAACGCTATATGTACAAGGAATATTGAGGCAATAATACATTATGTGCAGAATAAACAAATGCACAACTCTGCACTAGGATAAGATTTCCCCCTGCACTTGTTTCACCATTATTTATAGTGAGAGAACTTTCTTCTAGTGAATCATTCTGATTTGCAAGTGTAAGTCATAATACTGGTACGCGCACTTGTAGCACTTTAAGTATCAAATGATAAATAGAATAACAGCAAAGCATGAAGTATTCCAGGTTCATTTGTTTTGTCAGTTTTTGTTGTGATTTATTTATTAACCCTTCGGTTTTTGGTAGCATTTTTTTGGGTGCGATGATTCCTGCAGGAATCATCACAACCAAACTACACGTACTACTGAAAGCTGAACAGTTAATTCATTTAAGCAGCTTATCATCTGACTCAAACTCATCTGTAACCTCAGGCTGACCTTTATAATTGCTAGTTTTACGGCTGGCAAGTAAGCATCTTATCATCTGACTCAAACTCATCTGTAGTGTTGTACTTGGCACATTTTTCTTTCACACACAGTATATCAAAAGTGATACAAGCACCACCCCACACAGAACCAAACCCCATAGTCCCACAAGGTCATCGGTGGTTTTATTGCTGACATCAGCATCAGATGAGGTGGTAATTTTCAGTAATACATTAGTTACAATCGCATCAGCAATTTCTGTTGTACCTTCTTCAAGGGCACTAATTGTCAGAGTTGAATTGGGAATGGGTATACATGTATAGTTGAAGGCAGTGGGCACAACACCATCACATGTTGCCTTTAGAGGAATGGTAATGTTACGATAATAGCCTTCACTGCAGGGTTTGTATACACATCCACACCATGGATCATTGCTATCAAAGCCCTCCAGACACAACAGGCTCATAATCAGGGGCACAGACACACTTATCATCTTGATTGCCCCCACCGTTGCACAACATCTGTCTGCCCTTGTCAAAGCTACAATCAATCTTGGTGTTGATGGGTATGCATGGTTCAAACACCTCATATGTCATTCTATAGCCATCATCCCAGCCTAGGCACCGGATGAACTCCAGAATGGGGTAAGCTGTATTGTTTATTACCAGTTTCACAGAAACACCACCACCAACTTTCTGTCCTTTAATACATGCTGGAAAAACCCATGTAACAAAACCTTCTGCTTCTGCTTGCTGACAGTGTAGGTCTGTGCCAGGAAAGTCAGCACAGCATAAGTTTGTCATGTACACCAAGTTTTGCCGTGGACATTGCTGCATCAGCTTAATTTGTGCCATACACACAGCAGGAAGCTCTTGCGTTTTGTTGTACACAGGATCTGCCAAAGAAACTGGTACAAAAAGAGCCAGGAGTATCAGAGCACGAATGTGACGCACTATAATTTTGCAGATCTGTAAAATCTGCTTCTGAGGTGGAAAACATTTTCTCTGCTCCTGACCTGAGCAACATTTTCCTTCTTTGCTGAACATCTTTATCTCTAACATCTTAAGAGAGGGTAGAGCAGAGGTAACACCAGTATCGACAGTGATACCCATGTCAGTGTCACTGACTGCCGCTTTTTCCTCTTCCGCAGTTGAAGTTCTGAGATCATATATTTCTGGCACAGTACCACATTGAATGGTATGAGTCACAGGCTGCTCAACTTTACTGAGAAACTCTTGGCATTTCTGCTTGTTTTTTATGTCAACATCAAGAAATGAATCTGCAGTGTTAGGACAAGTTTCAAAACCTTTGTCATAAAGTTCAGTAATAAAATGAACTGAATTTTTTTTCCAATGTCTGATCACACACTGCCAAATCAACAGGCTTACATTTAACAATAACATCTCCATCTTGGCTGAGGCTTGTACAGATGTATATTTACTCCTCTCAGCCTCACGAGATGACCCCCGCACGCGCATCATGGTCAGCTTCTGCTGCAATCTGGAAAAAAAGAATTTAATTCAAGGGTAGTGCCAGATCAGCTTGGCCCCTGATGGTACCAAGCCAATCTGGCACTACCTTGAATTGTGGTAGTCAGAGATATAAATACTGAGCGGATTAAAGCATCATTAACACAATGACTGAGTTAACCCCCTTGATTATATCTTTTTTGGCCCTCCATATCCATGTCTCCCACACAGAGTAAATACCATTGGAAGTTACCCCTAAATCATTATTATTTAAACAGCCACATTTTTATGAAAATCAAAAATAATACTTAAGGGGTTAACTCAGTCATTGTGTTAATAATACTTCAATCCGCTCAGTATTTATATCTCTCTTAATTAGCTCATATGTCTACTGTCGCAATGTTACTATGTACGTAAACACAGCCCATCGCCAGCTGACTCTAGGTACGACGCGTCAGAATAAAATATGCACAACAGTTACAAAATATGATCACGTCGCAATGTTTTGACAACGTTGCTCAAAACCTTTTCAAATCCTTTAGCTGCTAGATCGATGTACCACACCTGAGTCAATATTCACACAATTTATTTTTGACCTTAAGAAAATGCACATCGAAAAAATCATGACCCCCCACAAATGTAAATTGGTTTTAAGATTGAATGGGAATAAAACCCCCATTAGCTACCGCACACAGAGAGAGAGAAAGACCCGCTTTGACAACACAGACATAAACTCCACTCATGTGAAACTTACACGTTTTAAATCAGCTTCTTTTCAAGCCAGCTCACCTGTTTACCTTTGTGGTGTCTAATGTCGCCACGCGCCGGCACAGTAGCGTGCCACTGTTCAACTCACTGTGAGACCTAACACTCTATGTGAAGCCGGCTCTACAGCTCTGAAAAGGCTATTTGCTGAGAGGTGTCATACACTCAAGAAGACAGCATGTTTCGAAATTGACTTCATATTTACTCAATGACTGGTTCCCGAGAAATCAAACGGTGGCCTATACTCTGCACTATACAGGGAGCTGGAAAAACAGTTGTATAAGAAACTAACAAGTAATATCTAACACACAGACGTACACACAAACAAACACACTTACAAACAAACGCGCACACAATCAAACAGACGTACACAGACACAAACAAACAAACAAACACACAATCAAACAGACGTACACACACACAATCAAACAGACGTACACACACACACACACACACACACACACACGCACTTACAGACACTCATGTCAGTACAATTTTATCGTAAGCATGAGCTGCCAGGTGGTGTCACGGTTGATCGCCTTTTGTGTTGCCTCACGCCGCGCTATTAGCGGCCGCATTCCATTCCTTTTCAATTCAGACACGAGCCGCATTTTGAAAAGGCTCTCACCCGTCAATGGCCTTTATAGCTATACCCTTTCAAATCGCTAAGTTGTGTCAAAGTTCAACAAGGGGACATATTACTTTTCAAAAAGAGGGGGATTTGTACAAGTGGGCTTAATGTACTCATGTGGTTTCTGAGGAATTAGAAAATCAACTGGTGGTTATTACACTATACAGGCACTGAAAAAACAGCTGGATAAGAAAATACCAAGTAAAAACAATAAGTCACAACTCACTTAAAGGTTACCTTAAAGTGAGTTACAATAGGAACTTATTAACTACTTATCATTAAGAACTTATTAATTACTTATCCTAATTACTTGCAAGTACTTAATAACAACTTGACTCTAGTCACGTATACTAAGTCTTTTTTACCAAGACACAAGGGCACCGGAAAACTTTTTTTTCTCAATAATATTCTGGTGGTGCAGATGGTGCAGGCCTAAACTGTGTAAGTGGCATGACATCTCTCTGTGAAGTGTATGACATTAATAAACGATTACCAAATCTGATTTTTATTTGTTTAAAAGATTGTGTAGCTTTTCTGTGGTTTCCTGAACACCTATCTTTTTTCCTTCCGCTAAAAAACTGGCTTTTAGCTCTTCAATATTTACGGGAGATTGACTACGCATCTTATTTTGTATTTCAGACTTTTGTTGTTTGTAGTTATTTAAATCATCCTGGACTCGTTTAAATTCCTCGTCATTAATACAATTATCATTCAATGCCTTACTGATAATAAGTTTAAGACTGCTCAGCTTTGCACCCGCCAAAGTACTCAATGCTTCATGTTTTTCTAATTTCGTGTGAAACCTCTTGTTCAAGGCCTCCAAACCAAAACAAGCCAGGCATGTAGCAACGCTTAGACCCTCAATTGCTATTCCAGCCAAACTCCCAATTCCTGTGGCGAACAAAACAATGCCCCCTACAGAACATGAAGCTGAAACTGCACCAATAGCCATAGAAGTGTTTTGAACAGAATTAAAAACGGTCTTATACCGTCTTTTGCACCGTGAGTACTTAGACTCCTCACTCTCCAAATATTTCAAAGCTTCTGTAATATTATTTAATCTGAATGCATCTGCCTGTAATGTTTTATCTGAAGCAATTGGCATATGTGGATCAGGCGCAAGCGTTGTTTTAGTCATCACATTTGTTTCAGTCGGATCAAGCGTCGGTAGTTGTGGATAGAAGTTTACCATTTTTTTTATTCACAAATATTTTTTTTATTTAATCAGCAATTACATTTTGCAACTCTTCAAAAGTATACAATTTGCTGGCATAATAAAATGCAACAAGATCAATGTGTTCAAGGTTTATGTAAGTTAGACAAACAAAAGTTGTTTTGTCGACCACCACCTTGACAGCTGGAACACTGCTCGAAACATTAATAACATCATTATTTTTTGTAATAGCAATAAAGACCTTTGATGATTCTGTTACTGTTTCGTCCCATGTAAGTTTAATTCCCTGTGCAATTTGAGCCTCTTTAGCAGTAGTTACTGATTTCATGATAATTTCAAATACTATTGCCGCTTCTCTAGCCACGACTAAGCTTGCTGGCATAAACACAACAGAAGTATCTGATCTACCCTTTCTAGTTGTAAGAAGATACCGCCGTCTCTCATAATTTTCAACTTTCAGTTTTTCTCTGCTATTGTTGTCTGGGGCAAAGCTTGGAACAAGACTTACAATAAGCGGCCCAGAATTAACAACCTTCCTAAACACTAAGGCACCTTCATCATCAGTGTATACATAAGGACTAATAAATTCAATCTTTATGTCCCAGTCAATTGTGGGTGGTGGTGCCGGTACAGGTGAAACAACCCACTTATTTCCCACATGTATTAAGTTGTAGGGCGAATTATTTACAGGTGGAGTAGGTACAGTAACATCACGCAGCTGACCAAGTTTAGGAATCTGTTTTTCACCATCTTTCATGTCAACAATTACTTTCCTCTTGTACATGCCATTTGAATCAAGTTCAAAACCATATATTTCTCCAATATCTCCCTCCTTCTCAAAATCCTGTACGTCTGCCAAATCTTTCAACTCTGTTACCGGACACGCAACTGGTATGATTCTAGGCTTTGGACCAAGACCACTCATTTTTATAAACAAAAATAAAATTATTTAATTTCCAACACAACACTAAAATCATGCATAAGAACTGGTTTGTCATCCTGATTAGTTACAGATATACTCAGTGACTCAAAGAAACTAGAACCTAATTTCTTAAACTGCAAATTAGGAAATCTAACAACTACACTTTCACAATACGGAGCAGTTCCAGTTGGTAAGCATCTCAACAAAGTTGAAGGCTTTCCATTGTGAACATTCTCAGATGTGTTTAGTTCTTTCAAATAAACATTTAATACTGTGTGCACTGACAAATTGACAGGACGTTTTCCAGTTATTTTAAGTTTTTTAATCTTCATTGTTATAATACCAGACATAGCTTCACCTAAATTATCTGTTCTCCACCAATCTTCGTCAATATAAAATCCAAGTAAATATGCAAATTTATCTGAGATCCTTAACCAATTTTGTGTCAAAAATTCTAATGTAACAAGTAGGTTAGCTGGATTTAAAGTTGCTTTAATTTTAAATTTACTTTGAAACCATTCAGCTATAGTACAAAAGTCATAATACCCGGGTGGTAAAGCTTCAGTCTTACCATCAAAAATTACTTTATTATATATATTATCTTCTACATTAAACCATTTTACTGTGTAGAACAATTCATGGATAGCTGCAGCCTTGCTACCATCCCGATTATCAATCCCATTAGTTAACCACACTGGTTTGCTTGTGTCAAGATTTGTTAAGGTAATAAACATTTTTATTATCTCATATAAAAAAGGATGGAATTTAAATCACCAACCATCACCACTACAAACGCATTTCAATTTAATGTGGATGCCAAATACAATGTTGCACCTACTTATGAACAGAAAATAATTCAACTAAATCAGCTTGACATAGCTGTGTCTGACGCAAGCGTACAAGATCTATTCCAAGTGAAAGTACCAAATCCGTTTGATCATTACCTAAACCCTCCAATAACAGACGACTCAACTGCAAGAAAGTGGTCTTCAAGTCCACTACAGATGTTTCAAAACCAACTCAATTTTGCCATACTATGTTCAACTACAGGCTGTGGTGTTTCATTTACAGATCATTTGAATCACTCAAACAAACTGATTAGATCTGTGTATCGTTTCCATGTTTATTACCAGCTTAGACGTATACTGTCAGAACTTCATACCCCACTGCCCACTGAATCCAGTTTCAACAGGTATAACAACCCCATGGATATGAAAGCATTTGAACGCATCTGTAATGAATTTAACATTAACCCTGGCACTAAGTATGACTTCACACAAAAACTTGATGATCACAAAGGCATGGGTACACTTTATTATGCTATGAGTCACAGACAATACCCTCAAGATTATTACCCTGGGTACACTTCATTCTCATCAAAATCACAAGTTTGGTTAGGATCAATAGAGCAGAAACAGTCTAATGCGTGGACCACATTTATTTTAGATAAATCTGACGGGTTTACTCAAGCAGGAGTCGAGCGCGTAAATGAGTCTATCAGAACATATGTCTGGTGCATACTAGGTGCACAATCACTAACAAAATCGAATATTTTGAATGGAAGTGGTATATTTGAATCTCAAAAACAGTTTCTCGCTAATCTTGAAGATTCAATAAATTCATCAGTTGATCTCCCATCTAGCATACAGCGCTACCAAAACGTACTCAGATATGCCAGATCGAAAGTTGACTTTGTAGTTGGCACTGGGTTATACATGTTACCATCTGATCTTCAACTCCAAATGGGTACAATAACAAATTATAATAATGAAATCATTGTTGCAGGTGTTGGTCAAAAACTCGGTCTCAATAAAAGTGTAAACTTAGGAGCAACAACTGCGCATGTACTGTCATTAAAATCATTACAGGAGGTTACTTCCCCTGCCCCCCCACTGGTACCCATACAGTCAGTAACAACCCCTGACACACATGAGTCAGAACGAACTGCATTAGTAATAGGATTAACAGGGCTAGGAGTATTACTTCTTTATCTGTTTCATTAAATAACCCGCCATTAACCCTCCTACTGTCACCAAAAATACCCACACATGCTCTGCCATAAACCCAACTACCTTTGCCGCTGTACTAATCAACCAGCTGACAACAGAGCCTAAAATGCCAGGCAAAGCGTCTACTGCTTTCAGAGCCAATTTCTTAAGCAAGTCTGATATGTGAGACAACTGTTTCTTTACCCACGACTGTAAATCTTTTGGATCTGTGGGAGCCGGTGGGCCCGGGGGTGGCGGTGCACCCCCACCAACCCCAGCACCGGAGACAGCCAGCACTACAGTGC